>JAMPIV010021766.1:0-374057 GCA_024509875.1 Oreohelix idahoensis | reverse complement strand
ATTGGGTTGGGTGGAATAATATAGGGTATTATAGGGGTATAGATATGTATGTTTTATAGAGTAGTGGTGTGAGGTTTGGTGGATAGGTGTTAGGGGATTTGTTATTGTGGTGGATGGGAGGGATGGTTGGTTGTGGGGAAGGTGGATTTGTATTTGGGTTAATGGTTGATATTGATTGGGGTTGGTATTGGGTGTGGGTATTTGGGTGATTGTGGTTGTTGGTTGAGGGGTGGGGTATGTGTGGTGGTTGTGGTGAAGTGGGGGGGATGGGGGGGGTGGGGGTTGTGGTGGGGGGGGGTAGGGGGGGGGGGGGGGGGGGATTGAGAGGGGTGGGTGGGGATGATGGTAGGATTGTGGGGGGGGGGTGGGGTTAGTGGTGGGGTGTGGGGAGATGGAAGGGGTGGTTTTATTGGTTTGGAAAAGAGGTTGGGGGTGGGGTTATTTGGGGATGGGGTTGTGGGGGGTATGTTGGGTTGTGAGAATGGGGAATATAGAGAGGTTTCGGATGGTGGTGGATGGTTTTGTAAAAGAGTGGCTAGGGTTACTTTAATAAAATAGGGGTCTGGAGCCACCCCCATGGTGCTATAATGGACCAAGGAGTATGCTGTCCACCTCTGGAGGGAGGATTCAGGAAATTCTGACCAGGTGTAATAGGGAAATTTACTTTTTGGGGGTAAGAAACAAGAAGGTTGTACCTTCTACGTCATAACTAATTTATACTCTATTTCTACACTGAGCACAATACATCACAAACATTGAGTTCAGAGCGTTAGGCCAACTGTCAGCTTCATCTGAAATACTTTATACCAGTATTTCCCTCCCTAATGGTTACTACGCCTCTGCAATTCCAGCATTATTTCTTTCTAGTCAATAATCTAGGTGTCAGTGTACTGTTTGGCCATTCCATGCAGTTTTACTTTCCTCCGACACCTTCTGTTCAGGCTGGAGCACTATAGGCTTTACATCATGTTCGCTACTGAACCACACATATATACAGACATAAATTATCAATTTACATTCAATTTTCATTAAAAGATATTGAATATTTCAAGCTTACCACAATTCATGGAAATAATAAACAGTTTCGTTGACTGGCAATGAATATAGCACAACTCCGATCTGCCGATGTCCCAGGCTTTATTTTATAAAAAATATACACTGGTGCTCAACGCACTGCTTCTTAGTAGGTTTATTACAAGATGTGGCAAGGAACAGACGCTCTGAATTGAGTATATTCGCAGCTCTACCCAATCAAACCATGTCTACACATCTTTTCAAAAAAGTACACCTTTTCACATTTCCCCTGACAACACAAGATAGTATTTATAGCCCGACCAATCGTGTTTAGTCTTACATTTGTTGCGCTCCAATCAAATAGGAGTTAACATGGTAGGCTATTTCCGTAACGTAATGTTTTTTTCAAACACGTTATAAAAAAATTTTATGAGCAGAAATGATTTCATGCTGTCAGGCACCCCCACTATTTTATTTTGGTTATAATTTGGTAATTCCTAGACTATTTGCGTAACGTTTTACATATTCTTTGTCAGCAAGCCCTAAGGAACCCAAATATACGAATTTAATGGAGCCAATATGCATTTTCTTCTAGGATAGTCGTGCTGTTACTACCTTCTCACTTCCAAACTTGAGGGTGTCTGGGTACTGTCATGTTTTCAAACGTAAACCGGCATAATGTCATAATTCCCAATAAGCGTTTTTCAGGATTTTAAAACCTAACTCTGGTATGGGTAGTGAATTTTATCACTGTCGATTTGAAAAGGTTAGTGCTAGTAGCCTTTCACGCGTGATGGCAGCAATTGTGTATCGCGCGACGCGTGTTTAGTATTGCATGCTTCCTGCCTTCATTCGCCCCTCTCTCTCTCCTGCTTTATCTGTCTTTTAGTTACGCCGTGTATGGAATGAATGAAATATTAAATCTAGGTCATTGATCAGCTTGCGTATCTCAAGGTTTTTCCAAGAAATACAGTACACGTTTCATTGAAGAAAGCGGGTAATAATACAGTAGGCTTTTACTATCAACGTGAAAGCGTTACAATTTGCAGACGAAGTAGAAAACAAGGGGGATTTCGAGTACAGTCATTGTGACAGCACTGTTCTTTACCATTCTTCTTTCCTTTTATTAAATTTATTTGTTAGGCTTTACATTTACCTTTTAATTTATATATGTGGATTAGAATATTTCATGACAGTTGTTAAACTAAAAGAAGGAGAAACCATAGTCAACCTGTTCATAGTGTATGGGCCAAATGAGGATGAGAGAGCAGAGGTCAAGGAGGAATTCTTCGAGCTGCTTCAAAGGACAGTCGATGACTGCCTAGATGAAGTTATCATGCTCGGAGATTTTAATGCCAGAGTTGGAAATGACCATGCTAGATGGGGTGGAGTTATCGGAAGATATGGAGAAGATACTCTCAATGACAATGGAAAGCGACTCCTTAGATTCTGCAGTGAGCAGAATCTGATCATAACAAACACAAAGTTCCCCCATAAGCGCATACATGCATACACTAGATGTGAACCAACAAAGAATGAGAAGTCAGTGATCGACTATGCCATTGTTCGGAGAAGCTCATTCAAATATGTCCGAGATGCTAGAGTCTGGAGGGGGCCAGAGATTGGAAGTGATCACTACCTGCTAACAATCAAAAGAACAACTGAAAGAGTTGCTCAGCCTAGGAACTGCCCAACATCACGCAATAAACCAAGTAAACGAGCAGGAGAAATGAGCATTAGGACCTACAAGCTGAGAGAGCCAGAAATTAAGACCAGATATCAGGGGCTTATTGCTGCAGCGGTGAGCAACACAGAAGAACGACCTGATGACTTGGAAACCCTCTGGATTAAATTCAAGGATATCATAAAGACAGCTGCTGCAGAAGCATGCGGTGAAGTCCGACTTGGAACAAGAGAAAGAGGACACCTTGGTGGACAGAGGAAGTCAAAGAGAAAATAAGAGAGAAGAAAATGGCATGGAAACAATACTTAGGAGCTAAAAACACAACAGGACAAATGGAAACATATAGAGAATATGTGACACTCAGAACAGAAGCAAAGAACAAAGTGCTAGCAGCAAAACAGAAGTCCTGGGAAGAATTTGGAGAAAAGCTAGAAAAAGATGCACAAGAAAACCAGAAATTGTTCTGTAAGACCCTAAAGAACATGAGGAAGGAAAAACAATGCCCTCTCAAATTTATAAAGGACAAGCAAGGCAAATTGCTTACTGCCCCGAAGGAAGTAATGGGAAGATGGAAAGAATATTTCTCAGAACTCCTGGATGGTGAGCATGGTGAAGCATCAGAAATGATAAACACTAGCACAGAAGAGAAAACCAATGATGGTGAAGATGACATAAAGATGGAAGAACTGAAGGCAGCACTGGAGAAAATCAAGATGGGCAAAGCAGCAGGGCATGATGGTATAACACCAGAAATGGTTAAGTTCATGTGAGCATCAGGCGACCTACTACTCTTAAGGGTTTTACAGGCAGCGTGGTACAACAAGACCATACCAAAGGATTGGGAGATGGCCATCATAACACCAATTTTCAAAAAGGGTGACAATCGACAGTGTGGAAACCATAGAGGCATATCCCTTCTCAGTGTCCCTGGTAAAATCTACTCTAGAATCCTAGAGCAGAGACTCCGACGCCTAGCTGAGCCACAATTGGATGAGGTCCAGTGCGGATGCCGAGCAAACCGAAGTACTCAAGACCTAATCTTCACACTCAGACAGCTGAGTGAAAAGGCCCTTGAGTATAAGAGTGAGATGCATCTTTGTTTCACAGATCTGGAAAAGGCGTTTGACAGGGTCCCCTGGAGCAAACTTTGGGATTGTTTGGCAAGGAAGAATATTCCAGCACCTCTGATTCATGCTATACAGAGCTTCTACAAGTCTTGCAGAAATTATGTGAGGACAGCAAACCATAAGTCGGAAGAGTTCAGGACCACCACTGGTGTAAGACAAGGTGATATCCTATCACCTTACCTCTTCATACTCCTTATGGACGATGTCATCAAGGCATGTAAGGAGAGAACAAGAAAGTATTCAGTGGGGTACTGGAAGATGAGACAGGTCTATATTTCGGAGCTGGAAAAAAAAAAAAAAAAAAAAAAAAAAAACATTTGCTGATGATGTTGCCCTGATTGCTAAATCAGAGGCACATCTCCAATCCAACCTGCAAGTCTGAAAGGAAGAGCTGGAGAAGAGAGGGATGGTCATAAGCAGCTCTAAAACAAAATCCATGGTGATATCACGAGAAGAAAGAAAACATCAGATTAAGCTGGGAGAACAGGTCCTGGAGCAGGTCGACCAATTTAAATACCTCGGAGCTATTATAGACCGAAAGGGAGGCATCAAAGAAGAGTTGGCCACTCGAAAAGCAGCAGCTGGGAGACTTTTTCAGGCCATAAATCGAGGATTCCTCAGCAAGAAAGAGGTTGGTAAGAAAACGAAGATGGCTGTATACCGCTCCACCTATGTCCCAGTCTTGACATACGGATGCGAGTCATGGGCAATGACTACAACCCATAAAAGCCAGATCCAAACCTCAGAAATGAGGTATCTGAGGAAGGTGGTTGAAGTAACAAGAAGAGACATGGTACGCAACCAGACGATACGTCAAGGCCTTAAATCCTACCCCCTGCAGACCCAAGTAGAACAGTCCCAATTAAGATGGTTTGGCCATGTTTGCAGAATGGGAGAAAATCGGATACCACGACAAGCATGGGAAACAAAGAGCCAAGGATCCAGACCCCGAGGACGACCCAGAGTCCGCTGGGAGGACAACATTAGACAATCTTTGAAGGATCGAGGACTAGAATGGAACCAGGCCAGGAGGAAGACAGCCGATAGGATAGTCTGGCGCTCTCTTTTCCAAACCTCTACACCTCACGGTAGAAGGGGAACGACTAAGTAAGTAAGTAAGTAAGTCGGATTAAAACCTGCCAAGGCCGGGAAAATAATATGACCCATTCTTTCTCAGAACTCGTCAGATTAAGACCTGTCACACCCCCCCCCCCCTCTCCCCCCCTTCCCCCCCTAGAAACCGCCCACTATAACCCACTAACCCTCTCCCCCCCCCCCCCCCCCCCCAATACTACAAAATGTGAAACTTAAAAAAAATGAAAACAAAATATGTTTTTATTATTTGAACTGAAATAACAATGATACTAAATGGTTGATTTTAAATAGACTCTTCCTGGATTTTCTGATTCTGAAATTCATGATTACATCATCAAAAAGTCATTCGACGAAGCATGTCCTTTTCAGTACAAAGTAGATCAAGTGAATTAAGTCTGCCCTGACACAGCGTAACTACCGCCAGGGTATACCGGGCATGTCCCGGGGAACTCAGCACCGATTGGGCTGCAGAAAGTGGTGGTAAGAAGGGACCATTCTAGATTCCTGTGCTCAACGTCATAGTATGGCTGGTGGCAGATAATTGGCGGATTTGATGTAATCTCTGACACCCTCGGGCTTTCTCACCCCTTTTCACCTTGTTAACAACAGGGCAGTTATGAGAGACTTCATTTTAGTTTTTTTTTATTCGTTTGTTTTTATTTTCATTGTTATCGTTTGTTTGTTTCTTGGAAAGGGGAGGTCACAGACAAAAACATTCACAAAGTTTTGATTTACTCTATTTGAACAGAGGAGAGGGGGGAAGAAGGTACTATATTTGGGTATTGGAAATCTGACTTTATTCTCTTAAAAGTGTACACCATATGTCCTAATTATAACCCATCAAGGGTTGAACGGAATACTTTATTTTTTAAAGAAAATATCCCAGTGTCTGCAGACATAAATGAAGGGGATACAGAAGACACGAAACGATCTTAAACGAATGACAGGAGAGGGCAATCTGGCACAGAGTAGGTGAAGGCGTATGCTTCTTTGGAAGCTGCTGGGTGCTGATGAAATAAGTATTTTTCATCATTTTAAAACAAATGTGTAGTACATTAATTATCGATTTTGAACATTTTATATAAAAAGGGCCCCACTTATTTTGTGACCGGGCTCCATACATTGTGGTTACGCCACTGGTTCATCAGAAGTGTTCATGTTTGTGAAAAAGGAAAATGTTCTTGACACTTCCTTGTACACTTCACCTCTTCCTGTCATTCATGTTTCAAGTGTACCACAAAATTTCAAAAACTGAAAGTGGTATGCACAACGTGTCTCTAATGGATGTGCTCTAATGGATGTGCTGTTGGCTTATCTAATGTGCCCATCATTTTTTCATCACCTTTTAGCTCCCCAAGGAGCATAAAAGGTAAAGGTAAAGGATCCCGTTACACGCCCATTGAGGCATATTGGGAATATGGTGTTAGGCCCACATTTTCTTGACCATCGGCACACTAGGGGTGATGTGGTCAGCATCACGCCGGCCGCCTTAACCTTCCCAGAAGTTGCTCTGGTACCCAATTGGGGCTGGGTCTACCCAGGAGCTGTTTGCGGCCTAAAAAAATCCCATATCATCTGGGGATCGAACCATAGACCACTGAGCTAGGAAGCCAGTGCACTAACCACTATGCTACCGCGGCTCCCCAAGGAGCATAGTCTTTAAACAAACTTCCTGTCACGTGCCATCAGTTCAAGGTCGTTCTATGTCTTCATCAATCCTTTCATGGCTGTCATCCATTATCTTCTCCATGTGTTCTTAGGCCTCCCTCAACCCTACTTACGCTGAGGATTCCAGACCAAGAACTGGCTTCTAATACTATCAGTATGTTTCATCAGTGTATACACATTTTTAACAAATAACGAGGGGAAACCCCAGCCATGTAAACAGTAAATAAATAAATATTACACACACAAAGGTATGTTTCATCAGTGTACACACATTTTAAACAAATAACGAGGGGAAACCCCAGCCATGTAAACAGTAAGTAAATAAATATTACACACACAAAAGTATGTTTCATCAGTGTACACACATTTTAAACAAATAACGAGGGGAAACCCCAGCCATGTAGACAGTAAATAAATAAATATTACACACACAAAGGTATGTTTCATCAGTGTATACACATTTGTAACAAATAACGAGGGGAAACCCGAGGCATGTAAACAGTAAATAAATAAATATTACACACACAAAGGTATGTTTCATCAGTGTACACACATTTTTAACAAATAACGAGGGGAAACCCCAGCCATGTAAACAATAAATAAATAACACACACACACACAGGTATGTTTCAGGCACTTGCGAGAAACAAAGAAGTAAAAGACTAGATAACAGAAAGACGACAGAAGTGATACGCTTGCCAGAGAATCAAACCCACGACCATCCGAACGGCAACACCGTCTAAATACGGAAGTCAATCACACTATCCTCCCTGCCAATCGTCGTGCCTAGTTGGCAGGGAGGAAAGTATGATTCGCTTCTAGTACCTTTACCTCTAAACATTCAATGTATACACGCTTATTTACCAGGTCGTAGAAGGGCCACGGAAAATAAAATATATGTATTCTGTCCTAGGAATGACATGTTTTATTTCGTTATGCCAACATTTTACTTCACTCGATTTTGCAACACTAGTCCACTGCCTAGTTCGTCTAATGATTAAATTTGCCTTGACCATGGGTCTCAACTGTTTCGGTTCCGCTGTATTTAAAGATGTCATCACATTACCGTAAAACCTATTATGGGGGAGTGTGGTCAGATAATGCCGATTGTACGGTACTTCCGAATTACGCACAAATAGCCTAAAAAGTCGCTAAACTTCGAGGAAATCTCAATATTAGATTATTTGCAGGCTACAAATTCGCCCATACATATAGAACATTTTTTTTTTTTAGAAGAGAAAGTATCCCGTTCGACCCTTGATGGGTCATAATTAGGATATATAATGTAGTAAATTCAAAATAATAAAAAGATTTCCTATATATCTAAATATAGTATCTTCTTCTTTCCCCCCCCCCCCCCCCCCATACACTCAGTCCAAATATAGTAAATCAAAACTGTAAAATTGTGTGAATGTGTGTGTGTGTAACGTAAAGAGGTAAATCCGTTACACACCTATTGAGGCATATTAGGAATGAGGTGTTTCTTGAAATGTGGTCAGCATCACGCCGGCCGCCTTAACCTTCCCAGGTTTGCTCTGGTGCCCAGTTCATGAGGATGGGTCGGCCCCGGTCGTTTGCGGTCTCAAAAATCCCACCTCAACTGGGAATCGAACCGAGTAAGGAAGCCATGTGTGCGTATGTGTGTGTTCTCTCCCCCCCCCTTTCCCATTTCCAAAACAAAACAAAAATAAAATAAAAAACAAATACAAACAAACAAAAACACTTAAACTATCTCATAACTGTCCTGTTGTTAACAATGTGAAAAGGGGTGAGAAAGCCCCGTGGTGTCCGGGATGACACCCAATCCACCAATTATCTGCCATCATCCACATGAGCACCCCATCAGACTACGTCAGACTACCCCTTATTCTCTCATCATCATCATTGAACCGTATTTATTAATTTTAGTTCTTGTTATATACTTGTTACCAACAGTTTACTGGTGACAATGAATATATATATATATATATATATATATATATATATATATATATATATATATATATATATATATATATATATATATATATATATATATATATATATATATATAGGAAGATATTTATTTGTTTGTATACTTGTTATGTTTGGAAATATTTGGTAATAATATTTTGAGTCTGAGATTAGAACCCTAGTCAAAGGGCGAATACTCATGCTTTCTCTGAGATGTTGAGATATATTCTCACGAGTCGATCTATGACTCTACCTTAATTTGACATTATAAATTGCTCTTATTAGTCATCTGCGCATTATTCGTGCGTTGTGAGCCTATTGTATGTTGCTCTCAGGTGAAAAAAAAAATTTCATTTTTTTTCCCGGGGGTTGCGGTAGTCTGTTACCAACAGATTACTGGAGACAATGAATATATATATATATATATATATATATATATATATATATATATATATATATATATATAGTTTTATTTGAAATGTTTTGGAAATATTTGGTTAACATTAGCGCATGCCCAATGAGACGAGGAGTCGTCGTTGGCGCTTCCGTGATGACGGATGGATCTTGAAGGCTGTCGGACAAATGAGAGTCCGAAGTTTTTCATCATTGTGATTGATTCTGGGGAAGAGAGGAGTTTTCTCTCAGTATACTATGATGGTCGATACTTCTCCCAGAATATATATGTTAGTGTGCTAGTTACTAGTATTTCATGAACTTAAGGTAAAGAAGGAACATTTTTCTAAAACTTTACCTAGGCCTAACGACGCCATAGATGTCATATCATATATATATATATATTTGATGGATCGTATGTAGACGATTCCTGTACTAGCAGCACTGTGAGTGGACATATGTAACATTCCTTATGGGTAAGGAAAACCCAAAGACATTAGATGAGCAAATGAACGGAACTTTCATTTATAGGGAAGATATCTTTTGGATGAACGTCGCTCACTTGGACCGGCGCCCTTTTGAATCCCACTGTTGGTCTGTTTGAATTGTCAATCGGAGAACGGAGATATCTTATTACCTGATGGCGATACCAGGACCTACATTGTATTGAAGTCTACTCGTTGTTATTTGAGATTGTCAACCTTAAAAGAAAGACCCTGTTGAAGCTAAAGCCTAAAAGACTTAGCCTGAAAGACGTAGTCAGCAGAGGGTCTGTAAGGGAGCATTGTGATGACCATTATTATTGTTAACTCAAACTGATGCGACTAGTCAGTGGAGGTATGAGATGATAGACTATCATAAATATATATTTGCTCCTATCGTCCGATTATATTTACATGCTATGAGATTGCCAAATCGATGTTGCCACCCATTTGTCAAGTATCCTATGATGTATTGTGTCAACCTGTTCCAATGACTGTCAACCGTGCTATCAGAGTGTGTATCATTAAATTGTCTGAAACGTCCACAGTAGTTCCAGTTATCATTGACTTCCAGCCGTGAGGGTATGAGTGCATTATTACCAACTTGTCAACTCTACAGAACCATTTATGCATTCGCGTATTGACACTCATACTAACACTCATTGTCAACAATACATTCTTGTCGGGGCCTCATTACGTTCCGGGACAAGGTGACCTATATGACCAACACTGTGCCGGGTAATCGTTGACACACCAGCAGTGAGAGTCTACATTTATCAATACTGTTTAACTATAATTAGGCAATTCTCTAGGTCCATCTATTCTCAACACCTGTTACGCTGTTATGGATGAATTGCATGTCTGTAAATAATCTAATATTGGTTTTCTCTGTTGTTCATACTTCCTACATTTTAGTAGGAAATGCTCTGTTATTTTTTTCTTGACAGTCTGCACAGTAAGGTTCTTCTATATATCGAAAATGTGTTCAGAGGCGTACTAATGGGGTACGATGGGGGCGGTCCGCCCCGGGTGACAGCCAGGATAGGGGTGCCATCGGACACTATAAGATATTATTTACTGTTAAAAATGTACTTGCGCGTGTGTTTCTTTATAGGGGCAGGGGGTGTCGAAGGTAGGACCGCCCCGGGTGCCAAGTATTTTAGGGACGTCTCTGCATGTGTTAACAATTTACTAACCCAGGGAACATCATAATGTAGTTAAACAGTATTTAACAAGAACAAAAGTTAATATAGATGGGTCGATGGCAGATAAGATGAAGGTCAAGTGGTGTTCTTATAAAACATATTACTTATGACAAATGAAAGTTGATTTAAAAAATATTAAAAACACAGCCAATAAATATGTACAACAAATATCAAAAGACAGCATTACTGTGTACACAGATGGATTCAATGGAAAGGATGGCAAACTGGGGATAGGAATATATATTCCAATATGGAAAATGTCAAAAGAATAAAGCATCACGGAAAATACATAAATTTTCACTGCAGAGATGGTGGCAATACTAAAAGCACTAGAAATATTCTCTAATAACCCTCCCAACAAACTAACAGTTTTAAGTGACTCTCTTTCAACAATTAAAGCACTTAGAAACTTACGAGAATGTATTAGACCTGATATAGCAGAGGAGATATTTCTGGCTACTACATACTTATATTCCCGAGGATGTTCAGTCTTAATTGCTTGGATACCTTCACATGTTGGCATAGAAGGAAATGAAAAGGGAGATAAAGAAGCCAAGAAAGGTAGATCTGATAAAAATCGAATAAATGTAGGGATGAGTAAATCAGAGATTAAGAGCTTAATTAAAGATTTAATGACAGATGAATGGAAAGCAGAGTGGGATAAAATTCTGAAAGGAAGACATGCATATAAGATGTTCAAGGCTCCAACAAGAAAATGTCAGATATCTAGGGAATTGAAAATTCCCAGTAATAAGAAACTTCTCAGACTACAGCTGGGAAAGGCTATTTCAGAATAGAAGAACCTTACTGTGCATGAGGTCTTCAAGAAAATAATATAGAACATTTCTTGTTAAAATGTAAGAGGTATGAACAAATGAGAATACCAATATTAGATTATTTGCAAGCATCCAACTTACCTATAATTATAGAAGAGGTGTTGAGAATAGACAGACCTAGAGAACTGCATAATATAGTCAAACAATATTTAACACGAACAAATGTTAATATATAGTGGCTGGGAATGTGAAGGTCTGATGCTGTTATTCCAATGCATATGACTTTTAACAGATGAAAGTCAATTAAATATCTGTTAAAGTCAGTTATATAACTGGAACCACCAGGCCCTTACACCCCTCCACTTTAATATTATTCTTGTTCAGAGTTTCTTCTTGATTTTGTTTGTTTGGTTTTTTTTTTTTTTCGTTTTTTTAATAATTTATTTAACGTATAAGCATAATTGTGATGCATAAACCCACGAGTAATAGGAAATTACCAACAATGATTTGACAAATGTGATGCCACTTTCTCATATCGGCAGTTGCTCGTATTATTTGGAATTCAAAACAATATATATCCTAATTATAACCCATCAGGAATATTTTTCTTCATTAATTAAAAAAAAAAATAAGTTGATTAAATATCAGACTAATGATCCAAAGCCTTTACACCTCTCCCATTATTTCTTATTCTTGTGTGGTTTTTTTATTTTTTATTTTACATTCACGCACACACTATTCAGACTATTCGATAACTTTGATTTACCCTATTTACAATGACTGGGCAGAGGATATAATTCCATTTTCCGCTTATCGACAACAGTACATATTATTTGGACTCATCTCTCCACATGTAAGCCTACCTTGCCGTGGTTGGAGAGCTTGAGCGCCTCAATGATCCCGGGAGCTATGCCGGCGGGAGTTTTACTCCTGGCAGGGTCACCCAAGCCGGACAGGTCCTGGGTGAGGGGCCAGACTAAATGGGCTGAGGAGTGGGTGGAACCCTATAGGTGTAGATGCAGAACCCACCGGCGAGTGGTACATGCTCTGGTCTGCACCAATCCACCCCCACTTCATGGGTTAAATGCTTTCTTGCCTCATTCTTCACTGTTTGTCGTCTATCACGCCCATGGCGACCGTTGCCTCAATTGGCTGTGTGTGGTGTACCCGGAAACGGGGCCTCCCAGTACTGAGGCAAAGTTAAGTCCCCGATGTCACTTATCGGTGCAGAATTGAGAGAGATGGCTGAGCATCACAATCCCTCCTGTGTTGCAGCATGATGAGAACCCAGCATTGCACACTGAGCTTGGGGGGATCACTTGGGCACCAGACTTAATACTGGCTCTTGACTGGATGGCCGCATGCAGGAGATTTCTACAATGGAGGGTTGGCAGGTGGTGGGTATCGGGAAGTGGCTCTGTGCAGGACGTGAGGATTCCTTGGGAGAGCCCAGAACCAGAGCACAGCATTGTGCAAGCTCTGCATAGTTGGAGAGCCCCCTGGATGACGGGGAATGCACAGTGTGCTACCCCACCTATCCCCAACTGCTAACTTAGAACCAGAAGTGGGGTCCTCTGTATGCGTGCCAGGCCAGGATAAAATGCCTGGGAAAGAGACTGGAGCTCAGAACTCCCTAACTCAAAGTTGCAGGATGGCAGAAAAGCCACGGGAAAGACAGGGCTATTTTGAAGATAACGCAACCATATTTTCACCATACGAGCTCGGACGCCGCCTCGGTAAACAAGGTCCGCGCAGAGCAGTGACACCCCCAGGCTGCTTGCGAATAGTCTACTACTGGGAACATAAACAGATTAGGGATGAGCCCACTCTCCCGTTGAACAGGTGCTAAAGTCGTAGATACTGGGCCAGAAGGCGCACCGGAAACCACAGTATCATGCAACTCGCTTTTTTTTTTTCTATGGAGAGTACACCGTCAAATAAATCTCGTTCTGGTGCTCGCCCTGTGGAGCTCCACCAGGCAGGTGCAGTGCCGGGCTCTGAGCCTCGACAGAGCCCACCCTCAGCTACTGGAGGACCCTCTAGACCGTCTTGTGGAGTCAACAGACGGCGGAGGAGAACTACTGACCAAAACAAAACAGAAAAAGAGAAACCCAGAGTGCCACTTGTCATGATGCACTGGAATGCAGAGGGAGTGAACAGCAAGCAGGCTGGATACAGCAAAAAGACAGAGCTGGAAAACATCTTGTATGAGAAGCAAGTCAGTGTTTGCTGTATCCAAGAGACTCACTTGAAAGCAGATCAAACCTTTAAAATAAGGGGATATCAATGCTTCAGATCCGACAGACAAGATAGACGAAAAGGAGGAGTACTTACTCTTGTAAGGAATAACATTCCTGCACACGAAAGGAAAACCTTCATGGATGGAGCAGAATATCAGCTGCTGCAGATAAAGGTAGACAAGATGGAAATAGAACTCCTGAACTATTACTGTCCGAACAACAAACCCCTGAGTCTCAGCTCTATACAGGTACCAGCCACCAACTTTATAGCAGTTGGAGACTTTAATAGCCACTCCCAGAGCTGGGGCTATAACCATCTGGATCACAGAGGTGAAGAGGTTGAAACTTGGCAAGATGATCACTCCCTAATCCTAGTCAATAATGCCACAGATACTCCTACCTTCTACTCCAGAGGATGGCACACAACCTCAACACCAGATCTTGCCTTCTCCACACCAGATATAGCTGGATCTATTAGTAGAGAAGTAGGAGACCAACTAGGGGGAAGCGACCATCGCCCAATCTTTCTTACTGTCCAGAGTGCAACTCTCAGTACAGGCCCAGCCATTACAAGATGGAACTACAAAAAAGCCAACTGGGGTTTATTCAGGCATCAGGTGAACACGCTGCTGTCTACCCTCAAGGTACAGAACAGAGACATTAATGAAGTGGTAAAAGACTTCAACAGATGCATACTACAAGCTGCAAAAGAAACCATTCCCAAAGGATGCCGGCGTAACTACATACCATACTGGTCCAGCACACTCCAAGAACGTCAGGAAGCTATGGACAAGGCTAGAAAGGACGCAGAGTCTCAGCCTTCACTTGAAACTCACAACAAATGGAAAAAGGCTGTAGCAGAGTTTCAGAGAACAAAGCTAGAAGAAAAGCGGAAAAGCTGGAGAACTAAAACGGCATCGCTGAACCTTGAGAAAGACGGCAGGAAACTTTGGAGATTAGTCAAGTCTCTAAATGAAGAGCATTCCTCACCAAGGCAGACTATCACATTGGATGAAGGTGGCAAACTTTTCAGAGGAAAACAAGCTGCAGACTTGTTTGCTAGAAGATACAGTTCAGAAAGCAACTTACCCATTAACATAGACCATCAGAGAGAGATAAGAAAAGAAATACTGGCAACCATGGGACAGACAGATACTCCTGCCCCAATGAGGGACCCATCACACTAGGAGAACTACAGAAGGCTATTTCCAAGCTTAAGTTTCAAAAGTCACCCGGCCCAGACAAAATCAGCAACGAAATGCTAGTAAATCTGAGCTCAGCAGCAAAGACAAAACTGCTTGAGATATTCAACCACAGCTGGTTGAAAGGAACGGTACCCCAAGTATGGAGAGAAGCCATCACAATACCCATACTAAAGAAAGGGAAATGTAAGACCGAGGCTGCAAGTTACCGGCCAATCAGTCTCACAAGCTGTGTTGGGAAGACTATGGAGCGAATAGTCAACCACAGATTGAAATGGTATTTAGAGTCTGAGCAGATCCTGGTGCCGGAACAAGCTGGATTTAGAGAATGCTACAGTATAGAAGACCAAGTTACTTACTTGTCTCAAGCAATAGAAGATGCCTTCCAGGAGAAGAAAAAGGTCCTAACGATCTGGGTCGACTTCAAGCAGGCCTTTGACAAGGTGTGGAAAGATGGCCTCATTGCAAAACTTAGGAGAAGTGGAATCCAAGGCAACATGATGAAATGGATCCAGTCATACTTGCATAACAGGAGAACTAGAGTCACTCTTGACGGTCTGCAGAGCAGAAAAGTGTTGCTCCATCAGGGGGTACCTCAAGGAGGAGTAATTTCCCCAACACTCTTCCTTGTTTACATCAATGACCTGGTGAAAGATCTCCCTGCAGGAGTTAAAGCTGCCTTATATGCAGATGACCTAGTACTCTGGTGCGCTGATGAAAATGTCACCACAGCAAATTATAGAATGCAGCGGGCAGCAGACATGCTAGTGTCATGGGCAGAGAAATGGCTTATCACAATAAACACAGACAAAACCTCCACAACACTGTTCTCCCTCGCCCCCAAGGACAAATCAGCTAACATACACCTAGGGACAACCGTGATCAAGGAAGAAAGCTACCCCACCTATCTTGGGGTGACATTTGACCAAAGGCTTACATGGAATAAGCATATTGAAAATGCAGAAGGAAAGGCCCGAAGACGACTAGGCATACTCAGAAAATTAGCAGGTACCAACTGGGGAGCAAATGAACGAAATCTAAAGAAGATTTATAATGGAGTAATAAGACCACACTTAGAGTTTAGCTCAGCAGCATGGTCATCAGCTGCTAACTCACATCTGCAGTCTTTGGACAAGGTGCAAAATCAAGCTCTCAGGCTCATTACAGGAGCCATGAAAACTACACCAATAACAGAGATGCAGAAGGTTGCTGGATTACAGACATTGTCCCATAGAAGAGACACAAAAAACCATGATCCAGATGGAAAAGTACAACAGTATGCCAATGCACCCAATGAAGGCAAGACTAGATGATCTGGCATTGGGACGTCTAAAGCGTAGCAGCTTTGTGCATCGGGGGAAAAGACTTATAAGACAGCATCAAGAAGACCTATCCATGAAGACAACACCACTGAAGCCCACCCTATACCCTGTACCATGGGAGCAGGCCAGCAGTGCCCTCCAAATTAATACAACAGTCAGTGGTCTCACAAGTGGATGTGAGTATAATGATCTGCAAAAACGAACTGCTACATTGAGTATGATCCAAGAAAGCTATCCCGATCAATCATGGATACATGCCTATACAGATGGATCAGCAACTAATGCTGTTAGGAATGGAGGTGCCGGTATCTTTATCTCATATCCTGACAACCACTATGAGACTAGGCACATTCCCACTGGTAAATTCTGTTCCAACTATACAGCTGAGGTTCAAGCTCTAGAGCAAGCTGCAAATATGATTTATAACACCAACTCTGACTGCCACCAGGTAGTCATCCTCACAGATGCACTGTCTGTCCTGCAAGCTCTCAAGGGTGGTAAACTCCCGCATCTGAGAAATGAACTAAACAAGGTAGCTGCCAAAAAGAGAACCATACTTCAGTGGGTACCATCTCATTGTGGTGTACCCGGAAATGAAAAGGCAGATAAACTTGCAAAAAAGGGAGGAGAATGTGAACAAGAAGATAATGAAGTCACATACTTTGAGAAAAAGAGAGCTATCCAGACTATCAGAAGAGAACAGAACCAACCCAAAGACGACTATCACACTCTCGACCGGCAGGGACAGACAACTATTTTTCGACTCAGGACAGGGCATAACAAACTGAATAAACACATGCACAAGCTACGATTGTCTGCTTCACCACTGTGCACATGTGGATTAAACGAACAAACTGCTGAGCATGTTCTACAGGACTGTCCTCTGTATGACCAGTTAAGAAAGATATACTGGCCCAATGACACAACACTAAACTCAAAGCTATATGGAGTTAAAGAGGAACTTCAAACAACAGTCGAATTCATCATGAGAACTCGTCTGACGGTGTAATCATCAAAGATGCGATCGCAAGAAGAAGAAGAAGATTTGGACTCATCATCATCATCAGTTGCCATCTCCACAACGAAGGTTGGCTGTAATAGATCTCCAACGTCTTCTGTCTCTTGTCTTGGTGGTGCACTCTGATAGACTCTTTCCTGTCCATCTCTTGATGTTATCTTCCCACTTATAGCGCTGTCTTCCCCTTGCACGTTTGCCTTCAACTCTCCCTTCTGTTATGGTCTTCTGCAAGGTGTTATGCCTTTTTATGTGGCCACTGAACAAGTATTTTAGCTGCCGAACTTTGACCTCCCTCATTAGTTCTCTTTTCATACCTAGATTTTCTAGGACCTCCTTATTTGTTTTCATCTCTTTCCATGAGATACGCCCCATTCTTCTATATATCCACATTTCAAGAGCCTCAATTCTTTGTTCCAAATGCTTATTCATCGTCCATGTTTCTGCACCATACAGAAATGCAGAATATATATAACACTTTATGATTCTCAGTTTTAATTTGTGAGATAACTGTTTGGATGTCAGTATATGTTTCATGTTGTTGAATGTAGCTTTGGCCATTCCTATTCTCGTCTCTGTTTCACATCTGCCATCTTCTGTTATTATATGACCAAGATATACGTAGCTCTTGACTTGTTCCAGGATTTTCCCATTTACGCTTATCTTTAATGTGGGTTTATCGTCTGTTTTGCTAATTATCATAGTTTTTGTTTTCGCAATATTAATGTCGAGTCCATATTCATGACTTATACTGTTCACTTGCTTCACTAGTTCTTGTAACTCCTGTTCGCTTTCAGCTAACAACACGGTATCATCTGCATATCTAAGGTTGTTTATTGACCTTCCACTGATGTTCAGTCCTGGTATTTCCTGTATCTGTTTGAAAAATTTTTCGGTGTATAAATTAAATAGGCAGGGAGACAGCACACAACCTTGTCTGACACCTCTTTTTATGTCTATATATGGTGAATAATTCCTTCCTGATCTTACTGTGGCAGTTTGCTCCCAATAAAGGTTACTGAGTATTCTTATATCTTTTCCATCAATACCTATGTCTTTGAGGCATTCAATTATTTTCTCATGATGGACTCTGTCAAAAGCCTTCTTATAGTCAATGAAGCACATATACATACTTTTTTGGACCTCTGTATATTTTTCTGCTAATATTCTTAGGCAAAATATTGCCTCTCTTGTTCCACTGTTCCGTCTAAAACCAAACTGTTCTTCTTGGATTTCGCTGTCTACTTTACTTTTTATTCTTTCCTGTATGATTTTGAGAAGTATCTTAATTGCATGACTCATCATGATGGCTGATTGTTCTTAAGTCTGAACATTCTGTTGCATTTGGTTTTTTGGGCAATGTTATGAAAACTGATGTCTTCATGTCGTGTGGTATATATCCTGTATTGTATATAAGGTTGCATATTTCTGTGATTGTATCTATACCAAAGCTCTCCAGAGCTTCTATCATTTCAATTTTTATGTTATCCATGCCTGCTGATTTTCCTTTTTGTATCATATGAATGGCATTCTCTATTTCTGATCTGAGAATGTTTGGGCCTACATTAGAATCTGGTGATGGTTTTTTACCTCTGTTGTCCTCGAATAATTCTTTTACGTATTCTGCCCATCTGTTTGATATGTCTTTCTCATCAAGTAATATTACACCATTTTTGTTCTTGATACAGCTTCCTCCTTGTGCAAACCGCGACCGATTTGACAATTTCTTTATTTCTTCATGCATATCTCTTGTCATGTGCTTTGCTTCCAAGTCTTCTATTTCCTTGCATTTTGTTTCTATCCACCGTTCTTTTGCTTCTCTACACATATTACGTATGTCATTGTCTATTGTTTTATATTCTGGAGTGTTTTTTGCTTTCTTTCTTTCTGCCATTTTATTCAAGATGTCGTCTGTCATCCAAATTTGATTTTTCTTAGACTCCTTTTTAGGTAAATTTGCATTTGCTGATTGTATGCTTGTTTTTAAGCATTCCCATTTTGCGGTTGCTTTTTCTTCTGGGTTTTCTCTTCTATACTGCTCCATGCTTTCTGTCAATAACTGTTGATATTTATTTTTGACATCGATTAAATATTTCTGTTTTATATCTGGTTGTTTCAGCGCTGATATTTCTATCTGGGGTTCCTCCTGTCTTCTGTTTCCTGCTCTTTTCAGCTTTATATTTACTTTGATGACGACTGGATTGTGATCTGAATTTATGTCGGCGCCAGGATGTGTCTTTGCACTTGTGACACTGTTCTTAAATCTATGTTTTATCATGATATAGTCGATTTGATTTCGTGTTACATCTCCTGGGCTTTTCCATGTGTATAATTTCCTTGGGTGGTGTTAAAAAAAGGTGTTACATATGACCAGCTGGTTTTCTTCACAGAACTGGATAAGTCTGTCTCCTCTATCATTTATTGTCCCTAATCCGTACTGTCCTACTATTTTCTTGTATTTTCCTTTTCCTACTTTTGCATTCATATCACCCATTACTATCAACACATCTGTAGATTTGACTGGTTTAAGTGTGTGTTGTAGCTCTTCATAGTATTCTTCTATTTCTTCCTCGCTGTGATCTTTAGTTGGTGCATAAGTTTGTAAGATTGATAGGTCGAATGGCTTTGCTCTCATCTTTAATAACATCATTCTGTCATTGTGTGTCCAGTATCCACATACGTATTTTTCTAACTCCTTCTTTATTAATATTCCTACCCCTCTTTCATGTTTTTCTCCTCCTGAGTGTATAAGCGTGTACTGGTCTCTTTTTATGTAGCCGGTATCCAAAAGTCTTGCCTCTGCAACTCCCAGTATATCGAGTTTCATGTCTGTTGCCTCTAATATAAGATTGTCTAGCTTTCCTTCTCCGTTTAGAGTTCTAACATTCCATGTCCCTATTTTTAGGCTTCTCCTACTAGTTTTTAGGTGGTCCTTCTCAGAATGCTCCCTTTCAACAGAATTTAAGGAACACTCGTCATTATGTACTTCCTTACTCATTAGAGGAGTTGCCTCTTCCCTGTTAATTTGTACAGTAGATTCTTCCCCAGGGGACAGAGAGTTCTCTACATATCGGTTCTTATCTTGTTGTTGTGATCCCATTACGTTATGTGGGAAGTACGTGGTAAGGCCCCAATCTCTTCCACGGTGGCTAGCCATTGTCTTTTTCTATGTCCGACATGCCTCTAGTGCGCCACACACTTTGCTGTTTCGCTTTGCGAGCCGTTGATCTTCTCAGATTCCTCCGCCTCCGGACTAGAAAACACTATATACCCTAATTATAACCCTTGAGGGGTTGAACGGGATATTTCCGCCTCCGGACTAGAAAACACTATATACCCTAATTATAACCCTTGAGGGGTTGAACGGGATATTTCTCATCATCAAGGTAAAATTATTTTAAAAAAAATTTTTTTTACACACACTCGAGTGTGAGGAAAAATGTGTGCGCGTCAGTGTCCTTCACCTAGCGAACATTTCGCCAATTAACAGTCAAGACTGCTAATTTTCATATTCTCATTGCGGACCAAAATTTCGGCCCAAACGAATTTCGCTCTTTATTTCCAAAATCTCCGTACATAAGAAAGTTCGTTGATTTTATTATCTTGAATTAACTACACTATATATCCTTATTATAACCTATCAAGGGTTGAACGAGTTAATTTGTCTTTTAAAAAAAAAAAAAAAACAGTATCGCTGACAGTTTCGTATTGCATGGGAGCATATTGTGCTGATTTATCTAACAATACGTTCAATCATTCTCGTTAAATAAATCGATAAAAGTACAGTAGGTCATGCTAAGTCCAAATATTTTAGCTTTGTACTGATGCTGAATTTCACACATTAACAGTAAACTTAAGGACTAAAAGGCAGCAGAGATTGACAGATTTGTACCCAAAACCTACTAAGCCTGCCAAAGCCGTTATCGCCGACCCATGTGTACTAACAGAGAGGTCATTTTCTGCTGTCATCAGGGCCGGTTTAACCATTTGGCGAATGGATGGTCGCCTAGGGCGATACCATTTTTTGGGAAGGGGTGGCAGATTCACGTGAATTAATTTAGTCTTGTAAAGATATCAACGGACTTTTTCAATGTGTATGTGTGTGGGCGGATCGAGTGAACTAAAGAGTTTTATAATGAAAAGAGCTAATTCGGGGGGGGGGGGGTGGAGGGGATATATTTCTTTATTGCAGAGCTATTTAAGACAGACCCTGAGCTAGCAGCAGAACTATTAGAACCACTATTTGCACAAGTGTGGAAAACGGGGACAACACCATCAGAGTGGAACAAAGGAATAATTGTCAAATTGCCCAAGAAGGGAGATCTTGCAGACTGCAATAATTGGAGAGGAATCACTCTTCTCTCAGTTCCCAGCAAAATACTAGGCAGGATAATTATACAGAGAATTTCAAAGGCAGTAGACTACAAACTGAGGAAAGAACAAGCAGGATTTAGAAAGAACAGAAGATGTGTAGACCATATATTTTTTGAAAAGGCTTTTGACAGCATACATAGGGACAGTTTATGGAAAATACTGAGGGCTTATGGAATTCCAAGCTGCATAGTGGCAATCATAAAAAA
Source organism: Oreohelix idahoensis (assembly GCA_024509875.1). NCBI lineage: Eukaryota > Metazoa > Mollusca > Gastropoda > Stylommatophora > Oreohelicidae > Oreohelix > Oreohelix idahoensis. The sequence goes on along the minus strand of JAMPIV010021766.1, from coordinate 352,301 downwards.
GCCTCTATGCCAACTTTACGTGTAGTGTTGGGCAGAGCAACCTAACCTTCGAGGTGAAGACAGGAGTACGACAGGGATGCCCCTTATCAACCACTCTTTTTTTAACAGTCATAGACTGGGTGATGCGCCAGACAACAGAGGGCAGTCCAAGAGGAATAAAATGGACTACATTTTCTACATTGGAAGATCTGGAATATGCAGATGACATTGCACTGCTGGCACATTCACATCAACACATCCAGGAAAAAACGGATAGACTTAATAAATTTAGCCAGCAGGTGGGCTTGAACATCAATTTAAAGAAGTCTGAGGTCATGACGCTCAATGTGAGCAACCCTGAGCCCATATCAGTAAGGAATCAGCAATTGGTACAGACAGATACCTTCACATACCTAGGAAGCATAGTAACACCAGACGGTGGGGCAGGAGGGACATCAGCGTCAGAATGAATAAGGCAAGAACAGCCTTCTTTAGCCTAAATAACATCTGGAAGTCCTCCCAATACAGCACAAGCACAAAATTAAGATTATACCAGAGTTGCGTGCTTTCTGTGCTTCTCTCTATGGTGCGGAATGCTGGAGAGTCATAGAGAAGGAAATGTCAAAATTGTCCTCTTTTCACACAACATGCCTAAGAAAAAATTCACCGCATCTTTTGGCCGAATACCATCACCAACCAAGATCTGCTTACTCGTAGCAAGCAAGAGGACATGCACACCATCATAGCTGGCAGACGCTGGAGCTGGGTTGGCTATGTCCTCAGAAGAGAACCTGATGCCATCACAAGAACAGCTATGCTATGGACCCCTGAAGGAAAACGAAAGAGAGGCCGACCAAAAAAAAACAACTTGGCGGAGGACTGTGGAGGCTGAGATGCAAAGAATGAACCAGAGTTGGGGCACTGTACGAAGGATGGCCACCGACCGTGCAAAGTGGAATCAATTTGTTGTTGCCCTACAAGACGCCACTAGGCGTGATTGCCACTGACTGCTTTGACGGTCGGTGGTTAAGGATCGAAGAAGAAGAAGATATTTCTTTATACCTTCTACGCCATTGTGAACAAGCGTGTAGTCCCCACGCACAACCTCATATTAGTTGTCAAGTACGACATGCCCGAGGGAGCAGACGTCGTCTTCTTTCTTTGTGTTTATAATTCTATATTTTGCATTATTAACACGTGAAATAATATGTATATATTGACATGTGAAATAATATGTATATATTGACGTGTGAATATTATTATGTGAAAATTGCTCGTGGATGTCCAAGTCATACGAAGCTGACAACCTCACCATGTAGAATGATGATTTCGTGAACCACCACTGCAAGGACTGGTGACTGCTTATGCGAGTTTCTTATAGAGAACTAAATGCAGAGGTAGTCCCAAGTTCCATATGGAGCAGGGAGGAAATGATGAGAGAATGATGTACATACTTATTTTATTATTAACATTTTCAACCAATGTAAAGTTAAACATAAATCTATTTAACTTAAATGTAAAGAAAGTTTTCGCTCAATGGGATTAAGGTTAGTTCTCATCGAGGGTAAAGTTCTGAGATAGATGGGATGGTGGAATAGGAAGAGGGAGACACTTAAGTATGTGTCGGAAAACGCAATATGCAGGAGGGTATTTGTTCTTTTCTTTTGTGACACTAGCTGGTGGTAGCAGCTGAGGGTACTATCTCTGGAACAAGTGAGGGTATAAGTGGCCTGAAGTCGACGCTAGACACCGTCATCAGACGGGTCTTAGAGACGCGGGACTGTAGCGAGATTTGGTACCACTTGCTTTGTTTGTGAAAAAAATGTGTAACGCGACACACACACACACACACACACACACACACACACACACACAGTGCAGGGACAACGCGGCGGGTTTTGCTTTGAAGTTTGAAAGTGGCTGAAAAATTTGCGTTTTGCCTAAGCCGAACAGCATTATAAAAGTGTAGAAGGGAGCGAATATATGAAACATGGCCGACCATTAAAATTTGCATTGGCAGGAAAGAAAATCTAAAGCTACAAGCGCAAGATTGACGAAAACATATTAAAAATGTAATAATTCACAATAGGAGATAGAATATGAGTAATATCCAAAAGGATATTAGTCAACTGTAAGTAGTTTTAAAAATAATTAATATTTTTCATCGTCATCACATCTGCTAAAAGTTAGCTAATAATCTTTAAAAATTTATTGTACATACATACCTAAACGGATTTCGATAAAACTTGGATAGAATGAAAGCCTCATATGGGGAAAATGAAAGGATACCTAGGAAGGAAGGAAAGATATAAGTGTGTAGTGACAAGAAGAGAAAACAAGTACAGAAAAAGCACAGATCGCCTCAAACTAAGAGATTAAACAAGAATCTTATTGGACTTCAGACGGTGCTTTCTCGTACGGGAGAGTCGCTCAAATATAAAGACAGAGCGGCCCGTTTAAAATCACACACACCAAATCCAGAAGCCAGAGTCAGAAACTGGAAGACAGTATCTGCTAGAAAAGGTTTTTTTCACACTGCATGCAGGGCAGATAAACTTCAACAAATACAGCCTCACCGTGCGCTTATTAATCCTAAGTTTATTAAAGATATATATGTGACTAATATCAATTTATTTCAGATTTTGTTTACGATTAGATTGTTTCAGACATCATAAAAAGGGAATGACGCTAACCAGAGATAATCTCCACCGGCATTGTCAGGAAGCATAACCATTAATTGGTTAGCCAAATATTTCATGGCTAGTTCTTGCCTGGAAGCTTACGACATACCAGCAAGTACATAAGTGACTTGGCATCCATAAGTGGAAGGCAAAGGTTATATCTTTCCCATGTATCATAACATGTGATTTATTCATGTATTTTGTTATTTCTGCACAGTGGACATTATCTTATCATGCTATCTCTGTAACATACTACCATGAATCATTCATTTATATACAAACACTGAAGACATGGTCGCCTCATGAATAGCAGTAGTTGGTGAGACTGTTGGAACACCATGGCCACCTATTACCTTTTGTTCCAGGTTTTATGATCGTTCCTGATCGAGCTCATGATCGAGTTCGTGATCGAGTTTAAACTAAAGACTTGAGGACCTTTGATCCTGCTAACTGAAGCCTAGTGGACAAACAATCTTCAACACCTTAGTCCCCCGTAGTTATAGGGCGGGCTGAAGGAAAGTCTTCCTGATCATTAGTGTGTCTCAGGAACCTCGAACAAACACAAGATGAGTTATATGTATCCATCCAACAAACACTGTGAGCAGTTCTAAAGCGAATGTTGATGATGATAACAGCTAGAGACTAGATAGCAAGATATATCAAAAATATACTGTGACAGACTTTTATAATTCACTGGAAGATTCATCCAAGATTTGTTAACTATTATTTATTTTAATTTGTAAATATAAATAATCATAAAGTTACCATCTTCCAACACCCATTTCTCATTACAAGGCTAGATAGATGTACATAAATAAATTATGAAATTGTACTCATTTGACTTGGTAAATTTTTGACTGTTAAATTTTGAGTTACTTTTTCTGATTTAATTATATTATCACATAGGGTTACTACAGCGAAAGTGGCGCAGTATACTTCTGAAGCCTAAATCTATTGTCCAGCTCAGAGTATTCACAGCCGTAACTTAATTGTGATACCAGTGCACTTCTCTGGCACTGGGACTTCATACTTTCTGAAGAGAGATTCTACTTCTTCTCTACCACTATCATAACACCAGAAAATTCTTTTGTGAAACCGCCCGTGAGGTAGAAACATCATTATCCTTCTACCTACAACTCTGCCAAGAGTAATCTTGTGCGAAGGTAGACACCTTTGAAGACCCACATTAGTTACTCTTGAGTTTTGGCCACTGTTGGACCACTAACAGATTAGAGCTAAGGGGAGGCAACCCTTGACAACAACTCTGCTTAGAGTAATCTTGAGCGAAGATTTAAAGACACATCGTTGATACTGCACAACAGGAGAGACAATCCCGTGGCAAACATTTGTTTAAAAACTAACTTTCTGCGTAACTTCCAAGAATCAAAAGCAAGAACGGATGTCATTTGAGTCACCGCTGAATGTTGAATGTCGTCTGTTGTTCTATGAGTAGGCAGGCAGATGTCAAGGTCAATTTTCGTCGAGACTTCATAGAAACAGTTGCACAAGAATCGAAACAACACAGCAAGTTATAAAGCGGGGAAAACCCTTCATAGATTAACTCTCTCTCTCTCTCTCTCTCTCTCTCTCTCTCTCTCTCTCTCTCTCTCTCTCTCTCTCTCTCTCTCTCTCGTCGTATCTACTAGACACATTTTCGTAACTGTATATTTTATCGCGTGCCTTCAAAGAGTAGTTAATCCATTGTTCAGTTTAAAAATGCAGTAACCAGAAGAAGGCACGAAAAGACGTGGTAGTGGAAAGAAAGCGGTGACCTATTTTCACCAGCGTACTTTGACATGGGAAAAAAAAAAATAGAACTTCAAAATAAAATGTGATAAATACATAGAAGGACAAAGAATGAAAGAAGATATATGGCTCATTTCAGTGTAACTGAAGATTGGAGAAGGAAATGGAGGTTGACAGGACCCATCCACAGTAAACAACATAACAGTATAACCATATATGCTTTTTTAGACAGGAACCGGCAGGGGAATAGAAGGATGTGGAGGTTAAAGACACCCTAAATAAGAACATTGGATGAAGAAGCGGAGACATGTTACCACCGGCAGAGCTGAAAAAAAGGTTCCGCCCTTTGCTCCACAGGAGCAAATTGATGGTAACAGTGCGGTTGGCAGTCTTTAACGGCACGGGGGAAAAAATAAATTCAGCGGCAGAACTCAAAGAAAACACCTGAAATCTGTGGTTGTGGAAATGCATCACCTTCTCAAAACATGGTGTCTGTATAACGCACATCTTTAGGGACAATAATAACGAGAGTTCTTCAGTGTAGTATACAGCAGGGGCGAAGTATTTGGCACCCGGAACTGATCCTACTTTTGGCACACCTCCTCCCCTCTCCGCCTTAAAGAAACAAGTATACTTGCAAGTATATTTTTAACATTAAGTACTACTATAATAGTGTCCGATGGCAAACCCCCCCCCACCCCCCTCCTTTCCTAGCTGTCACCTTAGGCGGACCGCACCCCCCCCCCCCTTTCCCTAGTACGCCACTGGTATACGGGGTGATTGACAAATCATTCCTAGTTTTTTTTTAATTGAATCCTCTATTCCAGGGGTTGGCACCCTGTCTATCTAGATCTCATAGCTGATCCCAAGGCATCATTTTGTAGATCTGTATGTCAGCAAGGGGAAAGAAGAATGTTTAACCTAGGTACATTTCGGATAAACCCTCTCCCAGTGGCACTTTAGAGCACCGTGGCGCCCCCCCCCCCCCCCCCCCCCCCCCCCCCCCCCCCCCCCCCCCCCGGTTTAAAGATACTTTCACAGTATTTCCAGTGAGAACCCGCAAGTTAGCTTGCTAAAAATCACTTTAATCGTAAATTGTTTGAGGTATAAAACCATCTTTTATTTACATAGAAGTTACCATTAGGCTCGGTAAAATATTTAGTTTTAATTTTTTTAAATTATTATATTCCACAGACCTAAGGGTCTTTTATATTTGGACATGCGCCCTAATATAACCGACTAGGTTGAACGGGACGCGCCTCGCCAAAACGAGGCAAAAGTTTTACATTATAAAAAAAAAGTTTTAATTTTCCACAACTCGGTTGATGGGATTGCAAGAAACAGATCGTGTGGTGGAGAAAAATAAAATTATTACATAAAGGCTGAATTTATTCCAAAATCCGGACACTCTGAAACCCGAAAACACACATGATTTTAACAAGGTAAATCTTTAGAGATCTCAGTATTTCTAAAGTAGATTTTTAGAGATCTCAGTATTCCTAAAGTTGATCTTTAGAGATCTCAGTATTCCTAAAGTAGATATATAGAGATCTCAGTATTTCTAAAGTAGATTTTTCGATATCTCAATATTCCTAAAGTACATCTTTGAGATCTCATTATTACTAAAGTAAATCTTCAGAGAGATCAGTATTCCTGAGGTAGATCTTTAGAGATGCCAGTAATCCTAAAGTAGATCTTTAGGAATCTCAGCATTCCTAGAGTAGATCTTTTGGGATCTCAGAATTCCTAAAGTAGCTCTTTAGAGATCTCAGTATTCCTAAAGTAGCTCTTTAGAGATCTTGGTATTTGCCGTAATTTTATAAGATAGGTTTGAAGCTATTTACGGTCCGGTCTGAGCAGAGGTGATAGTGGAAAAATGTGTGAGAATAAAGGTGCCAGAAAATAGTTTTTCCACGAGGGGGTGATAGGTAAGAGAAAGATCAGTCTCTGGAGTGAGTAGTTTCTCTACTCCAACCTATCTATACGACTGTATTGTAAACAGACGACCTTCCACTCCTTATATATCAAAATATAAGTTACACTTCACATACATACACAGTTACGTGACGAATACGCACAGACGTGAAAACTATGGATAAAATATATATGGGTATGGGTTCGACCAACACTCTAAGTTAAGTTTTATTAAGTTTATTATCACTCAAAAAGAACTTCACAACATCAAGCATCTACATATCAATAAAAGCATGGTTTAAGACAAAATGAAATTAACCCACTATTTCCCCACCCCTCTTGTAGAGAAAGGATCCCAACAGAAGGTAATAACCCCAAGAGGTCAAAGGTTAACAATAAGGGTATGTAATAGTCATTAAAGGAAAGGAACACATTCCTAGATAAGATATCCCGTAAATAATCAGGTTAATGAGGAATTAATAAAAGATTAGTATACTGATTGTAACAAATGGAAAAAAAATATGTTTCTCTCTTTCTGTTCATTCACGCAGTCATTCAGTGGCCACACTCATATTCGCTTACCCAATAGTTGTCGCAGGTATTTCTTGGAAAAAAAACCACTGACAAATAATATGAACTACAGTGTCAATGTTGATTGCCAACTCAGGCCCCAGACTAGCCTTGGTGCTTACTGCTGGTGTCAAGGTAGTAGTCAAAGTTGGTGCGTTAGTTGTTTTTTCCAGGATAATTCATGTACCACTGCGTATATTTGGTTGGAATAAGACGTATTCGTGATTGTCACCGTCATAGAAAGAAAAATATATATATATGGTTCCTGGGTTGTCTAGCCTCTGGTGGCGGAGACACTCTGTTACGTTATGAAAATGTTAATAATAACAATTATCGGTTGTTCTCTGAGTTGATGGCCGATAATGAACAGTGAATTCTCTTGAGTATAATCCCAGTGGAACTACTGTCATAGGTCAGGTAAATTGATATATCTATATTCTGTCACAGCGGGCTGATACAATTTATATAAAAATCTGGTAATGTTCAGGTCCAGCTTAATTATTATGTCTATGGTCTCTATATTGGTCTCTCTCATAAAATGAAGAAAATGGACCGCACAGGTCACAAATCACAGACCCAATAGTACAACAATAACGCTGGATAGTTTATAAGACCGCTAGTTCGCTGGTTTGATCGAGCCTAGATTTAGGAAGAGATACAAACATTTAACCTATATATATATATATATATATATATATATATATATATATATATATATATATATATATATATATATATATATATATTATATAATATATATTATATATATATATATATATATATATATATATATACGAGGTCTGGTCAAAAAGTATCCGACCTTTTTTTTCCCGGGAAAACAAAATGATATACAGGAGGTTTCTCTGGCGGATACAGTGGAGAAGACCTTCCTGCGCATGCGTGAATTTTTTCCCTCCCAAAGACAGTGTCAGTCGTCTGCAATTAGTGTACGCGCGAGCTGTGGTAGTAACAAGCCGTCGGATTTTTATTTGTCACGAAATGACGGAACGTTTTGAACAGCGGTATTGTATTAAATTTTGCCAAAAGCTCGGTGATACCCAAATAGAAACAATTCGAAAGATTCAACAAGCTTTTGGCGATGAAGCCATGAGCATTACACAAATTAAGGAGTGGTACAACCGTTTCAAAGATGGCCGCACATCGGTGGATAGCGAGCCACGTTCCGGTAGATCATCAACAAGCCGAAACGACGTGGTTGTTCACGAAGTGCGGACTTTGGTCATGCAGAACCGTCGTATCACCATCCGAGAACTTACACACGAGGTGGGGATAAGCCACGGTTCAGTATAATCCATATTGACGGAGGATTTGAACTTCCAGACGGAGTTGCTTCTGCTCCATCGTTAACAGCTTCGGCACGAATTTAGCGCCCATTCCTCCGCAGGTTCAAATCCTCTGTCAATATGGATTGTACTGAACCGTGGCTTATTCCCACCTCGTGTGTAAGTTCTCGGATGGTGATGCGACGATTCTGCATGACCAAAGTCCGCACTTCGTGAATGACCACGTCGTTTCGGCTTGTTGATGGTCTAAAATAAAAATCCGACGGCTTGTTACTACCACAGCTCGCGCGTACACTAATTGCAAACGACTGACACTATCTTTGGGAGGGAAAAAATTCACGCATGCGCAGGAAGGTCTTCTCCACTGTATCCACCAGAGAAACCTCCTGTATATCATTTTTTTTTTCCCCGGAAAAAATATATATATATCCTAACACGCGTAAAGGTAAGATGTCCTATCCATTCTGTTATTAACTTAGATTACTTACTTACTTAGTCGTTACCCTTCTACCGTGAGGTGTAGAGGTTTGAAAGAGAGAGCGCCAGACTATCCTATCGGCTGTCTTCCTCCTGGCCTGGTTCCATTCTAGTCCTCGGTCTTTCAAAGATTGTCTAATGTTGTCCTCCCAGCGGACTCTGGGTCCTCCTGGGGGTCTGGATTCATGGCTCTTAGTTTCCCATGCTAGTCGTAGTAGCCAATCTTCTCCCATTCTGCAGACATGGCCAAACCATCTTAGTTGGGACTGCTCTACTTGGGTCTGCAGGGAGTGGGATTTTAGGCCTTGACGTATCGTCTGGATGCGGACCATGTCTCTTCTTGTTACTTCAACCACCTTCCTCAGATACCTCATTTCTGAGGTTTGGATCTGGCTTTTATGGGTTGTAGTCATTGCCCATGACTCACATCCATATGTCAAGACTGGGACATAGGTGGAGCGGTATACAGCCATCTTCGTTTTCTTACCAACCTCTCTCTTGCTGAGGAATCCTCGATTTATGGCCTGAAAATGTCTCCCAGCTGCTGCTTTTCGAGTGACCAACTCTTCTTTGATGCCTCCCTTTCTGTTTATAATAGCTCCGAGATATTTAAAGTGGTCGACCTGCTCCAGGATCTGTTCTCCCAGCTTAATCTGATGTCTTCTTTCTTCTTTTGATATCACCATGGATTTTATTTCAGAGCTACTGATGACCATCCCTCTCTTCTCCAGCTCTTCCTTCCAGACTTGCAGGTTGGATTGGAGATGGGCCTCTGATTTAGCAATCAGGGCAACATCATCTTAACTTAGATTATGAACCACAAATGTCTAGCTTATCTTATCGCTTTTAACACGTGATATAACCACTAGTCATTTATAAAAATACACATAATAGATAGAAGTAAGTTTGATTCTGTCATTTATCAATCTCCTAGCGTATTTATTAGTTAATTAAAACCATCTGGAATAATATTAGCTATGCGTTATTCAGTACACCATTTTTAGCACTTAGAAAATCCCAGATAATCCTAAAGGATAAACTTAACACACAAGATCACGAAAATGCTAATATATATATTTCCGCAAACAGAAAAATGAAACTATCTCCACGAATTCTAAGTAATCCACTTTGTACAATGGCTTCTAGGATGTCGAGCTGGATATTCCAAATATTCTCTGAGGTGGCTAGGTAACTGATTTTTAGGAGGTTTAGTATTTATACACGAATAGCGTTGTTTCGCTGGAAGATGACGAAAATCACGCCTTGCCCACTCGGGGGAATCAGCGGGGTCTCTCTTCCGAGATAAAGGATTTCTCCGTTCGCTCTGTTAACCGGTGTTAATCGACAACAAAGGTTTCTGCCTCGGCGATCTTCGAGCTTGTAGGGAACTACAAAGCAGTTATTCCGTCCTCGGGTTTTGGGCCCATGCATTCTGTCAGTTTTCGTAATACTAACAGCTCTGCTTACATGAGGGCTTTAGCAAACGCCCTTGGTTCGTCCCCTTTGCAAGGAATGACAGTTACGCATTAAGGTAGAGCCTCGTCAGCGCGTGAAACAGAAAAAATAGGCGGGGATAAAATATGAGTTTAGACAGATAGCGAAAAGGCATGGATTTGGCGTAACAGATCGTGCATACTAATGAGGAAACAAAGGTGGGGAGCCAGGTTGAATTGAATGAGGGGCGCCGTTGGGAAGCAAGCGGACGGATTAATGTAGTCTATTTACATAACCTGTCGCAGCATTCCTAAAGTAGATTTTTTAGAGATCTCGGTATTCCTAAAGTAGATCCCGACAGCTCCTATGATGTCGACCCGTGCTCTATTGTATCCACTGGGCAGACATGAAACAAATGTCAAAGCAATCAGCAACCAAAATGTACTATGTAGAAAAGGAACACTATATGCCCACTTTATAACCTATATGGGGTTAAACCGGGTATTCTATGCACAAAACAAATCCAATGGTTTGAGCAAGGTCCTAAAATCAACAACAACCAATGCCTTTTGACAACTTAGTTTTATTTTTTGAATGTTTTGTTGTTCCAAAAAACTAAACGAAACAAAATAAAATCTAAACGTGCCAATGAACTGACGTTACAACTGACAGCAAAATTTGCAGCACGCTATGAAAACCGTGTTAAACAAACCGGATCTTCTGAACATGCTTAATAGCTTGAGACACTTCTTAGACTGCAACTAGGAATGGGCTATTTCAGAATAGAATAACCTTATTGTGAAGAGTGTCTAGAAAAAAATAATATAGAGCATTTCCTATTAAAATGTTGGAAGTGTGAACAACAGAAAAAAAAAACCAATATTCGATTATTTACAGGCATGCAGTTCATCCTTAACTGTGGAACAGGTGTTGAGAATAGACAGGCCTAGAGGATTGCACAATATAGTAAAACAGTATATAACAAGAACTAAAATTAATGTATAAGGATCAATGATGGTGTCAGGAAAAGGGGTAGTCTGATGGGGTCCTTGTATGGCTGATGGCAGATAATTGTTGGATTTGATGTTTTTTTTTTTTTTATATTAATGAAAAAAAAAGATATCCCGTTCAACCTCTGATGGGTTATAATTAGGATATATATTGTTTTCAATTCCAAATAATATGAACAACCGCCGATATGAGAAAGTGGCATCACATTTGTCAAATCAATATAAATAGGGACAATCACAATTGTTCTTATACGTTAAATAAATTAAAAAAAAAAAAATCAGGAATAAACTCTGAACAAGAATAGTATTAAAGTGGAGGGGTATAAAGGTCTGGTGGTTCTAGTTATATAACGGACTTTAACAGATATTTAATTGACTTTCATCTGTTGAAAGTCATATGCATTGTAAGAACAGCATCAGTCTTTCACATTCCCAGCCACTATATATTAACATTTGTTCGTGTTAAATATTGTTTAACTATATTATGCAGTTCCCTAGGTCTGTCTATTCTCAACACCTCTTCTATATTTATAGGTAAGTTGGATGCTTGCAAATAATCTAATATTGGTATTCTCATTTGTTCATACCTCTTACATTTTAACCAGAAATGTTCTATATTGTCTTGAAGACATCATGCACAGTAAGGTTCTTCTATTCTGAAATAGCCTTTTCCCAGCTGTAGTCTGAGAAGTTTCTTATTACTGGGAATTTTCAATTCCCTAGATATCTGACATTTTCTTGTTGGAGTCTTGAACATGTTATATGCGTGTCTTCCTTTCAGAATTTTATCCCACTCTGCTTTCCATTCATCTGTTATTAATTCTTTAATTAAGCTCTTAATCTCTGATTTACTCATCCCTACATTTATTAGATTATTATCAGATCTACCTTTCTTGGCTTCTTTATCTGCCTTTTTATTTCCTTCTATGCCAACATGTGAAGGTATCCAAGCAATTAAGACTGAACATCCTCTGGAATATAAGTATGTAGTAGCCAGAAATATCTCCTCTGCTATATCAGGTCTACTACATTCTCGTAAGTTTCTAAGTGCTTTAATTGTTGAAAGAGAGTCAGTTAAAACTGTTAATTTTTTGGGAGGGTTATTAGAGAATATTTCTAGTGCTTTTAGTATTGCCACCATCTCTGCAGTGAAAATGGATGTATTTTCCGTGATGCTATATTCTTTTGCCATTTTCCACATTGGAATATATATTCCTATCCCCAATTTGCCATCCTCTCCCTTGGATCCATCTGTGTACACAGTAATGCTGTCTTTTGATATTTGTTGTATATATTTATTGGCAGTATTTTTAATATTTTCTATATTATTTGTTTTCTTAAGTGTTTCTGCTAGGTGATAGTCCGTGTCTGGTTTCTTGATCTCCCAGGGTGGAATCACTGGCTTGTATTCACAACTGTTATTAATTGATGTAATTAATGTACCCAGATGGACAATTTCCTCCATACACTTCCATCCTGTAGGGTATCTAGTGGTACTCATTGGCTTGGCCTGAGTTGTTAGTTGGCATCTGGTAAAAGCTGTATGTGCTGGGTGAGACATATCTAACATAACTCTGTTCATGTAATTTAGTCTTAACTCTTTTCTCCGTAATTCTATGGGTAGAATTCCTAAAGCCACCTCTATAGCTCCCATTGATGTTGATCTAATTGCACCTGCTATTGTACATAAAGCCTGATGCTGAATTCTGTCTAATTTAATCTTGTTACTGTGTGCAGCAGAGTCATATATTATACTTCCATAATCTATTTTTCCTCTAATAAAAGATTTATAGAAAGTGATCATTGTCTTAGTGCTTGCACCCCATCCATTACCTTTCAAATATCTTAATAAGTTAGTCAATCCTTTGCAAGACTCCACTAGTTTATCTATGTGGTTTTTCCAGTTCAGCTGTTGGTCCAATATCATTCCTAGATATCGAGTGGTTTGTACTGTATTAATGTTTTGCTGTTGGATATTTATGTCTATAATTTTATTTTTTACAACCCTACCTTTACTGAAGATCATTCCCAATATTTTATTTGTATTCAGCTGAAAACCCCATTTTGTCATTGTCGTGGAATATTCTAATCCACATATATAAATTATCAAGTAAATATGAAGCCTAACAAATAAAATTAATAAAGAAAAGAGCAATGGTAAATAACAGTGCTGTCACAAAGAAGGTACTCGAAATCCCCCTTGTTTTCTGCTTCGTCTGCAAATTGTAACGCTTTCACGTTGATAGTAAAAGCTTACTGTATTATACCCGCTTTCTTCAATGAAACGTGTGCTGTATTTCTTGGAAAAACATTGAGAGGCAGACTGCGTAATGACCTAAATTAATCCTAACATTAATTATACTGCGTTACCAAAACGAACGAACAGATGGACTAAAGGATAAAGAGAGAGGGAGGGCTGAAAATCAGGAACGCATGCAACACGCGTCGCGCGATACACAAATGCTGCCATCACGCGTGTAAGACTCCAAGCACCAACCTTTCTTCAGACGGACAGTGATAAAATTCACTACCCTTCCCAGAGTTAGGTTTTAAAATCACAAAAAAAACGCTTATTAGGAAAGATAACAATAGATGGGTTTACGTTTGAAAACATTACAGTACCCAGACAGCACATCTTCGAAACAGGAGGTAGAAGGAATTGCATATTTTGAACGCAGCCACGTAGCTCTTTTAAATTTGGATATTTGGGTTCCTTAGGGCTTGCTGACAAAGAATATGTAAAACGTTACGCAAATAGTCCAGGAATTAATAAATTATAACCAAAATAAAATAGTGGGGATGCCTGACAGCATGGAATCATTTCTGCTCATAAAATTTTTTTATAACGTGTTTGAAAAAAATCTTACGTTACAGAATTAGCCTACCATGTAAACTCCAAATTGATTGGAGCGCAACAAATGAAAGACTAACCACGATTGGTCGGGCTATAAATACTATCTTTCGTTGTTAGGGGAGACGTGAAAAGGTAACATTTTTTCAAACACTTGTCGAAACGTGGCCTCATTGGCTAGACTCGCTGATATACTCACTTAGGAGCGTTAGTTCGAGACCACTAGTGCAAATAATCTTGATAAAACAACAGTGCGTTGAAGCCAGCTCATATTTGTGTTAAATAAAAGCCTGGAACATAAGCAGATGGGAATTTGTGCCAGTAATTGTGCCAGAATTCATTGCTAATCAACGTATCTGTGTTTATTTCCATGAAATTGTGGGACCGTGGTCTTGATGGTACTGAGCAGCACCTGGTCAGAGCTTTGCTGAATCCAGAGTCGGACAGCATACTCCTTGGTCTTTTTAGCTATCAGTGAGGTGTCTCCAGAGCCCAGGGGAGAATTCGAGCAGAGGAGTCCTTTCCTGCCGCCATCACGCAAGATAAGCTGATTTGGCCAGCTGAGCTCAACATTATGTCCCCTCATCTTGAAATGACTTTGTAAAAATAACATTCAGAGGGGAATTTAATTGTCTTAATATCAGGAACTGAGAACATCTCCAATACTAGTCCCAAAAGACAAACTATTGAAGTCATGATGACAAATACCAACAGAGCTTGAACAAAACAAAACCAGTATTACCTCATATTACCACTACACAACTGACACACATAGGATATTTTAATAATATATGTCACTACAATATTCATATTGATAAAGTCTGTACATATACTTGTAATTAAAATTGATTGTGATTCCTGGTTCCTTTGTATTTGAATCAGGACACATATACCTTTATGATAACAATGAATACATATTGTTATTTGAAAAGTTATCAGTGACTCCTTAAGATATTCTCATAGAGTGTTATATGTATGTGAGTGTCACAGTGTTGTCAAGAGTAGTGGATTAAATTAAATTGTTTATCTGTCTGTTGTTGTGACTTACACTTCATCATACACATACCCTAGACACATAACGTAGTCATCACACTATTCCAGAATAATTCTGACTGAGATATATAGATATGTGGTAGCAAGTAAGGTTACCTATAATACACTACTCTTAATAGATATAGATACCTTCACAGCTGATCTCAGTCAGTACACTAAGTCCCCTATAAATATTTATAACATCCCACTTCACCACATATATTGGGGTCTCGCTCTTGGGATTTTGAATCTTTCCCTATTAAAAATATTGGGGGTAATTCACTTCAGGGAATATAAGAATTAAAAGGTATCCTTGGGTGGAATTAAATAAGGTTGAGCTCACGGTGCCTGTGTTGTCCATTATATATATTTAGAATTTGAATTGTTGGTTAGACATTGTAGAAATTTACCTGATAGACAATGGCGGACCTGGCCAAGTTTCGATCTGCTGCTGTTCAGACTGCAAAAGAGTTAGGATTAGATGGGCAAGTTATGGTTGCCTATGTCACCACGGAATGTGACAAATTTATTGAACGCGAAGAAAGAAGATTAGAAAAAGAGGCCGAAAGAAAGTTAGAGGCTGAGACTAAGAGGTTGCAATTTGAGGCTGAGGCTGAGACTAAGAGGTTGCAGATTGAGGCTGAGGCTAAGAAATTGGAGGCAGAAAGAGAAGACAAAAGATTGGCTGCAGAAAGGGAAGCAGAAGAAAGAAGATTGGCTGCAGAAAGGGAAGAGAAGAAATTAGCTGCAGAAAGGGAAGACAAGAAATTAGCTGCAGAAAGGGAAGCAGAAGATAAAAGATTACAAAGGGAACATGAGTTACGACTCAGGGAATTTGAGTTTCAAGGCCATGCTCCTGAAAATGGTGCCAGTCCCTTTGCCTCTGATGCCACTGCTAGCCAAGGAGCCTCAACCTCAGCTATGAATTTTCATTTAGATCATTTTGTTGAGAAAGACGATGATATTGAGAGCTACCTAAATAGGTATGAACTATTAGCTACCACGTATGGGTTAGAGAGAGAAAGGTGGAGCTTAAAGTTATCTCAGGGACTTCGTGGGGCAGCTTATGAAGTTTTTGCAAAAATGAGCAGAGGTGATCAGGAAAATTATGACATGCTAAAGCAGGCTCTTTTGTTAAGGTATGAAAAGAATGCAGAATTTTATAGGAAAAAATTTAGGAATGCTAAACTACTGTCAGGTGAAACCTATCACCAGTTCTCTGCACGAATAGAGACATACTTGGAGAGAAATGGACTTCTCTGGGGAAAACCCAAGATCTTAAGGAAATGGTCCTTATAGAGCAATTAAGAGAGTCCATGGCTCCAGACCTGAGAAAGTTTCTCATGGAACAAGGTGCAGAGAGGCTGGGTGAGTTGCTAAATGTTGCTGAAAGGTATCAAGCAGCTCAAGCAGAGGTAACAGGTAATAAAAAGAAACAAGTGGATAACTTTAGGGCACCACAGAACTTTAATAAATTTGATCCTAAGGATCAAAATAAAGGTAAGCACCAATTTGATAGGCCACGGTATGACAATAAAAATAAATTCCCACAATTCGATGAAAGGAAATATGATGAAAGAAAATCTTTCAACCAAGGAAAAAGGTGGTGTAAGAATTGTCAGATGAACAATCATGACACTGACCGTTGCAGAAGGAAACCTGTGTATATGGCAACCCTTCAGGTCAGGTCGACCTCAAGACAGGAGGAGGATATTATGTTAGATACCACTCCAGAAGAGATGAGGAAGGCACAGGCTGGGGATAAAACACTCAAGCCTTATTTCAGAAAATTGTCAACTTGTCATACAACTCCAGGCAAGGGAGATTTTTACATGAAAAACAAGTTGATGTATAGGAAGGCCGGAACTAGATCCAATGGTCACGGACAGTTGGTTCTTCCAAAGAGATATAGGGCAGACTTAATAAGGAGCCTACATGTGAAACAAGATGGGGACCATGAGAAGATAGGTACCATCATCCAAAAGGTGGCTCAAAATTATTATTGGCCCAAGGCAAGGTGGGTGTAACCGCTTATTTTAGCAGTAACCTCTTCTCTATTGGTTCCAACTTGAGGTGTAAACCCACCAGTGGGAACATGATACAGGAACTAGATTTGCTGGTTTCAAAACTGGCCTGATAATTAAAAGAGAATGTTATTTGGACTCAGTCTAAAGTGGACCACCCACTGGGAATGGGGTAGTGTAGTGGGTTTGGGTCATACGGATCCCCATTGACAAGCTTCACTTAACAGGCTTTTTCAATATTATGTGTGGTGGTATGCGGAGATGGCGGCCAAAAAGAGGGAAAGAAAAAAAAATGATCTCTTACCCCAGGATAAAGCCGGAAAATCCCTTCAACCTCGGACTGGGGTGTTGTGGAGGAAGAGGATGTATGGAGGAGGAAATCTCTCATCAAGAATTTTAAGTGGGGGGGGAACCCCAGGAAAGGAAAAACTGGTAGCGGTCGTTTTGTGAATGATAATTCTGGGAGGAAAAATCATCACTATAAAGCTTCGAGTGGAAGAGACCATACCGGTGCATGGACAAATAGGTCCACACAATTAAAGGTCCATATGTAGCTTTGTTAAGAACGTGGACTGATGAAAAGGCAGAGGAAAACATTACATCTTCATACCAATATGTGAATGAGCTGACCACTCGGTTGAAAACTGCCTGGAAACTTGCCAATGAAAATTTGAAACAAGCCAGGAAGAAACATGCTGCCTATTATAACAGGAAGGCGAAAGACAGAAATTTGGCTGTGGGAGAGAAAGTACTGCTTCTTTTGCCTGGGAGTCAGAATAAGTTACACAATTTGGATGGCAGGGTCCAATATACAGTCCTTCTAGAGAAGTGTGTCTTTTGGAACAAATTATAAGATAGATAAGAAGGGGAAAGAAAAAATCTATCATGTGAATCTCCTGAAGAAATATTTGGAAAGAGAACATCATGGAAGAGACACACTTGTTGACCTTGTCCATCGCCATGGAGATGAAAAAGGAACCACTTTCATCATTTGAATATCCATTACACCCCTGTGAGACAGCAGCACAGGTGAAAATCAGTACACATTTTAAAACTGAAATAATTAGCTTATATAGCATGTTACTAGAGAGACATTAACTTGAATGTTACAGAAGAAATAGGCATGTCCTTAATTCCTGCCGGATAACAATGAATCTTGCTTAATAGCTTCAGACTAAATAACAGCACTCACAGACTATTTCGTCATAGTGCACCGTTCTAGATGAGTAATAGGCGATAATATCAGGCCTGTTCAAGTAAATACGCCTGAGGACTTAAAATACCCTTCAGCCTTTTAGCTACCCTTCAGGCGAAAATCTGTTTTTTTTTCATTACTTTCCGCAGCTTTAATACATTTGTTTGTCGGAATATTGGAATGCGGCCTTACAAATGTAGAGTCTTCTCTAGAAATGATGAGACGAAGTAATTGTGGCCCTCAAAATACGGGGGGGCAGGGCCCTGCATTTTATATTCTTCAAAAAAATTTAATGGCATGCGCGCATACTAATAAGGTGTCATAATCATTATCGAAATATTACTGATAACTAAGCAGACACACTCAGGGCCTATACATGCTGTTTCATCGACCGTAGCAGAGCAAGAGCTTTAAACCTAAGGCTGTTTTTTGCCCACACGAACTTCTGGGCCCTTAAATAACCCCAAAAAAGTCTCCCCACTTTTGAAGATGTTTTTTCACTTTCGCGCATGCATATAGAAAGTTTTTACGAGCTGTACGCCACAGCGCATAGAAATTATCTATAAGTAGCCACTAGGAAACATTTACAGGTCCTTACTGATCGCGGTCCTTACGTTAGCGCATTAAACTACGCATGTCCAAGAAAATGACCCCGAACACAGACGTCAACCCAAGGTCAAGGACGTGAGACCTTTGTACCTACCCACGTAGGCGTCATCCCCATCTACACCTAGACAAATAAAATATAAATTCAAAACACCGTTTTAACTTCTCATAATCATAACACCCCGACGCTTGTAGCGGACCTGGCTATTCCCGTACTCCCCAACTAAACGTAAACGCGACATCCTTCACGAGAATTAAATTACGTTTCTTGAAGACCACCGATTTTTTCTTCGATGTAAAAAAACACATGGCAGGCACTTTACGGAGTAATTAACTACAGCGTGTCCTGGTTCACAAGCGCGAGAGACTTCAAAATCATGGAAATGTTTTTACAGGACTTTATATGTGTTCTGTGTTGGCGCTATTAAATAGCTCAAAGCGACGCGGTTGCACAGTAACTATTGGAGTTAATATAGCAACTGTACTAATATTCAGATGCAATTGATCAGGTGGAATTGTACCAGCCAGAGGCAATCGCCTCATTAGCAACATAAAATAAGATAAAATACGCCGCCTGAAACTTTATAGTGAATCTAGTAGTAACGTGGGTGTCGCAAAGGAGAGAATGTCTTGCAGTAATAGGGTTTTTTCGCTCTGTAGAAATTCTGCAACATAGCTAGTTTTGTGCTATAACTCGAAGGAACAGCAATTTAAAGCAGTGTTGGCAACAGACAAACTACGACCGAAGATAACCATTTCCCTTTTTCCATTTTTAAGGTTCCCCCCCTCTGAAAAACAGTTTACCCCACCCGCTCCGGGGAAAAAAAAAAAATGGGGATTTTCTATCATTTTTTTTTTTGAAAAAAACATTAACTCCCAAAAAATCGGAAATAAAATTTTAGGGGAAGGGACTATTAAAGTGCTGAAAATAACGTATTAGATTATTTTTTTGCCCTAACAAAAAATATCTTATTTTTTAAATCAAATCAAAATTTATATTCCTAACAAACAAAATTATCCAGCATTAAAAAGTGGTTTTTCAGATAGAAGTTTAGCAATACTTTGTATTAAAAGCTATAACTGAAGGGCATTTGTAAGCAAAGCTGAAGGTATATGAAAATAAGGTGTTAGAAGTTGAGCCTAAATATACAACAAATTATGGAATCCGTTTTTTTCAGTTGCTCAAAAATATAAAGTGGTACACGTTATTATTATTTACAAAAAAAAATAACCAAAACCGAAAACAAAAAACAAAAAACAATCTCGAAAGAGGAGAAAAACACCCCCCCGCAAGTTCAATGTTCGATTTCGCAAAAAAAAAAGAAGAAGGAAATTCTGTAAAAAAAAAAAATAGGGGAAGGGGAAAAAAGTAAAGGGGGGAATGGGGAAACTCAAACATGATGAATATAGAACGCAGCCATGTCGGATCTTTCATAATTATAGTTCGGGGAGAGAGTCGCGCAATTTATACTCATGTTAAAAAATAGAGAATGTACCCCAAAAAAAAAAAAACTCAGTCATGATAGATGAAGATTTGTATTATTTCATACGCAAAGAAGGGTTGTCATTAGTTGAAGAGTGCCACTTTTCCCATAATTGCAATACCCCAAAGGGAAATAGTGGTTTAGTAAGTAGTTGGGAAGATGGTAGGTGGGTGGGAGAAATAATATAAAAAAATGGTATCACAAAATTAGGTTGGGCGAATCCCCCACCAGTTAAAAATACGCGGGGAGAAGGATTGAGGTAGGGCAGTCAGTAAGTATAAAGAACGGTAGGGAGTATGGAAAGTTGACGCAGCAGATTGACGTTCGTAAATATCGTCATTTATGTCTTGGGTAAAGATGTTACAAAGACAAACAGGGGGATATATAGGAAGGGATACTGGGTAACTGAAATGATTTAGAGGGTAGTGTTGTGACTCTCGAAATAGGGGGGACCAGATTAGAAAAGAGAGACAAAGGGCCCCACCAAACGAAAACGGCATTAAGGGGGGAAAAGTTGTTCCCAATTATACACAGAGAGTTTATATATCTAGCTGTAATAATGTATAAACTGGGTTTTATGAATAGGGGAATTGAGAAAGCAGCGCTATTGTCTCAGAAGAAATGATAAATATCTAAATTAGCGTCTATAGACGCTGAGTCAGACGGCGGTAAAGGTGTCACAAACAAAATTAACTCATAGAGAGTGAGTCAAAAGGGGTAGTGTAAAATGTCGTGCATTGTAACTAGGAGAATTTTACGCCAATTCAACTAGAGTGAATGGAGATTTATAAACTTTTAAAAAACAAAAACTTATAAGTAAATTATACAAAAAGGTAACTAAAAGTTATATTAAAGGAAGGTTATTAGAGCTATACCAAACTTATTAACATTACTTAAAAAATATAATAGGGGCATTCGTCGAGAACATAAAAACGCAAGTAATTAGCATTTGCTATTAAACTTTATGACGGTACGCCAAACGCCCACAATGGAAGCGCGCTTTAAAAATAAAAAAAAATTTTTTTTAATACATTCATAAATAAATAAATATAATAAAAACAACTTTTTTATTACCAAGGGGAATTAAAAAACTAAAATCAAAAAAACTAACATTAATCCCACTAGAATATCACGAAGGGTTTTTTTTCAAAATTGCTGGGGGGGGGCACCACCCAAAGACAAAATAATTTATTAACCAAATGGGCCAAATAAAAAAAAAAAAAAATTCATTTTTTTTCAAAAAAATAAATAAACAGTTACCACGTTTAGACCAAAACATTATTTTTTTTTCTCGGGGAATTCAAGGGGTTACATTAAAAAAATCCATGGTATTTTAATTTTTTAAGTAATTTTCAAATAATATCTTTTAAGTGTGAAAGCGCTAATAAATGAAAATCCCCAATATTTATATTTTTTACAAATACAAAAATTCGAGTTGAAATATAAAACAAAAAAAATTTTTTCCTAATCTCGAAAGGAATATAAACTTTTTGAAACATTTACAATACACATGTACATGTAAATTTAATCATTTTTTTATTCTGTAAAGTTTCTAATCTCTGCTGGGGGGGGGGGACATACTTTACGTTTTCAAGCTCCATGTTAAAAATAAAAAAATTTTAGGCTTATTTATAGCTAATAAATACTTTATCTTTCTTTACTCTCAAAATGCGATAAAGAATATTCATTTATAAAAATAAAAATTTTTTTTTCCCCCTTTGATTTGCTTAATTAATGAAATATAAAAAATAGGTTCTTGTTATAAAAAATATCTTTACAAAAAAATAAAGTTTTTTTTTATTTTTAAAATAAAATTTATATCTGGCTTAGGGGAAAAAATAATTCTTTGCATGTAACCTTTGGGGACTGGGCAAAGAAAATCAAAGTTTTGGAAAAATATGTGAAGTTTCAACAAAATAGTTTAAAAAATGTCCAAATACGCTCAAGATCATTTATGATACATGCGAAGCTTTTGTCGCTCAAATTACATTTCACAAAATTCATACTCCAAATATACTAAGATCATTCTACTGTATGTTCTATATATTAGAAGTATGTCATGACTCATCGCAAAACTGCAATGAGGAAGAAGCTATATATATGTAATCCCAATAACGAACATTTTCAGGATTTTCTAAGAATGTAACCCATCTACGCACATAGTGCGCATACACAGGATTAATTGAGTTTACACCATTTTCATCTGGTATGTCACAAAACTATGATTCTATTAATTAATTCAATAGGTTGCATCAAATCTATGTTTACCCCAGGGTAGCAATAAAGGTAAATTAATAAATAACGACAATATAAAAACACATTAAATAGTATAAGAATTAGCTCAATAATAATGATGGGCAATATACATCATCATCTAGATAGAAGATACGCGCATACAGGATAAAATATTTTTAAAATCATATTTATGGCAAACAAACTGATTGCTTGATATAATATATTTTCAAAAAATCGCAAAAAAAAAAACAAAACATTTTGTAGTTTTTTTTTCAAAAAACATTTGTTTTGTCTTACTGTACTAATATAGAATTACCCAAAAAAATTATTTTAATTTTATTCCTTCTAACATAAAAAAAAATTAAAATCCCAGGGACGCCGAAAAAAAGGTATCCCCCACTCTCTTGTAAAAAACTTTTGCTTGGGGGACCTTCTCAGGGGAAAGGTTAAAAAACCTAATTTCAGGGTTGCTATTTTGATTTTATAAAGGGGGGGATGGTCGGGTACCGCTGATGACTGTCAGGTTTTCCGTCGTTTGACTTACTTTCGGAGCGGGAAAGGAAGTAAGTTGGGGACTCCCCACCATTTATGAACCGGTTCCCCCCCAATAATGGTCCACCCAGGTAAGCCGATGGAAATCCCTTATCGCAAACGGAGCTTTTCCTGTCAGTAACAAAAATTATACAAATTTGATAAATTTTCCATTTTTTTTTTCTTTTTAAACTTTTCAAAAATAAGTGTGGAAAAATTTAAAGGATGGAAAAAAAAACAAAAGGTAGATAGAAATCCTCAAAAATTTTTTGACCCAAACATTTAATTGTACCACAAAAAAACCAACCCGGGCTTGGTGTTTAAAAAAAAAAAACCCCGGTGTTTTTTCTCCTTCCCACGATGTCAACTAAGCTTTTCTATCCTATTTCACATGTGAGGGATTTATCCCCATAAGGGGAAATTCTTCTGGGGGGGGGGGGGGGGTGGGGGACCCCCATAAAAAAAACCATTTTGGGATCCGGACCTTGGGGGAATGTTTTCGGACGCTGGCTTTTTAACGCTGAAACACAAAAAGTGTTTTAAAAAAGTAGGTTTTTATTTTCAACAAAAAACAAACCACTCAAATATCCAGGAGCAGGGCCATAGGTATTCAAAGCCCATCCACTTGTTATTTTTTTTTTTTTTTTTTACTCTGTTGTTTTTACCTGTGTTTATTAAAAAATGACCTCTGGGCTCCTTGGTTGGGAACAAAAAATTTAGGGCACCACAAATTGCGCTTTATTGTATTTGTTCCTAATTGGATCCACAAAATACTTTTTATTATTAACCTTTGGTTTTTTCTTGTTTACAAAAATTGGGGGGGGAGACACTTGTTAGTTATTTTGGGTTTTTAGGGGGAAAAAAAAACTATTTAACTCTGGGTTTTGATATGGGTTTTAAAAAGGGGGCAACATTTTGAAAAAATGCTATTAATCTATATTCCTTACTCATCACATCTTACAAAAATAACCTAATTCCCTCCAATCTCAAAAACTTTGGAGGGACTTTTGTTATTATTGTCTAACAGGTAATCTCCGACAGGGGGGAACAAAATTCACTTCCAAAATTCTATTCAAAATTCCTACCCTCCTTAATTCTTCAAACTGTTTTAACTCCTCTCTAAATTCATCATCTTGGTGGTTTCTAGAACTGTACTTATTTTTTAATTACTACCTTTATATGGGGGGATTATACCTCTCTTACCTTACACCCTCCCCATATTAAAAACTATCCTCTAAACTGGCGGGATCATATGTTGCACCCACCCTTACCTGCCAAATCAATACCTAATCCACCCCACCCCAATCAATGGGTCATTAACTCATCCTCCTCAAACACCTTCCCTTATTATACCCCATACATTCATCCCAAATAGGGGTGGTTTTCATCTTTGGGATAAAACAAAAAAAATTAATCCTAGTTTCTTTCACAACAACCTTTCCGCTATTCCTTCACCACCACCTTCTGGAGGGTTATCTCATAATTATCCAGTAGTAGAGGAAATTATCTGTTTTCATAATGGACAAATACTTAAATTCAACCTTGGAATTAATATCTAATTCACCATTATCTTTTCAAACCCTCTTTTTCAACCATAGGAAAATACTAAAATCACTCCCAATATTTCACACCTATCCCAAATTGTTTCTTATATTATTTGGTTCCACACCTTCTGTAAAAGGGGGACGGCCTAAGTGGGAATTACAATTTTATATACATAAATAATTTTCACCAGGTAAATCTTAGGATCACAATAAACTCTTAATCATACCCAGTTGGTTATTTTTAACACACGATTTAAACTATCTATTTCTTCTTTCTTCCCACTATGGAATACTCCTGGGAATTCTACCCTGGAAGGGCAAACCCAAGGGTGGTCTATGGGGGTCTCATAAAAATCTCCCCCCCATCAAACATTCCTTATTCAAAATCCCGCATTACCTTCTCTTGGAATAAACTAACATTTTGGGGGGGGGATTCACTTTCATTAAAGGATTAAAAATTTCATTCCTTCTATTACTAATAACCATAAATTTTCACATCTCAGTAAGGCTCAAAACCATTTCATTTGTCCTCTATGCTTCCTCAGGGCCAATTTCCTCCCAGTATCTTTAAGTCATCATCGGTATTTCCAAAATCTCTCTAAAATAACCTTTTTTATATTTCAAAACTCCCTTTTATACCAAAGGGGGCCCAATTATTAACATAACATCGCTTTCTTCTTGCTATAACAGGCTATCACCATAATTTTCTATATCAAAAATCTTATGCGTGGGGGGACCAAATCTCTTCCTTAACTTTCTCAGGCCGGTTTTCAAAAACTTCCCCCATAATAAATATCTCTTTTTCCTATTTCAAATTCAATATATCAAATTCAATTTCCCCTGTTTTAATTTAATTTTTTAACCCTTAAATTTTACAAAAATTTCTGGAGGGTTCTAAACCAACTCTAACTCTGAATGTATCTTCTCCCAGGTCTGGACATTTCTATAATTAACTCCCCATTATTCATTTTCCAAACCATATTATCATTTAAACTCATGTATGCCACCAATCAATGGGGGGTTTTTTTTTTATGGGTAAATCCAAATCTAATTTCCTTTTATCCCTCCCAATTTGGATTCCTACTGAGTTGAGGACGGGGACCTAAGGCAATTCGATCTAATTCATTCATGACCCAATTTTCACATTAAAAATTCCCAAAGGGATGTGAAAAATGGGCCATTCACTTAAACATAACTAATTTATCAACTTCCCAAACATATTTACAACATTTCTTCCATTTATAATGTCACTTCCAATTTCTTCCACCATTATCTTCTCTTTATCCTGTAAAACACTTTATCAAATTTTTACCCCAAACATATCAAATAAATTCACTCCATAATACATTGGAGTGGTTCCAAGGTAACTTGGGGTGAAACTTTTCTCATTAAAAAATAATCCTTCTCCCATTCTAATCTATCCAAACAATAATTTTAAAACCTGCCTAATCTTTAATAACTTTTCTCTCAGTCCATGGATCTTCCCAATTATTCACAATTTTCATAAACCTAGGCCTATTACCACCAAACTATTTTGCCTGTTATAACTTGGGGCCTTAGCCTCCTTACTTACTGGCCAACTAAAACCAAAGTCCTTTCATGGGGGTAGGAAACTTTCAAATGCAATCAATCATCGGCCCGGTATTTGGTGAAGTCTAGATAAAAGTCACTTTGGTAGTTTATGGTTTACTATACTGCCAACCTTTCAATTACATCTCTTACACTAACTTTCATCAAAATTCCCCTTTTTTGCCAATTTTTTTCTAATTCAATTAATACTTCCTCCATCTTTCTATTCCCTGGACCTTTATTTTTTCTGATTTAAACAATCCAAAAATTGGCCATAGATTCCATGTTTTCAAGACTCTCGCACTACCTTTCGGACGTTTACTTCTTCCGATACAACAAATATTAATATCCTAACATTTCAAACAACCAAAATAATCATAACATCATAATCCTAGCCATTTCGCGTCTGGGTACATCCCGAAAAAATTCAATCCCAAATTACCATGGGGGGGCCATTTAATCCATAAAGTATTCCAAACTGCCATCTAACATATCCTTTAACGGCCATTCTGTCTTCAGCCATAAAAATTTTACTTAACAAAAAATCATTCAGCTCCATCAGGGGGTCAAAAATAATTTTAGGGGGCAACCTTGACCTCTCTCCGCCCACACCTTTGAAATACTATCAAAATCAAACTTTTTTCATTTACCACATCCATTTCTTCCCATCTAAGCTATTTACGGTCACTTTGCACCTCCCTCTTGGGATAAATCTAATTACCTTCTTCCCCACCAAGTTTACTCAAACATATTCTCTTTATCTACTAAAATCCTCATAGTGGGGACAATCACAAACTTAAATCATTCTTCACAATACTTCCAGGGGCCCTTATTTTCATGTAAAAAACCTTTAACAATTATCTACTACCCTCCACATTAAGGTTTATTGGTTCAACTTACTTTCAACAAATAATCAATTACCTTTTTTTCCTAGGTAATTACAACCACCTCACACAAACTCACTCCTATAGGGGGGTCTGTGATACCTCAATATACATTTTACTTTGGTCAACAAAAAAAGGGTTTTATGGGGGGTGGGGGGGAACAATATTTTTTGAATCACCCTTTTTCCCAGATCACTCCATAAAGTATAAAACTATTCACATCTAATACCAAAAAGAAAATGAAAGCTTAACCTTCATCCCTCAATTCTTTTTGTAATCCCAACCAATTCCCCTTTATTATAGCCACATCCACAAAAAATTTTTTTAAAATCTAAATTCAAAAGGGTTCACCCCTAACATTTCCTACTCACTTATTCAGGAAAAAATAACCGGGGGGGGGAAATTTTTATATCTGGTTCAAACAATGGGCTTACATTTAAAAAACCAAACCTATTTGGCCATTTCCAAATCTTTAATATCTTAATACTCAATCATAACTTACAAAATAAATTCAGGGGATCATAATAACTTCCCACCTCCATATTTCTAAAAAACACACTATTTATTACATAAAAATTGAGGCCTTATTAGGGGGAGGGGGGGGCACTCCTTAGCCGGGGATACATATTCAAAAAATTAAATAAATTTCTCGATTCCTAACCAAAAACCCATTATCCTATTACAATTAGGTGGGGGTGGGGGGGGGGGGGTGGGGGGGGGGGGATCAACAAATTCACTTAATAATCTCCATAGTCCACTCAATCACTTTATTATCACTAAAATATACCACTATTACGGCTTACCGGGGATTCAAATTTCTAAAATATTCAAAAAACACCTAAGGGGGTAAATAAACATGCTATTATAAAAACCTCACCCAACTAAAAACATCAACTTATCCGGGGGGGGAAAATTATAACATATAATAACTACTATCACATAAAACTTGAATACTATCTTTATACTTCTTCCTAACCATTAATTTTTCATTTCCCCTAAACCATCCATCAAATAATCCTCCACCATCATTCCTATCTTTTAATAACACAACTTTTAACAATCAGTTAACTGACAAGGATCATCCTATCTAATTCACTAATCACATAAATATATTAACATAGGGGCTAATCACCCTCTAAACACTAAATCTACTCCTTAACAAAAAAACTTTTTAAAAAATCTGTAAGGTTTCACTCTGGGAACTCAATGGTTACTATACCCCCAAACTCCCAATGGTAAATCATAAAACTTTCCGGGAATATTTCTTTTGGTGAATTCTAATTAAACACTGGGGCAAGGGTAAACTCCGGGGATATAAATTTGCATAAAATCTGTGGGGGGGGGAACCACATAAATACCACAAAAAAATACCCCAAAAAAAAAAAACAAAATAACACAACTTCAAAAAAAACAAAAAACCTCAATATAAATCTCCCCAAAAAAAAACAAAAAACCCACAACAACTTCAAAAAAAAAACAACAAAAAAATAACAATACCAACAATAAAACATAATATCAAATTAAAATACTAATCAATCCAAAACTCCTATCAAAATAAAAATAAATAACATATAAAACTCAAAATAATAATCCTATCAACTTAAACCTAAAACCCCATAAACACCACAACCACATCCACTCTCCACTAACCACACAAAAATTAAAATCACTAATAAATAAACAAAAAAAATAACTAAACACCAAAAACCTTAACAAAAAATATAAACAACTACAAAAACATAAAAAAAAAAAAAAATTAACAACCTCATAAATACCATAAAAAATTAATACATAAAACAATAACAAAAAAACAAAAAAAAAAAATAACAAAAAACAAACACAAAAATAAAAAACAACACATATAAATTCCACACCACACAAAAAAAAAAAACCAACCCACACCAAACTTACAAAAACAAAAAAACAAACAATAAATACAAATACAAAAACCATAAAAATACACAAAACCATATAAAAAAAAAAATCCCATTAATATCAAAAAAAATAAAAAAAAAAAATAAAAAAAAAAAAAAAAAATCAAATTAATAAAAAAAAAAATAAAATAAAAATAAAAAAAAAAAAAAAAAAAATAAAATAAAAAATAAATAATTAAAAAATAAAAAAAAAAAAAAAAATCAAATAAAAAAAAAAAAATAAAAAAATAAAAAAAAAAAAAAAATTAAAAAAAAAAAATAATAAAAAAAAAAAAAAAAAAATAAAAAATAAAAAAAATCCCCCGTACAAAAAATGCTTGGGGGTAAACAAATACTGGTCCCCAAGGGGGGTCCGGTCTTATTGGAAAACTTCCTTTTGAACCCCACTTGCAGGGTAACGTTAGTTTTGTAGTCTAATAGGCCTACGAAAAAATAGGGGGGGACGGGTGGTATCGGTCAATTGGTAACTGGTGGTTTAAATAATGTTAAAGTTTTTTTGCCCCTTTTTTTCTTTACCAAATTTTTAATAAAAACGCGTATTTTGGGCGTCGTTTTTCTCAAAATAAAATGCGGGCCACCCCAAGGGGGGGGCAGAATAAATAAAAAAAAAACTAAGGTCCACAGTTTTTCTGGGATATGTTGTTTTTTTAACAAGGGGGAAGATTTCAATTAGCCCCCGCCTACATAAAGGTCAATATTATAACAAAAGGTATTTTCATGTTGTTCTAAACCACAAACTCTTGTCCAACGTGGCTAAAGGTTATATTGTTAATAATTATTTTCAAAAAAAACGTGTTAAAGTGGAGGGGGGGGAAATGAATTTCCTCATTAGGATATGGTTTTTTTATGGGAGTTGTCTGGGTGTGGGGGACAAAAAAAAAACTTTATGATTTTCCCCAACTTTAATCCTCTTTGGCCGTCAAAGTCAACATAATCACTGTTTAAGAGGTAACAATTTTCTTTAAATCAGGTATTGTTGTTACAGCCCACTGTTCAGGGGCCAACAATTTTTTTTCCAATGTAAATTGATTTTATCCCCCAATGAATTACGGGAAAAACTACGACCACTTTAGGGGCTATCGACGCGGAATTGTTCGTAGATGTTTCAGAATTTTTTCCTGTTGGGGCACTGAAAAAATAAAAACCCACCCATTAAATGTATTCTCTGATGGGGGTTGCAGTCTTTGGGAAAAAATGTTTTTACTGGTTATTTTTATGGCCATAAAATTGTACTTCGGTGGCATTTTCGCTAAGTCAACAAATTTGCTTTTAACGAATCATTAGGTTATTTTTTGAATAATTATCCACCAACTTGCAATCAATACCTTTTTAATACGGGGCCTTGGGCCCCTTGTTTCACCTTAAAATTTTTCCCTGGGAACTTATTAAAAAATATTTTAAGCTTAATTTAAGGCTTCCATACATCTTCCCCCAACCCCCCCACTTGCTGTTATATGGTATTTATAATTATGGCCCTTGTTCCTTATTTCCTGGTGGGGGGGGACTGGGATAATTAAGCTTTATACGCTTCCAACCCAAATAAATCTTTCCCATTTACTGCAAGGGCTTAAAAAAAAATCATAAACTTGAAATTTAATAGGCCGTGGTCCTTTATATTCCTGGGGGACTAATAATTAGGCTTATAAAGGGCTTTTTTTTCATACATTCTTCCATACTGCCAGGTTAATATACATTTTAATATGGGGGGGGCCTGTTCCTTAATTCCCTGGGGGGGGGTACTAATTAAAGAGCATTTTGAGAAGATTGCTATTGAGTACCTCTGGCTCCTACCACCTGCAGTTAAGATGTATTCTGTATAGAATATTGGCCTTGAAACTAATTTCCTGGTGGGACTGAGATATGGCCTTAGGGATAATGTGCTTATGTGTCGTTACTGAGTTGCTCCACCAATATGTTTGCATAGACTAATTGGTATGATTCAATTATGCAGGCCCTGTTTCACTATGCAGAATTTTTCAGGGGAGTAAGCAGTTAATATACATTAAAGCCTTAAATACCACAGGGCTTCACATAATTTCGGTGCGGCTTTCATAAACATTTTGTGTGGGCAGTCCACATGAAACTTTATTTTATATGGCCTAGTAATTTTCCTTATCCCTGGATGTGACAAAACAATAGGGCCGACGGCATACCTAGGATTCATTTTGATAGAGTCCCATCCACTGCAGGTAATTGGAACAGAATAAAAAAGTTAAAAAAGGGGCAATGTCCTCACAAATTCGAATGAGAAGGAAAAATATGTATGGAATAAGATAAATATCTTTAAAACACCTGCTTCTACAAACTATGGAATTTTAAGTGTCAGTAAAACTTAATAATATGTGAAGACGATGAACAATCAGGTGACAGTGTCGCTCATCTTATCGCATGTAATTACCCCCACTAACAGTGCATAAGGGCCTGGCATTCCGCTCATTGGTGGCATGCCTAAATGAGTTAATATTTGATGACATCGGAATTTATTGGGAAAAAGGACAAAAGAGAAGTGTTACGCTTCAATTTTACCTGAAGAGAAGAACATTACAGGGAACTGCCATTGCCACCACTCAATCAGTGGGCGATCGTTTTTAATGAATGGGGTCATTTATGTCTGTAATGGTTGGGACTTTTCGCCACACTATAAGGGTTGTTATTTCCCCTCCCATTAGTAGTTGAATACAGACGGTTGCCCGACATAATATATACGGGGGTTCGGACCAGTTGTGTGAAGTTCGTCTACCTCGTGGTGCAACGGTAGGCATCATACAGTTACTCCACAGGAGAAAAAAATGAGAAGTATTCAACTGAGGTGGGGGAACGCTTTCGACCTTAAGCCCCCACGGAGTGTCCACGCTGCCTTGTGAACACGTCCAAAAACCGTTTCCGCTCAATCGCAACGTATAAAAAGTGCACGAGGTGGGGGTTGGGTTATCCCGCCATAACGACGGAATATCGGTTGGGTTGGATGTCAGAGACGTTGTAAAATTGCGTTATTGTATCATTGAAATGAGCGAGTCCGAGTTCAAGGAGTTCGAAATATCAATGTAGACCAGGGGGGGGACTGTTACGGGGGGCCGTATTGCCTGATTTTCACATTGTTGGGTGATTTGGGGAACATTCAGACTAGGAAACAGTTTACAGTCACTTCTTAGGGGGCATTCCCAAGTGAACTAGCGTGGTGATTCCAGGGCAACACCCCACGCTGTATCATGTTACTCATTGATGCGCTACAGTATAATGAAAAGGTAGAGAAGCGATAGATTTTATCATCCTAATAAATTACTCTTCCAGGTACGGGTGAAAAAAGTTTGTGAGGATTGCCGTTAAATTCCAATGACGTTATGAGGAGCAGAAGGCACAGGCTACTTTAATACGGTTACGTCCCTAAGAGGAACAGCTGGAGACTACTAAAAAAATGGGGGACTCAAGCCATCGGTCTTTCCCAGAGATACGTTTTGGCACCAAGAATTCATACACCTCCAGTTGGACAAGGGTGAGTTTCGTGAGAGGCTGTGTGTTATATTGATGTGTATGAAATCATAAGGTTCTGTAGCATAGCCCATGGGGGAGGCTGGATACTTGATATCCAACAAGTGGGGTCTATCTCATATTGATAAATAGGTACCTATTAAGTGAGTTGGAGACCGGTAGGGTCAGTTTCGCGCGGAATTCCACTTCAGACGTGGGTGCAAATCTGAGTGGCCTGAATTCTAAGGGGGAAGAAAAACAAGGGGATTATCTAGAGCGAATCTAGTTTCTCTGGGGGTTGAGGTTAATTTCTGTGCCTCGTGCCGAGGGAAGGACCCTTTTCACGGGTTGGACATTACAAAGCGTGAAGAAATCTCTATCAAAACCGAATATGTTAATAATCTCCTGAGTGCAAGCCCCACTTATAGACAGTGCACAACGAGTGCAGCACATAAACATTTGGAGTTCTTATTGCATTTTTTTTACGCGACCAGGGGGATTAAAGGCTATGGGGTGGGAAAATCATTTCCAAATGCCGGACTTCCATTAGTTTTTGAAAAAACTGGGGAGACCCATACACCCTTGATTGCTGTAGTTAAGTTGGCCCTGGGTGGAAAAATCTTGTGGGGACGTGGATTCAACGGACCTTTTTTCATAAGTGGTAGAGCACTAAGGTACAACTAGCTACATTGCTGGACCTCGTGGGTGTGACACGATTTGTTTATGTAGGGGAGATTTGTTGGCCGTAGTAGCCCTGTCATCCGTTTGTGTTGCATTGATTAAAATCACTGTGGCAGAAGAAAGGCAGTGATTTAAAAATGTTTTACACCATTCTTTCTCACTCATAATTAATTGGTTTTGGTCGGAAGGTGGATTCTTCTCGTTTTCGAACCAAATACTCTTGAACTTGATAATCGGACTTCTAGTTCAATAAGGGCGGTTCCCATGTAATGTTAAATTAAGAAGTTTTTCAGTGGGTTCTTTACCAGGACCGCTAAAAATCAAATGTCCTATTGTTAGTGCTGTTAAGATCCCCAAAGGGAAAACGCCGGGGTATGTGGTAACGGGGGGATTGGCATAACGGTGGAAAAAAGGCAGTGTGTCCGACTCTAATAGAGAAAGTATTTAACCATTTTTATTTTCCCCCCTACCCTCGCTTCCCCAATATTTGTTGATACATTGGGACCAGTACATGAACGCCGCACTTCGGTTTGCTTATCGGGAGGTACCCATAGATTCCACGCGGGGGGGAAATCATGGCGCACCGGCGAAGACCATTTATAGCCAAGGAAAAATTTTGAAAACATAAACCAAGGGGGGGCCAGGGAAGGGAAAATGGAACTCATTTGCTTAGAACGTGGACTGATGAAAAAGGCAGAGAAAACATTACATTCTTCATATCCAATATGCTGAAAAGAGCTGGAACATCTAGTTTAGAGATTTTTTGCTGGAAATATGCATGAAAATTTGGAAGACAAGCCGGATAGGGTTGAACATCGTTTGCTTTTTCTGATTTTCAACAGGAAGGCTGAAAGACAGATATTTGGCTTGTGTGAGGATAAGGTAGACTGCTTCTTTTCCCCGGGAGTCAGAATAGTTTCAGATTGGATGGCTAGGTCTCCGCATTATACAGTTTCTAGAGAAGAAGGTTGTTCTTAGAGAAAACCCAAAATTATAAGAATAGATAAAGAAAGGGGGAAGAGAGAAAAAAAATTCCTTAGAAAAAAAAATCTTATTTCAATTTGTTGGGGAAATTTCCTCCTGGGGGGAAAAAGGATAAATTATTTATTTGGGAATAGAGGGGAACAAACAATCAGGAAGAGGGGGGGGGGGGGGGGGGGTGGAGAACAACATTGGTTGACCATTTGTTCCATTGCAATTGGAGGATAGGGAAAACTAAAGGGAACCACCACTTTTTTTTTCATTTTTCATTTTTGGAACTTATCCCCATTTTTACACCCCTGTGAGGGGGGGAAAAACAACGCGGCCCCACCAGGTGAAAAAAAAAATTCAGTTACCAACATTTTAAAAAAAAAAAAAAATTCAGAAAAAGAAGGGAGGAGTGCAGAGGTGCCAAAAACCCAGGGGTTTCTAGGAAAATAATAATTCATTTTTACAAGGGAGGTGGTTTAAAAAAGAACCCGGGGGGGGGACCAACCCAGGGGGCCATTTTTTTACATAAAAAAACACTTATTGGGGAAATTATATGGGATTATGGAAAAATCTTGATAGGGAACTCCCAAAACTGGAAACCCCCAAACCTGTTCTGTATTGGAAAAACCCCTATTTCGGATTTCGATGCCTTTTTGCTTTTTTGCTAAGGAGGGGGGGAAAAAGCTTTTGAAGGGGGGAAGAGGGATAAGATAGGGGGATTTAGGGGGGGGGGGACTATTTGGTTGGAAGGGGGGAAGGGGGAATTATTTTCAACACAAGTGAAAACTCTTTCCCGTTTATTAGTTATAGGTTGTGGTGGTTTTTTTTAAGGAAAAAGCCCCCCTTCTGGGGTGGGAGAAAAAACATTTAGGACTCTGGTATTAAGAATTTACAGGGGGGAGGAGGGACCTTGAAATTGTTATGCTTTATTTACAGGAAGGGGGGGGTGGAACCCAAGGTTTTGGGATCCCATTTTGGCCCGGATAATTACAAAAATCAGTTGTGTTTGCCATGGGGGGCTAAATAAAGGGTGGTGAACTAAAAAGCTTAAATATTTTTTCTCAAAAAAAAGTGGGGATTTTGAGGGAGTAAAAAAGGGATTTTTTTTAAAACTATTTCAGGATTTCCAGTTAAAAAGGGGGGGCCTGAGGTTAGGGGGGGTGGGGGGGGACCCATTTACCTAGCTGAGGCTTTTTAGGTAACCCTCAGTGGGGGGGGGGGGGGGTCAGGGGGGGGGAACACCTATTGGGGGCAAGGTTTAATACCAGATTTTCTTGCCATTTTATTTGGGATTTGAAGGAACTAATGCCCACTAGTTGTGGTCTTTCTCTAAATTCGCATCTGAGTAATTGATGATGGGAAAAATTTATTGGGGGGATCCAATACTGGGGGAATTAAATTCCCCTGTATTACCCTAAATTTTTTAATGGGGGATTGTTAGATATTACTCTTAATTTATTAGCAAAACAGGGGGGGGGACAAACCATTTGAGGGAAAAAAAACCCATTGGGGGGGACTCTCTGGGAAATACACATGCTGTTTTTAAATCGGGTACTTAGGGAAAAGGAAGCGGGGGTTGGCAAAAACATTTAAACAAGGCCCCCGGGGGACCCGGGAATAAAACCAAAATTGTTTTTAGGCGGTTTGGGGGATGTAAAGAATTTGGAATTCTTTTGGGTTGGGGACACACCCACAGGTATATTTTCAGGGACGGTAAAAAAAACATAAAAAACAATGGGGGGGGGGGTGGAACCCGCTTTGGGGGGTACCCCCAAGGAGATTATTTAGAGAAAATTCATAATCAAGGAAAAGGGGGCCCGAAAGACCCCACAAACATGGAAACAAAGGGTGGGTAACGTTGAGGATCCTTTGTTTTTATTCATTTCTTATGGTGGTTTTTTTCTTTACAAAAAAAAAGTTATATTTACTTTTTTTTACTTTAGTGGGGGTCGTTTCCCCTTTTCTGGTATTTGATCCCGTGGGAGGTTGTTAGAGGTTTGGATAAGGGGAGGAGGGAGCGGCCCAGGGGGAGTACCAGGGGGGGGGGGGGGGACTTAATTTTTCCTTACATTCGGCGCTGTTTTCTTTTCCTTCCCCTTGGGGGCCTGGTTTTTCCATTCTAGTCCCTCGAATTTCCTTCAAAAAAGGGATTTTTTGTTCTATTGTTTTTTGTCCTCCCAGGCGGGGGGGGGGGATTATGGGTTTTTTTTTTTTTTTTTTTTTTCGTCCTTCGGGGTCTGGAAAATCCTTGGGGGCCCTCTTTGTTTTACCAATTTTTGCTTGTTCTTGGTATTACCGGGATTCTTTCCTTTTTCCCAAATTTCTGCAGGGGGGTGGGGTGGGGGACTTGGGCCCATAACATAAACAATTTTGTTCCAATATGGGGGGCACTGTTATTTTTTCCCACTTTGGGGTTTTCTGCCCAGGGGGGCGTTAGGAATCAAGGGGGCCCCCTTGATTGGCATCGGGGTCTGGGGCCCCCGGCCCCCGCCCCCACACATTGGTTCTTCCTCCCGTTACCCCAACCAACCCCCCCCCCAGGGGAACACTTCAACCTTCTGAGGGGGGACCGGATCTGGGCCCCCCTAGTGGGGGGGGGGCACGCAGTCAATTTTGCCCATTGGGGGGGGGGACTTTTCGCATTTCCGGTTATGTTCCCAAGGGGGTGGGGGACCTTGGGGGACATTTTAGGTTTTTGGAGGCGGTTTATAAACAAGCCAAATTTTTCTTCGGTTTTTCTTTACCAAACCCTCCTTTTTACCTCATTTTTGATGAAGGGGAAAAATTTTCTCGATTTATGGGCCTTGACAAAAAAAAAAAAAAGGGGGGGTCTCCCAAAAAAAGCCGATTGCTTTTTTCGGTGCCAAAAAAGGTATATTCAAAAAAACTTTTTCATTTTTTCCAATTATGTTTGCCCCAAACCCGTTTAAACTGATTTGGACAATTGTAAAAATATGGGGGAAATTCCAGGAAATTCAAATTAACCATGGGGACACACATGTTTTGGGGGGGGGGAATTGGCTTACTGGATATTGAAAAAGGGGAAAAAGCTTACATTTATGGCAATAACCTAATTTTTTGAAACAACTTAACCTCTGGGACCTTAAGGGTCACCAAAGAATTATTTGTATGGGGGAAGGATCCCAAGTAATAATTGGGTGGTTAGGGTTGCGGGGGACCCACTTGGCTTACAGGAAAAAATCAGATTGGGCATTGCATTGGGATGGGGGGGAAATTAATGGGCCCAGTTGGGCTGCATATGCTAAGTCAGAAACGTTGGTGGAAAAATTAAACCTTGAAATACCAAAAAAACTGTTACTCGGGGGAACTAAAAAACTAGGCAGATGGATAAAAAGAATGTTCTATGCTCCAGTAGTTATTGGGGCGGACCTAAAAGAAAAATTACAAAATTATTTATCTGTATTTTTATTGGGGGGAAGGGCAATTTTTTTAAAGTTTGCAAATACCAGAAACGGAAAATCACAATACGGGCTTGTCTCGTTTTCTAGGGCCGCTTAAGGGCTTTACGGGCATGAAAATAAATCTAGGGGATTTCTCCGTTGGTCATTTAACTTGTGATGCCAAGCCATTGTGTTATGGGTCTTAGGGCCATTATAGAGGAACGGTTTTATAAGGGAAGGAAAAAAGGGGGGACAATATCTAGGGAAAGGCAGGCGATATTTTAAAGCCGGGACCCATCCGTGTGATTGAAAGAAATTCACCGGCTAAAAAAACCCAGAACTACTTTTTTCAAATAATTAAAAAATTTAAGCTCAAAAAATAAAGAATATGTGTCATATGCAGGTTAAAGTTATTAAGGAGTGCGGACTGTCATATAAAAATTTTCTGTTATATTTTAAAGGGGGAGAAATTTGGGTTTCGTGAGGCATTTAAGTTTCTGCATAAAAAAACGGTTCACATATATTAAAAATATTTAAAAGGGCGTTTTTCTTTAATGGCGCCCAAGGCTAAAATGAGTGGGGACAATGGCCCAATTGCTGATGTAAAATCCGTTTTCGCGTTTAGTAACTGGGTGGGCGTACCAGCCATAGGATGTTTTAGGCATTAGGGGTGTATATATTTATTTGGAAAAAAAAAACCAAAATTTCTGGTGGAGTCGGGCGAATTTTTTTAGAATAATCGTTTACCCGGGCCGGGAAATAAAAATTTTGTGGACACTGGGGTAATCAGGCCGTTGATAAAACGGGCTTCTTTAATTAAAAAAAAAAAAAAAAAAAAACCTTCCTCGTGGGTGGGAATGGATTAGCGAAAAGCCTCCCTGAAAAACGGAGTTTTGGAAAGGAAGTTTCTGAATCTCATGGTTCACCACGCCCTCCGCAAATTGACATTTTGTCCATTTGGGGCCGCAAAAGGGGGCTGACATTGCCCCCAAAGTGCATGCTGGTTAAACAAAATTCACAAAAAAAAAAAAAAAAAAAGGTTAATAATTGTTAAAAAAGCCTAATAACACAATTCTTCTTTTAAAATTCAATAATTTAAAAGTGGAAAACGGAGAAAAATGGTTGGTTAACAGGAAAAGTTTAACACGTTTTTGCTGTTCCACTCAACAACTATGGGCGTACCACAAAAAATCCCCCCCTTCTTGTTTTTCTTAACTTCGTCTGGCAAAAAAATTTGTAAAAATAACGTTTTTGCCACGTTTGATAAGATAAAAGCCTACTACTAATCACAGGCAAAAACAAAACTACACGCGGCGGTTTCCAAAAAAAAACAATTCTAAAAAAAAAACGTGTACTGTTTGTAACTCACTACCTTGCATTTCTAAGGAAAAAAATCCTTGGAGATATAACGGCAAGAACGAATTAAGCTGGATAACCTAAATTAATACTATACTTTTATCCATTTTTTTCAAAATTTCATTTTATACACGAACTTTACGGCGTTAAAAAAACATAAAATAAATACGAAAAGGGACCAAAGGATGGCATATTAGGGAAAGAGGAGGTTAGAGGGCTGAAAGGCGGCCGGGAAACGGCCATTTTTATGCAAACACTAAAAAAAACGCCTTAAAACTCGCGATATCGCGATTTATTTACCAAAAAATAATGCCAAAATGAATTTAATGTTGCCCCACCCTCCCCAATGCGAAAGGGAAAATGATGCCAAGCCACCCTCCCCCAAGCGAAAGGCCAGAAAGCAATAACTACATTTTTTTTTCAGACTTTCGGGACAGTGATAAAAAAAAAAAACAACTACACCATAACGAGAGTGGGGGAGGTTTAAATAACGTTTTAAAAAAAACCCTGGGAAAAAAAAAAATGCTTCATTATTGGGGGAAAAAAAAATGGTACATTATAATGGGTTTACGTTTGAAAAAGCCTGGGGGGACAGTACCCAGGGGGGACACCAAAACCCAACATTCGGTATAACGGAAAAACATGGTTGGGGAAAAACAGGTGAACAGGAGGTAGGAAAAAATTTTGCACCATTTTTTTGAAAACGCAGCCAACACTTCTCCCCACCATCAAGCTTCCTTTAAATTTAAAATTTATTAATTTTGGGGTTTTCCTTAGGGGGGGACTTGCTGTGACTTTTGCTGACAAAGGGAAATATTGTTTAAATAAACGAAAAACGTTAACGCAAAAATAGGTCTAAGGTGAAAAATAAATTAACCCAACTTATTTTATAGCCATAAAATAATAATGGTGGTTTTGTGGTGCTGTTTTCAGACAAACACCAAAAAAACAAAATCAAGGGGAATTTTTTAAACCCCAATATAGGCAATTAAGAGCGTCAGTTCAGTGCCACATTTTAAAATAAACTTACTAAGAAACAGTGCGTTGAGATCCAGATCATATATTTTATAAATAAAAGTCTGGGACAGAGGCAGATCGGAATTTGTGCCATTATTCATCGCCAGTCAACGTATCTGTGTATTATTCCATGAATTGTGGGACTGTGGTCCTAGTTATTGAAGCAGCACCTGGTCTGGGTTTTTGCTGAATCCAGAGGCTGACAGCATACTCCTTGGTCCAGATAGCGATCAGTGAGGTGTCTACAGAACACAATGAAGCGATCGAGCAGAGGAGTCTTTTCCTGCCGCCATCACGAAAGATAAGCTTCTGTGGCCAGATAGCTCAACATTATGTGCCCCCTCAAAAATTGACATTTTAGTAAACACAGAGGGACAATTAATTGGTTCAAATGACAGGAACTGTGAACTTTTCCCAATACTATTTCCCCGATAATCAAACACTTGAAGTCATGATGAAAAACAACAACCAAGCTTGAACAAATCCAGTATTACCTCATATTACTACTGCACAAATTACACACATAGAATAATAATAATAAACTATGTCAATACAAAGTTCATATATATAACCTGTGTACATAATACTTGTAATTACATTTGATTGTGATTCCTGGTTCACTGTGTAGTTGAATCAGGATACCCATTATTGAAATAATTAATACATATATTTTTTAAACTTAAACACTTGACTCATTTAAGATAGTCTTATAGAGTGTTATATGTGTGTGAGTGTCACAGTGTTGTAAAGTGTTGTGGAATAAATTGAATTGTTTATCTGTATGTTGTTGTTGTGACTTACACTTCATCATTTTCATAACCCTAGACATTTAACGCAGTCATCACAATATTCCAGAATAATTCTGACTGAGGTATAAATGTGGTAGCAAGTAAGGTTATTTGTAATACACCACACTTATTAGATACAGATACCTTCACAGCTGATCTCAGTCAGTACACTAAGTCCCCTATAAATATTTATAACATCCCACTTTACCACACTCCATATAGCAACATCATCTGCAAACTGTGACAATTTATTTGTTATATCATTAAATTCCTCACCTAAATCATTTA
This sequence comes from Oreohelix idahoensis, assembly GCA_024509875.1. Lineage (NCBI taxonomy): Eukaryota > Metazoa > Mollusca > Gastropoda > Stylommatophora > Oreohelicidae > Oreohelix > Oreohelix idahoensis. Next base: position 311,326 of record JAMPIV010021766.1, on the reverse strand, counting down.
CCATTATTGTAAAAATTGAAGGAGACATTACTGATCCTTGAGGTATTCCATTTTGTTGTTCATACAGTTCTGATCTATCATTGTTTACCTGAACAGTGAAATATCTATCTTGCAGAAAATTCTCTAAATAGTTATATATTTTACCGGTTACTCCTATCTTCTTCATTTTAAAGAGAGCACCCTCTCTCCACCATTCATCATAAGCCCTAGCTATATCTAAAAATACTGCCACAGTTTTTTCTTTCTTTCGAAATCCTGATTTTACTTCATGTTCCAATTTAATTATCTGATCCATAGTGCATCTGTTCTTCCTAAATCCTGACTGAGTTTGATTATATAAATTATTCTTTTCCAAATAAAACTTTAATCTTTTATTTACTATGGTTTCTAATATTTTACCTAGATGGGAAGTTAAAGAAATTGGCCTGTATGAACTGGCATCACGGGCATCTTTTTCTGGTTTTATTATTGGAATAATTACTGCTGTTTTCCATGTTTTGGGAATTTTTCCTGTATTCCAAATTTTGTTAAAAAGGGATGTTATAATTTCTATGGTACTTTTTTGGTATGTGTTTCAAGATTTCATAGCTCAAGATGTCATGCCCTGCTGATGTATTTGTTTTGTCCTTTATTGTATTTTCAACTTCTTCCATTGTAATATCTGCATTTAAATATGATAAATTTTCAGTATTATAAGGTACTTCTTTACCGAGTTTTTTAAGAAGTGTTGCTCTTCTGTTGACTTCAGCCTGTCCTAGATTTTCTTTAGAACTAACTCTATGGTAGTACCTGGCCAGCACTTCTGCTTTCTGCCAGTCAGTCTCTGTCCTTTCAGGTCTTTTTATATTAGGTATTATCATATGTCTAGTTCTACCTTTAATGGCTTTTAACTTATTCCACAAATCTGTTGTAGAGTTTGTTGTAGGGTTCAGTGTTTGGCAGAAATTTCTCCAATGATTTTCTTTTGCCTTAAGTATTATTCTGTTTGATTCATTTCTTATGTTCTTATAAATATCTAAATTATCTTCAGATCTATGCTTTCTATATTCTTGTAGAGCTTGTTTTCTTTGTTTTTGAATTTCTGTACATCTAACTGTCCACCATGGTACTGGGTTTTTGTTCCAATGTTCATTCTTTTTTGTTTCCTTAATGCGGTGTGGAATCTCGGGCACACTTGGGCTTTCTCAACCCTTTTCACCTTGTTAACAACAGGACAGTTATGAGAGACTTCATTTTGGTTTTTTGTTTGGTTGTTTTTTTTTTATTTGTTTGCTTTTTTTTTCTTTTTCTTCTTGGAAACAGAAACATTCACACAAATTTAGCTTTGATTTACTCTATTTGAACTGAGTGGAGGGGGGAAGAAGGTACTATATTTAGGTTTTGGAAATCTGACCTTATTTTCTTGAATTAGTACACCATATGTCATACTTATAAACCAACAAGGGTTGAACGGCATACTTTAGGGAAAAAAAAAATCTTACGCTGGGAGTAATGTTAATGTGGCATATCATTTTATGTAATACCGGGTACCGACAGTTAACTGTCTTTATTTTGGTGTTGTTTCATATAAATTACTTGGATATAAGTGAAGAATTTAAAAATTTTAATATAGGATGTGATTTTTAAATCACCCCGCAGAGCCGACTCAGCTCTAATGGGTACCTCCGAAATCGGCGAGTATCTGCCTGAATGGCGAGGGACAACTGTCTCTGTGCAAGAAAAAAGGGATACTCACGTACAATCAGTCTCAGGTTAAACATACTAACCTGAGATTTCGCATCGAGTAATAGCGGGCGTACGAAAAAAAATAAAAATCATCCTGTCAGTCTTTGAAAAACTGGACGGAGATACCAGTCGCCTCAGGTTAGCTGCAGCTTTCTTTGAAGTTGACGTCCTTAAAGTAAACGAAGAAAAATCACTCTGATATATGGAAGTCGGTTATGGACAATTAGTAAACAAACATGAAAATCTCTAGAGACTACACAGATTCGGCGTTACAGAATAATGTTAAGAACACCAGTCATAATCATTCAGATCCCCAAGAAGGGGGTCGTCCACTTTATGACGTCACACAATTTTTGCCGCTTCTTAACACCCCTCCCCTTTTGTCACATTTGGTTACAAAAATGTAGACTCCACCCCTCTTATGTGACGTCACAAATCTTTTAATTCCCTTCTCTCTCCCCCCAGTTTTTTTTTTTAATAGTGACAAAAAATGCAATCGAATGTAAATTACGTAACTCGTATAGAGAACATTTTTGTAAGTAAAAGTTTAATTAATCAGGCTTTTACAATAACTGCTTTGCTTGATAAATTTTGCTAAATTTATTTTATAAAATCTCATTCAGTTTGGCGTAATATAATTTCAGAAAAAGAAAAAAATTAATTAAATGTAAAGTAAACACAGCGTAATTTCAGTTGCATTTATATAGAACATGTTTACATACACATTTGCACAGGTTGAAAAGGTTAATATAATAAGTATGTACATCATTTCTGTCATCATCCACTCCCTGCTCCATATGGAACTTGGGACTACCCCTGCTTTCGGTTCTTTATGAGAAACCCACATTAAGCAGTCACCTGCTCTTGCAGTGGTGGTTCATGAAGCCATCATTCTATATGCTGAGTTTGCCAGCCTCGTATGAACTTAGACATTCACGCGCAATTTTCACACGGTAATAATGCAAAATATAGAATTAGAAAATTTACAACTTACCCCAAAATATATTTGGGCAAGATATAGACTCTTGGCTCAAAGGAAACGTTAAGGCAACTGGATTAAGATGTCTCTTACACGTGGACTTTACAATAGGCTCACACTATGACTAATTGTTCAGGTTCTAATGATTCCGGGCTTTCTGTATTAATAAAGGGAGAGTTTTTTTGTTGTGTGAATCCACAAGATGCTCAAACACGCTGTCCAGACATTTAAAGTGGAATCCTGATCTTATTCTTTATTATGGCTTGTCTGACTGTCTTGTTGACGAGTTGAATTTCACAGTGCCGTAAACTCAAAAGGCGCTAGATTATAAGATAAAATTCGGCCCACGCATCAAGCTTGCTACTATATGACAAAGCTCCAGTCAGAAATGTTGTATTTTAACATTTCAAATGCCAAACCAATAGCATGAAATTTGCATATATTGGTACGAGTATCTCCCACTACCTTCTCATGGAAAATTCTTGCGGGACACACCAAATGAGATGTTTACAAGTCACTTCCCATATAAGGTATTTCAGCTTCCGTTTATTGTCGATCATGTTTACACTCACGACTCCACAGATCCATCACAGACAATCTCTCTCAAGATGGGTAATTATCGTAACCATTGATTACAACAAGTCTGTCCGAAAATGATTATGTCATTTACCTGGTCCGGCAAACGCTATCAAGCAACATCCTGGCTCGACAGAAAATATTATCAGATATAAGACAATCGTCTGTGGCCATCTCAAGGTTGTTTACTTATTAATCGGGCGATCCCATACACTGTCTGATAGAAAATGTGTTACGATTAATACGCGAACAACATTTCATTCCCCAGATTCAGGTGCCAATTTGGGTTCAAACGAAAGTGATTGATTACAAAAATCAATAATGTTGGTCGAAGAGGTACCGACATAACAAGAATTGAAGGAGGCGAGTGTAAATATTGAATCGAAAACACTTATTGCTGTCAGAGGTGGAAAAAAAAGAAAGTGAAGAAGACAGATTGAATTATAAGAAATCACAGGTAATTGTGACGATCGGGGTTATCTAGTCACATTCGCAAAGGAGGTTTTAAAAATTACTTTCTTATTCTTTTATATTACCAAAGCAAGAATTAACATGAGACTGCTAGACCACATGAAAATGATAACGGAAGAATAAAACACTTAATGTATAGGGCGCCCCCCCCCCCCCACTTCCAAAATCAGTATGAAGGGTTTAAAAAAAAAAATAAAACTACCAATATTTTTTTTTTAAAATCAATAAATGTCCATTTATACTTTTAGGATAAGGCAAAATTGCAGTTAAACAAAAAATAGGAAGATACAGTAAAACAAAACCTACAAACCTCTCAAGATGCAACAGGGTACATAGATTAGCTGATTAGCCTATGAACCCGGAAGGGGTACACCATAAACAGTGCAGACATTTATTTAGGCAACGTCACAACAAATGTCAGGGAAATTGTAGCCTGGAAGAACTAACACAGGGGAGAAAAAAAAAACATCCAACGTCATATGCTATATAGAAAAACAGAACACTAAATATCATAGCTGGCAAACGCTGGAGTTGGGTTGGCTACGTCCTCAGAAGAGACCCTGATGTCACCACAAGAACAGCTATGCTATGGACCCCTGAAGGAAAGCGAAAAAGAGGCCGACCAAAAACAACTTGGCAGAGAACTGTGGAGGCCGAGATGCAAAGAATGAACCAGAGCTGGGGCACTGCATGAAGGATGGCTGCCGACTGAGCAAAGTGGAAACAGTTTGTTGCTGACCTACTAGACGCCACCAGGCGTGATGGCCACTGACTGCTTTGACAGTCGGCAGCTAAGGATCAAAGAAGAAGAATATATCAAACTTATAACCCACATGGGGCTGAACCGGGTATCCCATGCATAAGACAAACGCCAGTTTACCTCTGCATTGACCAAAAACCAAACCAAACATTTTCTTTTGACACGTTATATGAGATGATAAAAGCTACAATTTACTGTGACAACAGCTAAGATTTAAGGAAAAGATAGAGGAAAACAAAGAGAGAGGATAGTGGACCAGTTTGATATCACGGCAAGGAAAGACGTCAAGGCGTCTCTAAAGTATTTAGCCCCCGGGGCGGATCCTATTTTTGGTATCCCCCCCCCCCTAAAAACACACTTGCAAGTATATTTCTTTAATAGTATTACCATAATAGTGACCGAAATTACCCCCTTCCTGGCTGTTACTCGGGGCGGACCACCCCTCACACACCTTAGTACGCCACTGGCTCTATGTTATTCCCGTGAAGCGGATGTTAATATCCTTCCTGTAATTTTACCTCTCCTCGTCAACGCTTCTGTTGTGGGAAAAAAATGTTTACCAAATAATGCACATGGTTTGTTGCTCATCATCATAACCCTCCACTCCCAAAGGAGCATAGGCCTTCAACAAACACATGCCAAGTTCTCCTGTCACGTGAAATCATCTCAGGTTTTTTCCACGTTCTCCTTATCATTTTCACCTCTGTTTCCAGCTCTTTTCTCCATGTGCTTCTTGGTCTACCTCTGCCTCTCTTGCCCTGGGGGTTCCAGAACAAGGACTGCCTTGTAATGCTATCAATAGGTTTCCTCAGTGTGTGTCCTATCCATCGCCATCGTCTTCTTCTCATCTCTTGTTCCACTGGCACTTGTCTGGTTCTTGTCATGAGTTCCACGTTGGTAACCTTGTCATACCATTTTAATCCCTCTATTCTACGCAAGCACCCTTTTATGAAAGCCTGTAGCTTTTTGGTTGTTGTCTTTGTTGTTCTCCATGTCTCAGAGCCATACAATAGGACTGACTTCACATTTGAGTTGAAGATTCTTATTTTCGTGTTGGATCCGATTTCTCTTGAATGTTTTGTTGCTGCTATTAACAAATGTTTACTTTCTTACTTAGTCGTTCCCCTTCTATCGTGAGGTGTAGAGGTTTGGAAGAGAGCGCGCTAGACTATCCTATCGGCTGTCTTCCTCCTGTCCTGGTTCCATTCTAGTTCTCGGTCCTTCAAAGACTGTCTAATGTTGTCCTCCCAGCGGACTCTGGGTCGTCGTGGAGGTCTGGATCTCTGGCTCTTTGTTGCCCATGCTTGTCGTGGTAGCCATCTTCTCCCATTCTGCAGACATGGCCAAACCACCTTAGTTGGGACTGTTCTATTTGGGTCAACAAATGCTTACAACTCTAAATTATAAACTGGAACCTCTGTAGGGTAGAAAGCCCTCCACCTCGTGGCACCTCTGTAGGGTAGAAAGCCCTCCACTTCGTGGCACTGCATTACTCCCGCCATTTAGCAGGTCTGCTATATTTTACCAATGTCGAGTTTGCTGAGTTGGTGTAGCTAGAGCCCCTTTATTATATAAGAGTTACGCCAACTATGTCAGAATCGAAAACGAGGCTGAACGACGTAGACGCCATTTTCGGCTGGACAATACCAGGGCTAGTAGCGAGAATAAGCATCGAGTAAGATTTTTTTTTTTTTTTTAATTAATGAAGATAAATATCCCGTTCAACCTCTGATGGGTTATAATTAGAATATATCTTCTTCTTCTTCTTCGATCCTTAACCACCGACCGTCAAAGCAGTCAGTGGCCATCACGCCTAGTGGCGTCTTGTAGGGCAACAACAAATTGATTCCACTTTGCACGGTCGGTGGCCATCCTTCGTACAGTGCCCCAACTCTGGTTCATTCTTTGCATCTCAGCCTCCACAGTCCTCCGCCAAGTTGTTTTTGGTCGGCCTCTCTTTCGCTTTCCTTCAGGGGTCCAAAGCATAGCTGTTCTTGTGATGGCATCGGGGTCTCTTCTGAGGACATGACCAACCCAGCTCCAGCGTCTGCCAGCTATGATGGTATACATGTCCTCTTGCTTGCTACGAGTAAGCAGATCTTGGTTGGTGATGGTATTCGGCCAAAAGATTCGGTGAATTTTTCTTAGGCATGTTATGTGAAAAGAGGACAATTTCGACATTTCCTTCTCTGTAACTCTCCAGCATTCCGCACCATAGAGAAGCACAGAAAGCACACAGCTCTGATATAATCTTAATTTTGTGCTTGTGCTGTATTGGGAGGACTTCCAGATGTTATTTAGGCTAAAGAAGGCTGTTCTTGCCTTATTCATTCTGATGTTGATGTCTTTGCCTGCCCCACCGTCTGGTGTTACTATGCTTCCTAGGTATGTGAAGGTATCTGTCTGTACCAGTTGCTGATTCCTTACTGATATGGGCTCAGGGTTGCTCACATTGAGCGTCATGACCTCAGACTTCTTTAAATTGATGTTCAAGCCCACCTGCTGGCTAAATTTATTAAGTCTATCCGTTTTTTCCTGGATGTGTTGATGTGAATGTGCCAGCAGTGCAATGTCATCTGCATATTCCAGATCTTCCAATGTTGAAAATGTAGTCCATTTTATTCCTCTTGGACTGCCCTCTGTTGTCTGGCGCATCACCCAGTCTATGACTGTTAAAAATAGAGTGGTTGATAAGGGGCATCCCTGTCGTACTCCTGTCTTCACCTCGAAGGTTAGGTTGCTCTGCCCAACACTACACGTAAAGTTGGCATAGAGGCTTTTTATGATTGACACTATGCAGCTTGGAATTCCATAAGACCTCAGTATTTTCCATAAACTGTCCCTATGTATGCTGTCAAAAGCCTTTTCAAAATCAACAAAATTTATGTAAAGCTGTCTTTGCCATTCCGAGCACTGCTCTATAATGTTCCTGAGAGTGAATATATGGTCTACACATCTTCTGTTCTTTCTAAATCCTGCTTGTTCTTTCCTCAGTTTGTAGTCTACTGCCTTTGAAATTCTCTGTATAATTATCCTGCCTAGTATTTTGCTGGGAACTGACAGAAGAGTGATTCCTCTCCAATTATTGCAGTCTGAAAGATCTCCCTTCTTGGGCAATTTGACAATTATTCCTTTGTTCCACTCTGATGGTGTTGTCCCCGTTTTCCACACTTGTGCAAATAGTGGTTCTAATAGTTCTGCTGCTAGTTCAGGGTCTGTCTTAAATAGCTCTGCATTTAAGTTATCATGGCCCGGAGCTTTACCGTTCTTTAACCCTTTGATTGCTGTGATGATTTCTTCTTTTCGTGGAATGTCTGTATTTACATCTAGATCGTTTTCAGCCTCAGGAACATTCAATTGTGTCTCTGGTATTTCCTTGTTCAGAGTTTCTCTGAAGTGCTCTGCCCATCTTGTTTCCTGTCCCTCTGCTGTCTTGATGAGATTTCCTTGCTTATCTCTTACTAATGTAATATTGTTTGCACCTTGTTTTCCGCTGATGAATTTAGTTATTTTGTATACTGTGCTTTGTTCATTTCTCAGTGCTGCCTCTTCTGCCTGTTTTGCAAGATCGTCTAGGAAATTCCTTTTGTTGGCTCGGGTTTGGCGTTTAACTTCCCTGTCCAGTTGTCTGTACTGTTCGCTATATAGTTGCTTTAACCTGGGGGACTTCGCTTCTGTTTTCTTTCTTTTCATTTCCTTTCTCATCTTTATGGTGTTTAGTGTTTCTGGTGTTATCCAGTCTTGCTTCTTCCTTTCCTGGAATCCTAAGCATGATTTGCTACTTTCCTTATATATTGTTGAAATGGTGTTGAAATTCTGGTCTATATCATCAGTCAATGTCTTTTCCTGGCTTTTGGCAAATTGATATCGTTTCTTAATGTCGGCCGCAAAAGCTTTTCTGGTAAGGGGGTCCTTCAATTTGCTGATGTCAAACCTTTTCTGTGTAGTTACAGTTGGTCCAGCCCTTCTTAGTTTCACTTTCAGTTTTGCTACTACTAAATGGTGACCGCTTCCCACATCTGCACCTCTTCTTACCTTCACATCTTGTAATGCATGTCTCCATCTACCGTTAACCATGATGTGGTCTATCTGGTTTCTGTCCCGACCATTTGGTGATTCCCATGTTAACTTGTGAATTTCCTTATGTGGGAAAAGTGTTCCTCCAATGACCAGGTTGTCAATGCTACAGAAACTTATTAGCTTATCCCCATTTTCGTTTGCTATTCCGCTGCCGCATTTCCCCACTGTTCTTTCATTATATGTATTGTGTGTACCAACTTTCGCATTGAGGTCTCCCATTACTATAACTAGATCATATCTAGGTGTGTCCTCCATTTCTTTCTGCAGTTGTTGATAGAATTCATCCTTGACCTCCTCATCGCTATCATTCGTTGGTGCGTAGCATTGTATTATTGTAGTGTTGGTGAATCTCCCTCTCAATCTCAATCGTATCAGTCTGTTGTTGATGGGTTTCCATTCCAGTAATGTTCTTTCTATCCCTTTCTGTAGAATAATGGCTACGCCTTCACTGTGCTGTCCATCCTCTCTTCCAGAGTAAAGTACTGTTTCTCCTATTGCTGTTTTAACTTTTCCTGCCCCTGTCCATCTGCTCTCGCTTATCCACAGGATGTGTAACCTATAGTTTCTCATTTCTGCCGTGACCTGTCTTAGTTTACCTGTCTCGTTCATTGTCCTGACATTCCAAAATCCTATTCTTGTATCCTGTTTTGCGGTCAGGACATCCGTTTTCATGTCAGTGGCTTCCTTTCGGCTTTCACCACTGACAGTCATACGAGCCACAGACTCCGAATGTCCATCCCGCAGCAAAGTTTGTTCATTTGATGTTGTTTCCGTAACTTCATTTTTTTTTTTTTTACATAGACAGGGGTGTCAGCCCTATGCTAAAACCCCCAACCTGGAGGACCAGGGTACCAGCTTTTGTCTGACCCCTACCCACACAGACCAGTCCAGCTTGGTTGAACCTACCAGGAGTAAAACTCCCACTGGCATAGCTCTGGGGATTGTCAGGGTACGCAAGCTGCCATACCGCTACAAGGTATAGGTACCATTGATGGCAGGCTCCATTTCATATCTGGAGCTATTTGAATGACCATCTCGACCTTTGGAGACCAGGAGAGCGGCTGAGACATCAACTACTTGTAATTATTGATCGTGTCGTTGTTATTTCTTATTATTGTTATGTATTTTACTCAGGTCTTCCTTGTTGTTCTGTTTTCGTTCCTGTGTACCCGAGGATAACCTTGTGGCCGGAGCGTATGCAGTTCTTTGTGCCCTTTGTCATAGTTCTAATAGACACGAGTGTTACGGCCTTCACCTTGTCTGCTATAGGAAAGTTATGGTAGAACAGCATCTATGAAATATTTGGACAGTTCTAGGTAGAATAATCCATAGTTGCGAGTTATGTCGGGAAAATGACTACTTCATTGATGGACTTTATTTTGGGAGTCTTAGCTGGTCGTCTGTCGTAACATGGTCACTTTGACAGCAATGCGATTAAAACAGTCCGATGGACCTTGATCGAATCTTCGGAGTCCCAAGTATATTTTTTCACGTTTCTGTTATCTAGTTGCCTTTTACTTTCTGACATTAATTTTATTTATTTATGTGTTTATTTTGTTTTATAATTTTGGACAAGTGTCTACTATTTACCTATTTCTAATATTTATTTATTCTAGATCTTACGCGCCTCGAGTATCCTTATTTGTTTATTTATATGTTTGCTCATAGATTCTATACATGTGACTATACCATCGTATATTCTTACCTGATGGGCCCCCCTCCACCCCGCCCCCCCCCCCCCCCCCAAATACTCTCTATTTGCATTAGTTTTTCTTATGTGATCTCTATCTTTTGAGTATGCTGCCTTCTTTTTTTGTCTTTGTAAGAAGCACGAATACACTTTGGGGTGGCTGAGAAATACAATGCGGTTTTTAATGATGGAGGCTGGGGTAAAAAGGTCAAGACAATCCTATAACTGTACTGCAGTAGGGGAGTGAAGTGTTAAAGACTTCACTATAGTAGGTTTATGAAGTGGGGTGACTAGTTCCCTTCCTCGCTGCCTTGCCTTCCCTAACTAAATAGAAGAGTTCGGTATACTATTTACAGCTGGGTAGACTGGCGCGTGACGCAACCAGGTTTGGGTCCTGTAGTCCGGTAACTTTGCCGCGACAGGCTCTAACTGCTTGACCAATCGGATGTTAGAGGCTGGTGTACAGAGGTCAATTATGGCAAACATTTAAAAAATAATATTATTTATTTGACATTCTTTAAGAAGATGAAAATTAAAACACATGATAACAAAGGTAAGATCGAAGGAATATAGCTCATAAGGAGAGAGAAATATATATATATATATATATATATATATATATATATATATATATATATATATATATATATATATATATAGAGAGAGAGAGAGAGAGAGAGAGAGAGAGAGAGAGAGAGAGAGAGAGAGAGAGCGAACGAACTCTACTTTCAAAGGGTTAAGAATTGGGCTCGCAGGCCCGTCCAGTATTCTTCTCTTACCCCCCAACTCCTCTTTTCTGTATCTCATCTGGAATGCTGTATCCTTTCATTTCCATATGTTACTGTAAGCATTAACAGAAAGGCATGTAGCATTATAAAGGTAATATAAACGCATACATTTAAAGTATCCAATCATAATCAAAATTAAGTGTGTTTAAAAAAAAAGAAGAAAGTAATGACATAAAAATTCAAACCCTCCATACGTTTCATTAGACCCGTGATTCTCAACGTAGGCTATATGGTCCCGGGGGGAGATGCTATATTTCTATGGGGTTACAGTAAGATAGTAAAGTACCTTTTTTCCATCTAACAGCAACTATGAGGGAGGGGGGGTCACAGAGGTTCATGAAGGGGGCAGTCAGCGAAATAAGGTTGAGAACCACTGAATTAGACAATGAGTTGAAACATAATTAGGTTAAGGTGGCATATATTCAGAACTCGTGAATTGATTGGCTAATAGAAAATGCAATTCTCGGGGGTCGCTGTGGAAACCGGAGATAGAACAGCATTACTGTCCGCTCAGACAATTAGGATATATATTGTTTTCAATTCCAAATAATATGAAAAACTGCCGATATGAGAAAGCGGCAACACATTTGTCGAATCATTGTAAATAGGGACAATCACAATTATGCTTATACGTTAAATAAATAAAATAAAAAAATAAAGAAGAAACTCTGAACAAGAATAATATTAAAATGGAGGGGTTGTAAAGACCTGGTGGTTCCAGTTATATAATTGACTTTAACAGATATTTGGATGACTTTCGAAATTAAAAGTCATATGTATTGTAAGAACAGCATCCGACCTTCACATTCCCTGCCACTATATATTAACATTTGCTCGTGTAAAATATTGTTTGACTATATTATGCAGTTCCCTAGTACTGTCTATTCTTAACACCTCTTCTATATATATATATATATATATATATATATATATATATATATATATATATATATATATATATTATATATATATATATATATATATATATATATATATATATATATATATATATATATATATATATATAGATACTGAAGCACATTAAAAACGCACCACCTGTATAATCCAGGAACAGAGTGTGAAATGTAAATATAAGTGTTTACAAGTTTACATATTTGGAATCTTTATTCATTTTCCTATGAATCCATGCTGGTCATTAATTTGTACATTTGATTGTTATGAAATTCATTGCATTCTTTGCAGGCAAGGGAGAAAACCTAAAAAATGCAACCAATAAAAAAATTCATTCACACTATCCTCAGTATCTGGTATGTCCACCGTGTGCTTGCAAACAAGCTTGGCAGCGGCTCCGCATGGAACGCACAAGTCTCTGAAGGAAATTCCGGGGAATCAAGTCCCATTCACGTGTAAGAGCAGCTTCGAGCTGTTGCAGATTAGCTGGAGAACCTTGCCTGTAGACTCTGCGTCCAAGCTCGTCCTACAGATGTTCTATAGGGGACATGTCTGGTGATAGGGCAGGCCAATCAATCGTCACAATGTTCTGCTGCTGTAGATATTGCTGCGTAATGCATGCGGTGTACGCACGTGCGTTATCCTGCTGAAGAAGCTGCAAGTCTGGATAATTTGTGAACGCAGGAGCAACCAATGCACCCAGAACCTGATCTCGATATGTCACAGCATTAACATTTCCACGGAAAACGTGAAGAGGCAAGCGATGGTGAAAACTGAATCATCCCCAAATGTGAATACTGCCACCTCCAAATCGGTTGTGCTGACGAACACAGCAATCTGCAAAGCGCTCTCCACACCGTCGTCAAATCCGCATTCGTCCATCAGCAAATGATATGTTGAATCTGCTCTCGTCTGTGAATAGGACAGCATTCCACTGCAGTCTAGTCCATCTGATATGTTGCTCTGCCCATTGCAGGTGCTGCTGACGATGTCTGTGAGTCAAGTTTGGCCCAACATAAGGTCGTCTTGCAGTAAGGCCTGTATCTCTGAGTCGTCGTATGACTGTCATTTGAGAGACTTGCCCACGTCTACCTACTATTGCTCTTGCTGTTTGACTTGCCGGGAGAGAACGATTCCTTAGGTGACTCAGCACAATATGACGATCTTGCGCAGGGGTAGTAACTCGTGGTTGGCCACTCCGACGTCTATCCCGGATACTGCCAGTGGTTCCGTAACGTTCATTGAGACGTACGAGGTGTGTTCAAATGAAACCCGTCCCAGTGGCTTTATAACTAATATATGCAAGGTACATCAGCAGGAGTAGTAGAATTAAATACAGCAATTGTTATGAAGCAAGTACTCACTGGGGTCCTTTAGAAATAGTCACCATAGGCATTCAGACACGCATCCCACTGCTTGGGTAGACGGCGGATGCCGTCCGAGAAAAAATGACTTTGGTTGCTTATTGAACCATTTGGTCACCGAGGCCGTGACGTCTGCATTGGAGTCGAATCGTTGTCCCTTTAGAGATTTTTTTAAGGGTCTGAACAAATGAAAGTCACATGGTGACAGATCGGGGCTGTAGGCTGGGTGTGGCAGAACTTCCCACCTTTTCCTTGCTAACGCTTCCTGCACAATGTTCGCAACATGTGGACGAGCATTGTCGTGCAACAGAATCACACCACGCGAAAGCATGCCGGGTCGTTTATTCTTGATGGCTGTATGCAGGTTGTCTAGTGTGTCTTTGTAGCGGATGGCATTGATGTTCACGCCAGGCTCTTTAAAGTCTACCAATAGAAGCCCTTCATGGTCAAAAAATGCGGTCAGCATAACCTTACAGGCGGAAATCTGTGACTTGAATTTTTTGGACGGATTCCTTATCACACCGGCCATTTTTTTAACGGTCTGCAGCACAACCAATGAATACTAGGAGAATGAACACTTACACACTTGTACATTCGTATGTGCTTATTACGTCAGATGTGACGTCATCATGCTCCTCCAACGAATGTCCACTTGGCGCAGCACGGTCGGGTTTCATTTGAACACGCCTCGTACAATAGTGCTATGGTGGCAATTCATCCTTTTGGCAATGGCCCGCGAGCTCATTCCGGTCTCCAACATACCAATGGCTCGTTGGCGGTCGTTTTCAGATAGTCGTGGCATTTCAAGCAAATGTACTGGGTGTTTTGTCTCAACGGCCTTTTTATAACGAGTATACTGCCACAACGCGTACACATTTTCAGGGTCATAGCTGTTGGGAATCGTGCTGCACGTGTAACTTTCATTGTTTTCATGTAGTCTGTACACAAACCCGTGGGTTGAATCATGCACTTTCCATTCCAGCAGCCATTCGCTCTCTACCTCATGTCAAACCACGGGGAAAATCCATTCCCACACTTTTTTTCCCAGCTTCTCAGCATCGTGTATATATAATAGTGGTGCGTTTTTAATGTGCTTCAGTGTATATATATATATATATATATATATATATATATATATATATATATATATATATATATATATATATATATATATATATATATATATATATATATATATATATATATATATATATATATATATATATATATATATATATATATATATATATATAAATACATAAAAAACTATAATAAAATTATAATTAATTTTTATTATTTTTATTGTATTATTTTATAAGGTAGTTGTCGTAAAAATTTTGAATCTGTATGACACCACGCTCAAATTCCCCGCTCAAAAACTAGCTATAATATTTGAATCTAAAAATAACTATAGTATTTGAACGTAGTCTAAGACCCCAGTAAAATTTACCGCCCAAAATTTATCTAGTGTATTTGAATTTTTCTAGGATCCAAGTCAAAAGATACAGCCCACCAAAAATTATCTAAGAGACTAGTACAAATTTAACAACCAATCAGATTGCTTCTTATTTTTTTGTTGGTAAGGATAAAGAAACCTTTTAACTTGGTAAAAATGCTTTTTTTGTGTTTTTGACCGATCGAAGATATTTTATTTCTTAACAACTAAAGATAGTTAAATAGAAGAAAATATCTCAAATTATGACAGCGCCATCTTGAGGTCTGTCGTTCTCGGCGCTGGCCCCATCTGGGCAGTCATGTTGTCTATGTGGTTTAGTGCCTTTTGATCACGTTATCTTCAAGCAGATTTATTACAAGGCCATAATAAGCCTACATATTAGTAGTGTTTTTGCTCTAGTTGTGTATATCTGTGTTTTCATGCATTCTGGAGCAATAATCGCGTGTGTTATCTGTGTGGCGCAGATTAATGCGCGTAAGCGCGCAGTAAATTGAGTGGTTAGGCCAGGGCTTATAAAAAGGGGTAGCAAGCGGCGAAACCGGTCTATGTTTGAGAGAGCCGCCCAGTGAGAACAGACTAAGAAGACACACAAGAGCCAAGCTGTAAATGCCTTGAGCACACAGTCTATGAACACTGACTGGGTGTTCGTTTGATTGTTCGTTTGATTGTTTGTTGGATTGGTTGTTTGGTGTTCGGTTCTGTTCGGTAGAATTAAATGTTGATCTGCATAAGGCTTTGGGTTGCTTGAATTGTTAAGTCTGCTGCTGAGAGGGTTGCAAGCAACCAATAATTGCAACCCCTGTCAAACGATCCTTTATAAATTTTCTTAGTGCACGGGTCTTGGGTGTGAGGTACCCCTAGCGCCCCTGTCACAAGTGGCGTCGTCGGCAGGATTGACAGACAGCACGCAGTGAAGCAACTCTTCAGCAATCAGAGCAGCAACAGCCGAAACAGTAGAACACCCAGTTCAGTGCAAGGCGAGGGACGGGATCATCCAGTTTGTCAAGATTTCTAGTCAACTCTACTAGCAACAAGATGGCGGCACGCAACACACGTGCTGCTAGTAGAACTGATAACGAAGATGTGGCTGAGGTGGATGACCCTGTAGTAGGGCTGGATCGTCAACCAGAACGAGTACAGTACATCGTGGTACCTACTCACAAGAGAGTGCGGTGCTTTGGGGAGCGCACGGGTCCTACGGCTGAGGAATATGTCAGAGAGGTGAGAGCTGCCTGGAGAGTAGGGATGATGAGTAAAGAGGACCAGGCAGATGTTATTCTTGACAGTGTGACCCCAAGTGTCCGTAGGGAGCTGAGGATTCAGGCTGATGATGATGACCCAGAATCGCTGCTACATTCCATTCTTAGGGTGTATGGGGAGCGTCGGAGCATCCCAGAAGTAATGGCCGCGTTTTACTCTACCCGGCAAGGTGCAAGGGAGTCTCTTTGGGAATTCTCCCATCGCATTCACGAGGTGTTTGAAAGTGTTGTAAGGGCACAAAAGCAGAACAACGTCACTCCTTTGGCGCCATCCTTTCTTCGTGACCAGTTTGCTGCTTGTCTGAGAGATGACCTACTAAGAAAGCTTGCAAAGGAAATGATCATCAAGGAGCCTACAGCATCGTTCACGTCGGTGAGGGACTATGCCCTACGGTTTTTGGAGACTGAGCCCACTTCTGGGGCTGGTGTTGCCAGTGTCGAAGCAGCTTCGGGGGCTGGTGTTGCCAGTGTTGAAGTGGCAAGAACAGAGACTGTGTCAGATACGCATGCATTAAACGCAGAAGTAGAGCGGCTGAGAGCACAGGTGGCTCAATTAGAGGCTAAAATTGATGCGATGTCTCAGGAGCAGGGGAGACGTACCAGGACAGTTCGTTGTTTTAGATGCAGAGAACTAGGCCACGTACAGAATCGATGTCCACAGGCGTTAAACTAGACCCCTCTGCGGCTGGGAGTCAGGTTACAGAAGGGGAGCAGAATGGCTCAAAGATAAAGATGGTTGGTGGTCGACCGGAGTGTGAGGCGCTTATTGCAGGGAAGAAAGTCAAAGGCGGCCAGGGATGTAAGGGTAGCAGGAGGCGACCCAGGACACCGAGGAAGCCTAGGAAAATAAGATGCTTCAACTGTGGAGACCTTTCGAACCACATGGCAGCCAGGTGTCCCCAGGGCCCGCTTCCTAAGCGATGTTTCCATTGTAGGTCCCCGGACCATTTGATATCGGTTTGCCCATCAAAGAGCGCCCTCTCTAAGCGTACCAACACATCTACATTGCCGTCACAGTGCAAGCCAAGAGATGGCCGTGGCAACTGTCACCATAAGGGCGCCAGGAAAAGTGGTCGGCATTTAGAGGAGGAGACTCATCTAAAACTCGTTGAAGGACACGTTTCCAGGCTACGAGGGGCGCACGTAAGAGCAGAGCCACCGTTGCAGAGTTTTGCAGCAGTCCGGAAAGAGAGATGTGACAAGCTGTCGTGTTCTACTCCACTACAGGTCGGAGAATTGGTGAAGAAGAGAATGCACGACGCTGAGAGATCCGAGATTCGTGATATGTGGTCAGAAGACGAGTACGTTGTAGTTCGTGCTCCCACAATGACAGGGGGTCCATATATCATCCAACGAATGGACAGAGCGAGTCCGAGCATTAGAGTAACCAGCAATGACCTGAGACGAAGTGAAGGAAAAGGTGATCCTCCAGATTTGGAGAATACGACTGAAGCGCCTGATTTAGTGCAGTTGTCGGGACGACAACAAAATCAGGCGGGGAATATGTGACAGCGCCATCTTGAGGTCTGTCGTTCTCGGCGCTGGCCCCATCTGGGCAGTCATGTTGTCTATGTGGTTTAGTGCCTTTTGATCACGTTATCTTCAAGCAGATTTATTACAAGGCCATAATAAGCCTACATATTAGTAGTGTTTTTGCTCTAGTTGTGTATATCTGTGTTTTCATGCATTCTGGAGCAATAATCGCGTGTGTTATCTGTGTGGCGCAGATTAATGCGCGTAAGCGCGCAGTAAATTGAGTGGTTAGGCCAGGGCTTATAAAAAGGGGTAGCAAGCGGCGAAACCGGTCTATGTTTGAGAGAGCCGCCCAGTGAGAACAGACTAAGAAGACACACAAGAACGAAGCTGTAAATGCCTTGAGCACACAGTCTATGAACACTGACTGGGTGTTCGTTTGATTGTTCGTTTGATTGTTTGTTGGATTGGTTGTTTGGTATTCGGTTCTGTTCGGTAGAATTAAATGTTGATCTGCATAAGGCTTTGGGTTGCTTGAATTGTTAAGTCTGCTGCTGAGAGGGTTGCAAGCAACCAATAATTGCAACCCCTGTCAAACGATCCTTTATAAATTTTCTTAGTGCACGGGTCTGGGGTGTGAGGTACCACCTAGCGCCCCTGTCACATAACTAAAGGAAATCCTTATAGAGCGATAGAGAACAATGGGCCGTTTAATTGGCCGGATGTAGTTCTATAAATAGTAACAAAGTGGTACTATCGGGGCCATTAGATTCAAAAATTTACACCGAGCTGACTGTAGTGAAGTGAATCCGTATGACAACCCGCTCAAATTCCCCGTTTAAAACGAAATAGCTATCGTAATTTTAAATCTATAAATAACTACAGTATTTGAAATTTGTCTGAGGGTCCAGTCAAATTTACCGCCAACACTTTAACTAGAGTATTTGAATTTTTCTAAGAAAACAAGTTAAAAGTTACCACCCTCCCCCCAAACACACCCACCCCAATATTTATCGATGAACGTAGTAAAATTTAACAACCAATCAAATCGTTACCTCTTTTTTGTAATGACAAGAAAATTTTTGGTTGTAGTGAAAATAATACCTATTCTGTGTTTTTGACCGAACTTAAATAATTTATTTCTTGATAACTAAAGATAATTAAAATAAAAGGGATATCTCAAATTATAGCGCTAATAATGCTTAACATATACACATAGAGATTCCCTCATAGAAAATTATCTTAACTTGGAAAAATTTATTTTAGTAATATTTTCACATCAGGTTAAGATCAAATTTAATTACAAAAAAATTAACCCCATTTGAATGCAAAGGAATAACTAAAGGAAAGCTATATAGAACGATAGAGAATAATTGGCCGTTTAATTATCACTTTTGATAATTAAAATCGGTTCACAAATAAATATGGTATAAAATAAACAAATTCGGTCAGATTAGACAAACACGCTTTAAACTGCTCAAATTCTATAGCCTAGGGAAAAGTTAACTTTTTTTACTCGTCATCCGATTTGTTGGGTGTAGTTGATAAAAATTTACAACTTCTTGTAAGTTCCGCCATAACTAAAAAAAGCTTCCATGCCAAGCTGAAGTGTAAGAAAGACAGAAGGACAAAGCTTTTTGCCGACCGGACTGTGATTTTAGGCTAGAGCCCTTTTATAGCCTGTCAGCAGCTTGTGTGTGTGAATTATTCTTTACTTGAGGGTTGTATTACGAAATGACCTCGTTGATGCAGTAATCTGAGGAGAAGAGTGTATGGAAGTTGAATGCTCATCCTAAACTTTGCAGCTAGATTCCTTCCCTTCATCCAGGAGGCACAACGTTGGGGAACCTGAATAGTTTCTAAGCTACCAGCATCAGAGACATTTTAACAGCTAAGTCCTCTAGAGAGGCACTGACAGTTCATCCCAAACTATTCCACAAAATAAAACCATATCACCTGGGAGTGATGATAATAACAGACCATATATTGTAATAGTAGTGATAGTATCCAGCTTAACAACAAGAACTGTGGGTAGAGACATTCCAGAGAACTTCTTTTATTGAAATGGACAGAGTTTCCAACTTATTTATTTTCTGGTGTAAATAACCTTTTCTTTATTTTGAGAATTCCTGTCCCAACAAGATTGAGGTACAGGAATATTAAATTGTACAAATAATGTTAAACAGTCTTGCTTAATTTTCATTAACGTTAAAGTTCTGTTGAAATTTATATTTGTTAGAATACATTACCCTAGACACTTGACCAAAATTAATACCACACAGATTCTTTACTCTTGGTGAGATCTAAAGGGGTGACAGTTAGGGACCCAGAGAACTTCATCATCATCATCATCATTCTTTACACTGGGAACTTGCATAATTGTCGCGAGAGACGAATGAGTTTGTATTTCGTTTCTATACCCATTGTGTGCATACCAGACAGTCGTGGGAAACCCACTAATTTTACAAGAAATGTTTACAGAACACTGAGACAACACGCAACATCATTCACCTGAAATGGTTTCACAACACGCGGACATTGCACCAACAGACTATCGGAATAATTGATACTAAGTTGCGGATATGTTTACACAGGGCCAGTGTTAACCAAGTATTGTTGTGACTAAGGGAGACTTAAAGTCTGCACAAGGACAACATGAAAGCAGTATGAATACGAAATTATAACGAGAAGAACAACACTGTACGTGCCCCAAAGGACGCACACAGACAGTTTGTCTGGGAGAGGAACAACAAGGAAACGATAATAGAAAAATATTACAGGAAATGTACCCAGGAATGAGGACTGAATGTCTGACGAAAGGAAAACAAACGAATTTTCACATGACCCAAGAAGCGACCGGAAAAAATAGCCCTAGGCGATTCAGACAGTATATACTGAACGAAATCTATCGTTCGGGCAATGGTATGAAAAATCATTCCGCCCGCATATACTGGTTCCATATTTCACGAGGAAGATTCAGGCCAAGTGTCAGTGAAATTCATGATATGGACATCAAGGTTAGTGTAATATAGATTTGTACCTTATATCATTATATCTTAACCTCAGTCAGATTATATATACATATTTCCCATATATGTAAATAAATATAACACTGTAATTACCAGTCACGTTTATTATAATATTATATCGCATACTCATAAGTACAGATTGCAATAAACACCATGCAAAGAATTATTATACTTATAAGATCGCACAGTTTCATTAATTATAATGAAGTAAATACAAGACACGTTTATTTTGTCTCTTACATTACCTGTTAACCGTACAGTAAACACCGCACAGTCATTCATTATAAGGATAAGATTTCACAGACACAAACACACCGCATGCGGAGCATAGGTTACGGGGTATTTATACGGGATTATCCTTTTATCCATCGCAGTGGTAGAGACCGGGGACCTTTGAGATACCTCAGCCTTTGTCTACTACGTTGCGGGCGTTAATTACGGGACAAGCTAAAAAGTAGGGCCGACCAGAGATACTGCGACGACACGCATCTCACATGTAATTAACGGCACCCACTTTACCCATTCTCCACGGGGGTTTTTGAGAAAGGAATTCGCCAGACGGTGAAGGGTCTTTCCATCATCCGCAGCCACCCACGCAGAACAGGGTGCAGACAATACCAAGGCAGGATTGTTGCATTACTAAAGAGCTGTCCACGTTACTTTAATTATCGGAAGGGGCAAGAGCCGACGGACGAATTTGTAAACCCGCGCCTACGCAAATTATTGAGATACAAAATTACTTGTAGTAATGGACAGATTCTCCCAGTGAAATATATGCGCCAACAAATACCAAGATATAACCTGCTTCCACCATCATCACCACCCGAGACCAATATCTTCACCACACAGGGACATCTGCATATCAGCGGAAGTCTCCACCGCATAACATTGTTTAAACAACAACATAGGAACACGCCAGCTCAGACACGCGGCGCAATGTCAACACTCGCTTTGTGAGCGACAAAAGGAACAGGCCATCGACACCTGACGAAATCCAGTGGACCGTCCAGTGTTATTGAATGCAGACTAAGACTTGCCCGTGTATACAAATTCCCAGAGTTTTATTGACAGTCATTCCGAGCCCCGAATCAAGATATCCTTTTTTGTTGGGGTTAAGATTAGGTTAATTCATCATCATCATCACATCGTGTAGACTTAAGTTTAGTGAGTGTATTTTTTTGCCTAACTATTATCTTCTTTTCCAGGCATAGTTAGGTTAGTTCTTATTACATTTGTATTGTTGTAACTGAATGTTGTTATATTTCAGTATTTTAATAAACGTTGTAGTTGTGGTTACATTACCCACACACGTTATTACATATATAGAGAAGGAACGAAAGTGTGCGAAAGAGACATACTGTTCTTCTTCTCTTTCTCTTCTGTTCACTCAGTGTAATAGGGGAGTGGGGGCTCGTTAGTATTATAATATAGAGAGGGAGATAGAGTGGTAGGAGGTATATGTCACGAGATCCAGAATCACTGGGGCTATATGCTGGGAACTCATCCCAAAGTCTTATATTCACCTTCTCCACTCCTGCTGCTCATCTTCAACCGGGTGCCAAGCGAATCTGAGCCATTGACAAAGCCGGCACCTCACAGATAACTCTCTTTGGTTACCCTCACAGGGGTAACGTTGTGACAATAATCTGACCTCACCTTGATTGTCTATACACCCTTGCTCTTTTTCAGAGAAGGGGGTATTACTTATAAGACCAGTCTCTTGTCTGGCACTATCCTGGTATCCTCGGATACATCTATTTGTCCAGGATAGCCTATAATTAATAACATTAAAACCTCTTGTCACACTGACAGCAGTGGAAAGACAGAAAGATCAAAGTTTTGCCTTCTGTTCTGAAAGCAGTTCTAAGATCCCTTAGAAGGCCAGTTCAGCTTGAGTGTGAGAATATATTTACCTGGGGATAAGAAAGATATTTATTTGCCTATTTTATTAATTATTAACTATGGTCACACTGGCAGTGATGTTTTTTGTCCTTCTGTTCTCGAAAGCATTCTCTTAAGATGAAGAAAGATATTTATTTGCCTATTTTATTAATTATTAACTTGTGAGTAAACAGCCTGTTTGTTCGAGTGCTATTCGAAAGTGAAACTGCCGGCGGGATGTGTTGTGTCACACTGACCTAAGTAGGAATGTGTGTAGTAGTGCAGGCTTGTTCGGAATGAAAAAAATGTGTATAGTGTTTGCAAATATGGCAAAAATTATGACAGTAAGTGTTAGTTAAAAAGTTAAAGTTAGTTGCTTATCCTTTACAGGACGTGGCAATCAACCCCAGCTTTTATTGGCTGTTTGTGATTTTTCTAGGCAATTTTTACGTTCAGTAGTTTGCCATTGCTTTCTGAACGGTACGGCGCTTATACCATTGTTAAAAATCCACACAAAGCGATCTGCCACCAAACCGCCTGCAGCAGGTTTCGAACCTGGTATATCTGGATTATGAAACTGCGTTCATATCCATTAGGCCACAGACGCCGTGTTAGTAGCGATTTAAAATTAGTATTTTCTTCTGGAGTGACACACTGTTCAAAGATCATGTGATAAACGTACAGAAAAAGTTAGAATGAAGTAATCAATAGGTCACATGCTGTTTGGTACTTAACCTGATTATCGTACGGAAGCCAAGCATGGACGAAGGACACTAACATCGAATCAATACAGAGAAAGAATGATTACATGAAACTGATTGTAGGCAACGGAATTCTAGGTCTTGTGCAACTTGTTAGCACAATCGCTGAGTAAGGGTAAGACTTGATGTTGTTTGTGGGTGAGTGAATTGAGGCAGACTTCTACATGGAATGTGGTTGTCCTTTTATTCCAGGTTATATCACGAAATTACCTCGTGGCTGTATTTAATTGAGAGGAAGTGTGGGAGTTGAGAGGTCCTCATATACCTGGAACCAGACCCCATCTTCTCAGTCAGGAGCTATAAAGTTGTGGTCCTGTAGTGTTATATGAATAGCAGCAACACGATTCGAAGATAAGTCCTTTATAAAGGCCAGTGTCAGAACATCCAAATCATTCACCCAAGAGTAATCAAACTAGGATTACAACCCTTTGTATGATGAATAGATAAGACCATCAAATAATTAAAAGAACCTACAGCATAGAAATAGCAGACGTTATCCCTCATAGGAACAGAAACTGTATGTGTAATTTTTTTAGTGAACACTCCACACCAATGGAACAGTTTTTTTCTCCAATATATTCATTTTAATGTATAAATATTATATTATTGCTTTTGAGCATTCCTGACCTGAAAAGATTGAGGTTCAGGATAATTAAATTGTATAATTTCCTATCTTTCGTACCTTTTTGGTCCGCAGTGAATATATGTAGTTAGGTGTTGTTTCGTAGCAGTTAGGGTTAGGATTAGGGTTAGTATTATGGTTAACACTAACCCTAACACAAACCCTAATCCTAATCCTAACCCTAATTCTAACCCTAATCCTAACCCTAAGCGCTACGAAACAACACCTAACTATACATATTCACTGCGGAGCAAAAAGGTACGAAAGATAGGAAATTACCAAAATTTCATACAGTCTTGCTTAATAATTTTCTTAAAGTTCTGTTTTGAAATTAATAACTGTTATAATAAATAAATTACCCTAGACAATGGGCCAAATAACACAACAATAATGCATTAACCTTTGTGGGATCTTAAGAGGTAGCAGTTAGGGACTCAGAGTACTACATCATCATCATCATCTTCTCTGAGAACTTACATAGCTTGACCCCACTTTGATGTCTATTCACCCTTGCTCTTTTCAGAGAAGGGGGTAGCCTATTACTTAAAAGAGCAGTCTCTTATCTGGCACTATCCTGGTATCCTCTGATACATCTATTTGTCCAGGATAGCCTATACTTTAGTAACATCAAAACCTCTTATGACAGTAGTATGTTTTGCTAAGTGTTGCAATTCTAACGGAATATTTGTTACTAAATAGGGGAATTCTAACGGAATATAAAATTCAACGGAGTATGTGTTAAAAATTCACGCTACCGGTACTGATTCTATTCAATAAACCGGTAAGTAAATAAGTTTTCTTCTTTTTGTTTTGTTAGTACAAATATGTGCTACTGTATTTGCATCTAATTTTATTTCAAATTATTAGTTAACCTAAACGAAAATGCAAATTGGGCCTGAAACTCGCGATTGGTTCCATTTTCCTGCAATACGGGTACAGCCAAAAACGGCGGCCAAAATTTTAGTTGGCGTAACTCTTATATGATAAAGGGGCTCCAGGTGTAGCCATCTGGGTTTGTAAGGAAGACCTGGAATGCTACTTCGAATAAAAAGGGGAAAAGAGTGGAAGGGGGAGAGAGGGAATGTATACCCGTAGATTACAAATTAGCATATCGCCCCTGGCGGACACCGTAGGTAACTGAAATGTTGTGTGGCACGTAATGTGTCTCGAGTAAATGAGACATCAGGAGATAATAAAGCTCAGCATGCGCCGTGCAGGGAAACCTGTCCGTGTAACCCGAGATAACAATTAAAATTGCTCTTTGAATACACCCAGTAATTGCCAAAATAACACGTTGACGTCATGTAATCTAAGCCTTTTCATTGGAGGATAGTTCCGCACTTTGTATATATTTCTGTTGATGTCCGGGTTTGTGGCAACGCCGACCTTATTGCACCTGAAGACGTTTAGAAACTGAAACAGAAAACACAGACTGGACTTTTATTGGTTCTTTTATTGGGTGTGTATTTCGTGTTGCCGTTTATTGAATGATGATAGATTTGTGCTCAGCGTATTCATCAATAATACAAGTCATTTGTTATCTTCACAGTGCAGCGGCCTTGAACGGTCAACAGTACACGGTGCCCGATTAAGCATAACCGAAGCAAATTTCAGTAGGCTAAGGCTTTCTTTATCGTGTCTCTTTTGACCCCGTTCATATGAAGATATTGAAGGGTCTGCTGTAATACAGTTAATAGAAAGTTAAAGTAATTGTACTGGAGTAATTTATTCTAATGAGCGACTAGTATTTTGTTTGTTAGGTAACGCTGGCTAAATTACCATTTTCTAACTGGAAACACCAGGCCTTTATACCCTCCCCCTGAATATTATTTTTGTTTGGTGTTTTTGTTTGATTTTGTTTTATCTCGTTTTTGATTGTTTTATTTTTTTTTTAACTTAGGTCCTACAAGCAAAATTGGTAATTTTGATTAGGCCTAGCCATATTTAGGCCTACCGGGATTTGATCTGTGACGCCACTTTCCCGGTATCGTAGTTATTCATCTTATTAGGGATTGAAAACAATTAGCCTAGCCTAAATCCTAATTCCTATAGGTCTATCCCATCAGTGGTTGAACAGGATATTTTTTCATCAAGTTAAAAAAAAATCACTGTTTAATTTTTTTATTTTCTGTAGCCACCAATGAAAAAATGAGATATTTCATGTTTGGTTTCCAACCGGACGTTCATTTGAGTTTACATCACAATTGATTAGGCCTAGGCCTAAACAATGTTTTGAAGATGTTTGGAAAGTTCTTTTGTCAGTCCAAAGGCTGACGAGTAGGTTAATCTTCAGTTTCATATTATTTTTCTACTTTTTTGTTGTTATTGACAGTACAACTTCATTAATTCATTACTACTCAGTGGTTGTAACTGTTCTTCGATACCATCAAAACCACACCGCCCACGTCATTAGGATTAGGCCTAAGGTTAGGTTTTAGAGTTGAGTTTAGGATTCTTAAACCTAACCTTAAACCTTATTACTGCATGTCATAATTCTTTTCTGAGGCCGTATCAACACACGGCCCACTGTTCATTTCACTGTGGCTGCGTGCCATCAGTTCAAGAACATTCAATGTCTTCCTTATTTCCATTTTCTCCAGTTTGATTTACTGTTTATCTCTGCTTTACTTACCCTGGTGATTCCAGAACAGTAACTTTCTGGTAATGCTATCAACAGGTTTCCTCAGTGTAGGCTGTGTCTAGTCCATTGTCAGCATCTTCTTATCTATTGCTCCACTGGCACTTTGTCTGATTCTTTCCATCAATTCCACAGTACCATTTTAATCCTTCTGTTCTGCTCCAACAATGCTGCCCCATCCATTAGGTGAATCTATGCAGTCACGTAGGGTGCAAAGGTCCTAGTGGCACATTCCAACAAAATGTAATTTTATTAAGTATTAAAAAAATTATTATTTAAATTTAATAAGCTAATAATTTGTTCTAAATAAAGAAATAACATCTAAATATTTTATCTAATATTAAGCATATATTAAAATACAAAAGAAGAACATAATCCTCTTTATGGTTTAATGACATTCAGGTGTTGTGGACTGCTGCATGGTTTTGCCAGCATCTCCGTTTGGTTTTATTTGAGATGGTCGCACTATGCAGCATTGCTTCTAGTCAGACTCCTAACGCGATGCGTACGTTACTTGCTGATGTGTTAGACTTGGTTACGGGAAGTCTTGGTGTAGCCTTCAGGCCTATCGCAGCGTATATATTTATGTGTGGCAGAGTCCACTAGTCGATATGCAGATTTTTAAACTCAAGAAAGTTTAACAGACAGTGTTCTGGCTTTCTAAAGCTGATAGCATAATTAATACATAAGGACTTTTGAGTCCAGAGTATATTTGTAAGCGCTTATCTTTATCTTTAAAGCGCAGAGATTTAAAATATAACACTAACGCAAGGACACATCTGGTCCAGCCAAAGCTCTGCCATAATGCTGTAGGAACTCAGGTATCCGAGGCGGGATACGAGCCGTAGTGCTGGCCAAAATATTCATACTGGAAGGATTCTTGGTACGGTTCTTCAAGAAATGGCCTCCTCATCTTTCAGTTAAATATAACATTATCGTCCGCGTATCTTCCCTTGACTTAGGGCAATACTAGACTCACATGTGAGGATCTCAAACACTTTAATCCCCCGCGAAATTGTAACTTAACAGTGTCCCATTTAAATAGCCTTAGAAAATGCACTGAATGAATGAGAAATTAAACACAAGAAAAAATCATTGGAATCAAAACCATATTTCGGTCTTTCATTGGAATAGTACAGTTATGGCAAAACAGAACAATATTTATCTGCAGACTTTTATCTCATGCAGGTAAGTGGAATTTGTAGCAAAACTTTGCAGAAAAGCCAGATAAGGGCAATGAACAAAGTACATTGCAAAGTCAGAAACATGACCATAAAATGTAACTTTGGAACCAAATGACACAAAATGAATATTGGAACCAGATCAGGTAATATATAATTTTAGAACCAGACCACGTTATATATAAAGGTCTGACCAGATATATAATATATAATGGAGGGACCAGATCACATAAAATAAAAAGTTGAAACAAAGTCAGATAAATTATAAAGTTAGGACCACATCATATAAAATATGAAGTTGGAACCAGATCATATAAAAACATAACGTTGGACCCTGATCACGTAATATATAAAGTTGGAACCTGATCATGTAAAAGATAACTTTGGAACCAGATTACATAATATTTAATGGTGGTACCTGATCACTAAACATATAAAGTTGGTACCAGATCTTACTTACTTACTTACTTAGTCGTTCCCCTTCTACCATGAGGTGTAGAGGTTTGGAAGAGAGAGCGCCAGACCATTCTATCAGCTGTCTTCTTCCTGGCCTGGTTCCATTCTAGTCCTCGGTCCTTCAAAGATTGTCTAATGTTGTCCTCCCAGCGGACTCTGGGTCGTCCTGGAGGTCTGGATCCCTGGCTCTTTGTTTCCCATGCTTGTCGTGGTAGCCGATCTTCTCCCATTCTGCAGACATGGCCAAACCATCTCAGTTGGGACTGTTCTATTTGGGTCTGCAGCGGGTGGGATTTTAGGCCTTGACGTATCGTCTGGTTGCGGACCATGTCTCTTCTTGTTACTTCAACCACTTTCCTCAGATACCTCATTTCTGAGGTTTGGATCTGGCTTTTGTGGGTTGTAGTAATTGCCCACGACTCGCATCCATATGTCAAGACTGGGACATAGGTGGAGCGGTATACAGCCATCTTCGTTTTCTTACCAACCTCTTTCTTGCTGAGAAATCCACGATTTATGGCCTGAAAAAGTCTCCCAGCCGCTGCTTTTCGAGTGGCCAACTCTTCTTTGATGCCTCCCTTTCGGTCTATAATAGCTCCGAGATATTTGAAGTGGTCGACCTGCTCCAGGACCTGTTGTCCCAACTTAATCTGATGTTTTCTTTCTTCTCGTGATATCACCATGGATTTTGTTTTAGAGCTGCTTATGACCATCCCTCTCTTCTCCAGCTCTTCCTTCCAGACTTGCAGGTTGGATTGGAGATGTACCTCTGATTTAGCAATCAGGGCAACATCATCAGCAAATGCCAGCTCCGAAATATAGACCTGTCTCATCTTCCAGTACCCCACTGAATACTTTCTTGTTCTCTCCTTACATGCCTTGATGACATCGTCCATAAGGAGTATGAAGAGGTAAGGTGATAGGATATCACCTTGTCTTACACCAGTGGTGGTCCTGAACTCTTCTGACTTATGGTTTGCTGTCCTCACATAATTTCTGCAAGACTTGTAGAAGCTCTGTATAGCATGAATCAGAGGTGCTGGAATATTCTTCCTTGCCAAACAGTCCCAAAGTTTGCTCCAGGGGACCCTGTCAAACGCCTTTTCCAGGTCTATGAAACAAAGATGGATCTCACTCTTATACTCAAGGGCCTTTTCACTCAGCTGTCTGAGTGTGAAGATTAGGTCTTGAGTACTTCGGTTTGCTCGGAATCCGCACTGGACCTCATCCAATTGTGGCTCAGCTAGGCGTCGGAGTCTCTGCTCTAGGATTCTAGAGTAGATTTTTCCAGGGACACTGAGAAGGGATATGCCTCTATGGTTTCCACATTGTCGATTGTCACCTGGTACCAGATCATGCAGTATATCATGTTGGAACCAGGCAAGTGCCAGTGCAACAAGAGATGAGTAGAAGACAATATCGATGGATAGGACATGCATTGAGGAAATCTGTTGATAGTATTATAATCGGTCCTTGTTCTGGAATATCCAGGGTAAAGAAACAAAAAAAAAAAAACAAGAGGTAGGCCTAAAAATGCTTGGAACAGAAAACTGAAGACAGAAATGAAAATGATTAGGAAAACATGGAAAGGCCTGGAGCTGATGGCACAAGACATGAAGACTTGACATAAGTTTGTTGAAAGCCTGTGTCTGTTGAGGAGCTGCAAGGTGATGATGATGGTGTGTTTCTGTTGTGGACTGCTTTCTTTAGCTCTAGTTGCTTTGGCTTCCCTTCTGCCATTCTCTCAAGGTTTTATTTGACTTCCTTAATTTTGTTTTCCGTCGTGTCTTCTTTTGCTAATTGGTTGCTTTCTGAAGCTAAGTCTGTTCCATCCCCACATACATTTCATGGCAACAGTGTGGGAGAAAACAGAATGAAGGAAATGAGAGTCTAGTAACAACAAATTCATCTATATCTCATCCCCTTTAAAAAAAAAAAAAAACTGCTAAAAGAAGAGATTGCATGCCACATCTGTATCCCTCTTTACTCCTCTTTCATAACATGCGTTGATGAATACTGTGAATGGCAACAATAAAAGGTAGGGGTTGGGGAAAGAAAAAAACAGAAAGAGAGCTTACTAACATGTCAACGGTGTGAAAAAAAATCGAGAAAAGGTGATTCGTCTTACGAGGACAAAAAAGAAAATAGCCGTTACGGCCACAAGGCCTTCGCCAGGGAAAGGAAAGAAAGTGAAGGTTAGGTAGGACACATAAGAACCTAAATAAATATAAAAATTAAACTAGGTAGCCTACTTCCCTTAAGACATCGAAGTCCTACCACTTTTGCTTCCCGCGAACGGACGAGCGAACATGTCAACTCATGTTACTGATTCGTGTGGGTTTTTATTTCATTACTTGAAGAACTTGCAATCCCTGTGTATATCTTCTTTATTTCCCTGTTGTACACTTTATACAGTACCACTCAGCAGTTACAGAACACATGCACATTTTTCAACTTGGCATTGGCTGGGACAGAGCAACAAGCACTGCAGCACTAGTTAAACAACAATAAATCCCCCTTTATAACAACACTGCAAGTTTGTTTCGGTACAACAGTAGGGGGAGAAGGAGGAAGGAAAATAAAACAAGTACTGCTTATCTTACTACTCATCATCAATACTTTATAAACTCCTCACGGGACATAGGCCTTCAACAAACACATGCCAAGTTGATTTACCACATCTTACTACTGGTCATGTTATTGTTGTTGTTGTTATTGTTTAACTAGGGCTGCTGAGCTTCTCGCTCTTTAGCAGCCAAAACCAAGTTAAAGACTCCTTGGCATTATCTACACTGTAGATCTCGGCTTTTCCTGTGGCTTTTCTGACATTCCGAAGCGTGTTGTGTTGAAGTCATGAGCTCCAGTTTCTCTAGCTTGGCTTGCATTTAACGGATCGTCACATCTGGTCCCAAGCTAGGAGTAAGAAGTGTGTTGCATACTGTGCATTCCCAGCCATCCAAGTGGGCTTTCCAACTATGCAGAGCTAAAATACTGTACTCTTGTTCTGGGCTCTCCCAAGGAATTGTCACATCCTGCACGGAGCCACTTCTCAGCTTCTGCTGTATATCACTAAGTCCATAGTGAGATCTTTCTGCATATAGTCAACCAAGTCAAAGCCAAAGAATTACGCCTGTGGCTCAAGTGACTTCTCCAAGCTTAGTGCACAATTCTGGTTCTCTACAAGTTTCACCACAGGGGGAATCCCCGGAAGTGTGTGCACGATTTCAAGAGTCAGTGAGGATGTAATTAGCCTCACAGACATAGGTTCACTTCCACGTACATATATTGTAGCATTGTGCATAGCTGGTGGTCATATACGGATGACTCCAGATATGCCTCCATGCATTACTGGTCATGTTAAAATATCTTTATTTCTATTTTTTGTAGATTCCTTTGGTGAAAGTTCACAACTAACCTTCCACCGTCATGTCGGGCAATCCTCCATCATATGCTTCAGCTCAAAGCTATCCAAATGACCCTTACAAGGCTGGTAAGTTTGTGTTTTACTTTCCTGCATAAAGTTTTGGTGAAATAATATAGATCCACTTCATGCCGACCACATCACCCCTCGTGTGCCGACGGTCAAGATAATATGGGCCTAACACCATATTCCCAATATGCCTCAATGGGCGTGTAACGGGTTCCTTTACCTTTTTTCCTTACTTCATCTTATTCACCAAACGCAATACTACCAGGGATGGATGTATTAGAGGATGCATCCGTCGGTTATACAACCAGCACTGTACAGGAACAATTAACATTCATACCCTTTGAGCGCCCGACTGACAGAGTGGTTAGAGCACTGGTCTCTTGCGGCAAAGGTACTGGGTTCGATTCACGATATCGACACGCTACAATCTGCTCAGCTGTAAATGAGTACCTGACTTTGCACTTGAGTTAAGGAAGGAAAAGGCAGAGAGGAAGGGAACTGGTCACCCCACCTTTCGATGCTGGACCTAGTATAGTGAAGTCTTCACTCCTCTATGGCAGTATCATCTATGTAACTACCTTTTTACCCTTCAGTATTTGCTGAGGGAGATTGAGCCGTTATGGGTTTGCCCGTAGTGCAGCGACGTCGATTCTGATCAACATTAACAATCTTATTCAGACACATGGTACTTAGCATTTTGACACAGGAAGGCCT
This sequence comes from Oreohelix idahoensis, assembly GCA_024509875.1. NCBI lineage: Eukaryota > Metazoa > Mollusca > Gastropoda > Stylommatophora > Oreohelicidae > Oreohelix > Oreohelix idahoensis. The sequence goes on along the minus strand of JAMPIV010021766.1, from coordinate 279,081 downwards.
GTCTGTTCATTTAACAAGTAGAGAAAAAATTGAGTTTTAGGGATCCACTTCTATTGTTGTTAACATTAGCACTAAAAGAAAAAAACAGAGTATAGGTATTTCATATATCCTGTTGTAGAGAATAAAAAATAGGTGGTCAATTTTCATTAATTATTATGTCCTCATATCTTTCACACAAAATACAGATTTTCAGATATGAAATAGTCTTTATTCACGGTTCATTATTTCCCTTAGTGTATGCAGTTATCTTTCTATTTTCTTTGTCCTAGTAAGACACACTACCCTTTTTTTTCTTTATTTATTTTGTTTGTTTAATTTAATTTTTATATTTACTTTAATAGTTTGTTGCGTGATAAATTCTCGCAACATCATTTTATTACAATATCTATTTTATAACGCAAGGGCAACAACTGCTTGAAATTTATAGTCACTTTTCTCGGTAAGCATTTGTCTTCTCGCGTTGGTATCGAATGCAGTTAAGTTTGAGCTGTGGTCATTTTGCGCTGGACTGCGCATGACTTGTCTTGCTTCTTGGTCGATCGGTTTCCGCCCACCACTAGTGGAGTGAGCGATTTGGAATGGCGAAAGAGATGCCTCGTTGAAGAGGGGATCTCCGCTATTTTTTGTTCTGTCAGGGATGTGTAGTCCTCTTAATGGATATTTCGTTTATTCGAGATAATACCTCTAGTGTTTCCCACATGCCGGGAGGCGTGATATTTCTGTGTATTTCATGAAAGCAAGGTAAATTAACATTTTCATTAACTCTATCGATTTTTTGGTCGTGAACGATTTCTGGTTCATAGCCTGTCTTCGAAAGTCGTCGTCACGAGATGTTTTCCTAGCTCACATGTCGCTGTATTGTGCTGCATCGGTTGATGCAGGTCCCAAGGACTATTACTTGCTACTTGGTTACCTGAACTAGGTTTGAAAAACCTTTGTTATCTAGAGGATATTTTTGAGGACATTATTTATACTTCGGCAGACGTGTCTGTCTTGCTGAAGTCAGACTAAGGAGAGTGAACTGATCTCATATATCTGGTTATCTCCTGGCTGTTATAGAAAGGGATGGAGTTTTTCACCTGACTACATTTACAGCACTTTGAAATATAACATGCATCTGACTCATCATTGTAATGCTGTCTACCGTCTATTGCTGTATTGAATGTTGCTGTGAAAATGACTGTTTGATGTGCCTACATATTCGCGTAACCATTTTGTCACTGTGGCGTCCACAATAAATAATGAAGAAAAACGTCAACGGCTGTTTCAAGAATCATTGACTTTATACGTCGTGAGTTTACTGACGTCCTATGTGGATTGCCCTGTTATTTTTGTATGAACATTGTTTTGACTGAACACATCTGCACACCACACAAAAACCAGACATGCGGATACCATCCATCATCATATGGCATCACGCATCATTTGGTGGCCATAAGCTGGGTTGATCTGGTACCAGCAAACACGGGGTCCCTTACCCACTTCATTTTCAACAAGAATTCATCAACATCCTTCAAGAAATTAACATTCTTCAAGACAGTCAACATCTTCAAAATTTTCAAAGTACTCGGCGTTGCCCGGTAAAAGTCAAAATTTCAATTTTTTGACGGAAACAAGAATTTGACAGTACCCGGCGTTGTTACATGTTGCCGGATAACTCGGACTGCTGTTATCTTTTACGCAAGTCAAGCAAGTTGCTGCTGTCAAGGTTCCAGTGCTGTCGTTTGTTGAGAAGGTCAAGTGCCGGTTGAAACGGGTTGTTTTCTGAAGAAGGCCAAGTACCGATTTCCATCAACTTACTTTTGGATTAGAAGGTCAAGTGCCGAAACAACTCAACACACAGTATTTCAGAAGCTCAAGTACCATCGTGTTAGCAGTGGAAGCAGTTCAGATGTGCCATCATCGTTGGAGCTTCGCTCTTTAGGACGTTGATTGACATCCGTTTTTTCTGCTGTTCTACGATTGGAAGCCTATAAGTTAAGTGGCCTGTTTGTATGTAAACTGTGCCCTTATACTTCTGCTGAGTCTTCTGTGTATCATCTCATTCTATATGTTATATGTTTATATGTTATTCGTATATTTATATGTTTATATTTCAGCGGGTTCTCGGTTGGGTGGTGTCTCCGTTAGATTATGCCACGTCATAGAGGTCGTCTATTGTGAGCGTTTTCTGTAGGGTTTGCAAATTTCCGATACTGGAATTTGCTAAGCGACTTCTGTTGCTATTTATGTTAGCTGTGATGACATGTTTTAATATTGTTTTCGTTATTATTTCGCATTCTTTAGTTTTGTTTTGATTTGTTTGTATTTGTTAGCCTACTCTTGTCTATAATTTAGTTTCATACAACATTTTTGTTTATACACTGTGGTGTCATGTATTTTGTTTTAATTCTATCGTAGATATCGTCACATTTTTTGTGATATTTCATTAATTTCTGCTTTATTTTTAGTTGATTTCTGCGAACGTTTTTGTATTGTTGCTGATCTTTGTTATTGTTTACATTGTTATTGTTTACATTGTTTGCATTGTTTACATTTTCAATGTTTACATTCTGCATGTGTTTACATAGTCATTGTTTACAGTTATAGTAATTAGTTAATGGGCTATGCTAATGCACTGTTACTACTACACTGATGATAAATGAATGATGAATAGTGTTGTGCACTATTGAATGAGAAGTGCACTTATGATCAAGAATTGATTGGTGATATTTCATATACAAGTTCTTTGATTGGAGACTTGTTTCCCACAGAGACTGGGATAATATAAGGTGATGTGAATATACAAGTGCTTAATTAAGACTTGTTACACTTAGGTTTGAAATAAATTAGTTAATTATTTCAGGTTTTGGACGCATATGTTAGACATCATGTCTACATTTGAGCACTTTATTGAGCAGGGTAAATTGCTTGGGAAGACTGGTGATAAGTTAGAAGAATTTGCAACTGCTCGATATGATAAAGCAATGGAAGCTGAACAAAAGAAACTGCATATGGAAGCTGAACAAAAGAAACTGCAGATGCAGGTGGATGAAAAAAGATTCCAAATGGAAATGGAAAAACAAAAAAGGGAATCAGAAGCTGAGGAAAGAAAACTCCAGCTAGAGGCTGAAAATAAAAGACTTGAAAAAGAGGCTGAAAATAAAAGACTTGAAAAAGAGGCTGAAAATAAAAGACTTGAAAAAGAGGCTGAAAATAAAAGACTTGAAAAAGAAGCTGAAAGACTTCAAATAGAGGCTCAGGCTGAGGAGAGAAGATTACAGAGAGAGTCTGATGAGAGGAAAGAGAAAGCAAAAATGGAACATGAAGAAAAGGTCTTAGCTTTAGAGTTGGAAAAATTGAAATTGATGAACATGAGTAATGGTAATGATTCAAACAAGGGTTCATCTTCTGGTAAGGCTAATAATGATACTTTTAAGATTAAGTTACCAACATTTAGTCCTTCCAGTGATGACATAATGTTCTATCTGGACAGATTTGAACAAGCATGTACAGCTCATAACATAGACAAAGCAAAATATGTTTATCAGTTATCAGGGATACTGACAGGTAAAGCTCTAAGTATATTAAATATGGTGGATGAACCTGACAAGAACAATTATGAGGTTGTCAGGGCCGCTCTGTTAAAGAAATATCAGCTTAACGAAGACGGCTATCGTCTACAATTTAAAAACATGTTACCTGAAAATGGAGTTGAATTCTCCGAGTTTATTGCAAGAATACGCATTACTTTCTCACGATGGGTTGAACTATCTAAGACGGAAAAAACTTATGAAGGACTTATGGACTTAATACTTAGAGACAAAGTCATGTCGTCTGTCAATGAGTCTTTCCTTGCTTTCCTTCATGAACGTAAACCTAAAACAATAAAAGAAATGGAAGATTTCTGTTGCCAATACGTAACTGCACACCCACACATAACCATGGGTAACTCTAAGGTGAAAGAAGGTTTACCAGTTGCTTCGGCAGCTCCGTATGGTCAAAACTTTGCTCGTAGATTCCAACAAAATTTTGATAGAAAGAGCAGCGGTAATTTCTGTCAAAATCATGGAAACCAATTTCATGGTGATTCTTCTTCGAAGAATTGGAGACAACCTGATAGTGGTCGTTACTATCATCCTAATAATTATAAGCATTTCAAAAGAGGATATGGTAATAGAGGTTATTCCTGCCGAAGACCTCAGAACCAAACAAATAGATGTTCGCATCAATGTGAACATGATAGTAATCGTGGAAACTGGAATTCAAACCAGGATAACAATTACAATAGAGACAATAATAACTGCAGAGATAATAATAACTCTGATAACTTCAGAGGTAATAATAGTCGGGGTAGATCTCAACACAAAAAAAAAGAGATATCAGCAGGCTAATGCTGTACAACAGGAAACTGAGGGAGCCTGTAATCATGTTGTTGATAGTAAAAACTTTGACGCTGTCACTGGTTCTGCTTTTGACTTTGAGAGAGCAAACAAATGCCCCCAATGCAGTACTTTATTCGAACCGGGTACCATAACTACTTTGAGTTGTGGTCACCCACTTCCGCTCTTCCTGCTGCTGTTGCGCATGACGGGAGGGGTTCTTTAATTCTACATAAGGGTCTTGTTAATGATACTCCGGTCTCACTACTTTTCGATTCCGGATGCACCACAATTGGTGTTAGACAATCGCTTGTAGATCCATCTTGTGCTACAGGAAGGGTTATTAAATGTGTCACATTTGGCGGCACTCTAGAAAAATATCCTACTGCTGTAATTCGCATTGCCACTCCTTTCTTTACTGGAGATGTGCATGCTTGTCTCTTACCTAATCCTATTGCGGACCTTATTATTGGTCGTATTCACGGAGTTAGGGAGTGTACCCCACAGCAGATTGCTGCTTGGGAAGATAATAACATGCAAGCTACAAATGCAGTAGTTACAAGAGCACAAGCTCTACAAACACCCGAAACTTCACTGAATAGTGATAATGAAGTTGATAGCCAAGATAGTCACTTAGTAATCACTCGTGACTCTTTCATAAAATTGCAAGAAGAAGATCCTTCTTTAAAAAAAATTCTTCGTTCTTGCGAAGAAAGGTGATCCGAATCAGGATACAAATAGAAAATCTTGGATTGCAATGAGAAACGGCGTACTTGTACGTATGGTACAAGATTCGACTACGTCAGCACATTCGCAAATTCTTGTTCCCAAGAGCATGAGAGTGCAAATATTGCAACATGCTCATGACTCGCAATGTGCTGGACATATGGGTTTTGCCCGTACGAAGTCGAGAGTCCTTGCGGCTTTCTTTTGGCCTTTTGTCAATAAGGACATTCGTATTTACTGCCGATCATGCAAGGTATGTCAGGAGGTCAAATCTAGAGGACCACGACATGCTGCGCCTATCCAGGCTGCTGACATTCCTATTCGGCCGTTTCAGAAAATGGCCATAGATATTATTGGCCCTTTTAAGGTCAAGTCGGCCAGAGGACATCAGTTCATCCTTACATGTGTCGATATGTGCACACGTTGGCCAGAGGCTATTCCTCTTAAGAGCATATCTACTACAGATATCGCAGATGCTCTTTGGTTGATATTTTCTCGCTTGGGGTTCCCCAGAGAAATATTGTCAGACCATGGCACTCAACTCATATCTGACACTATGTCACAGGTAATGTCTACCTTACATATTGAACGATCTCTCAGTAGTATCTACCATCCTATGTCTAATGGGTTAGTTGAGCGTTCTGAATAGAACGCTCAAGACTTTGCTTGGTAAGATAACTGAAGATCATCCTCAAGATTGGGACAGGGTTTTACCCGCGGCTCTCTTTGCCTATAGAGAAGTCCCTAATGAACACACAGGATTTTCTCCCTTCGAACTTGTCTTTGGCGCGCGTCCGCGTGGCCCTATGTCTTTATTACACGATCTCATCACTGCCGATGATATTAGCGATGAAACTCAATCCTCATATGAGTATGTCATTGCTCTTAGACAAAAGATCATTGAGGCATGTAAGCTAGCAACTGCTTCATCAGAAATTGCTAAAGAGAAGGCAAGACAGTTTGCTAACAAGAATAGATGTCTACGACAACTTTGTCCAGGTGACAAAGCATTCGTCCTACTCCCCAGTAGGGAAAATAGACTTCTTATTGCATGGAAAGGTCCGTATGCAATAGTCTCTCGGATTTCCGATGTTGACTATGTGGTCGATATTGATGGAAAGCATAAAACTTTCCACATAAACATGCTTTCGGAATTTCACGAACGTCCGGACTATTTGCTGCCTATTTTCCAGGCAACGGATGATGCTCCTGCACCTCACGGTCATTATTCATCCCTGTCTGTCATACAGGATGAGGAAGCTACCTTCTCTGATGTCAACCTTCCCCTTCCGGTGGTTCCATTACATTCCACGGAATCTTGGAAAAACGTTTCTGTTTCTCCTAATCTTTCTGGTGACGAATATCGACAAGTCTCGTCGATGTTACAAACATTTCAGGATGTTCTCACTGACATTCCTGGACACACAGATGTCATAGAACATGACATAATCCTTACCGACAATAATCCAATTAGGGTTAGGCCGTATCCTATTCCTATACACTTTCAGTCGCAAGTGGAAAAGGAATTGGATGAAATGATTCAATTAAATATAATTGAACCATCGACTTCACCATATTCTTCTTCCATGGTTATTGTCCGGAAGAAGGATAAGAACATACGAATTTGTGTTGATTATCGCAAATTGAATCAGGTCACAAAGTTCGATGCTGAACCGATGCCTTTGTTAGAAGATCTACTGATTAGACTTTCTAATTCTAGATTCTTCACTAAACTTGACTTGTCTAAAGGTTATTGGCAAGTGCCTTTAGCAGAGCATGCCAAACCTCTTACTGCTTTTTCTACACCTAGGGTCTATTTCAATGGAATGTTATGCCTTTTGGTCTCATGAACGCCCCTGCCACTTTCGTTCGCATGATGCGTCGAATTCTGTCACATCGTTCGGATGTCATCGCATACTTAGATGACATCTGTCTCTTCAGTGATACCTGGGAAGATCACTATTTAGGGTTATATGACTTACTGTCCACTCTACGTGAGAATAATTTGACAGCGAAACCTTCTAAAGCTTTTGTTGGTTTTGGTGAAATCTCTTTCCTGGGTCATCGTGTTGGTCATGGTCTCTTGAAGACAGAAGACCACAATACTTCAAAAATACTGAACATCTCTGTTCCTAAAACGAAGAAACAAGTTAGGAGTCTCTTAGGTTTAATTCAATTTTTATGGGAGATTTATTCCAAATTTATCTTCGATCATGGCACCTCTCTCAACATTGTTGAAGAAAGGTTCGCCTAATCTGGTCCGTTGGTCTGAAGAATGCCAATCTTCATTAGACCAAATCAAGAATATATTTTCTTCTCCTCCCATCTTAAGATTACCTACTCTTGATAGGACTTTTGTTCTTCGGAGTGATGCTTCATCCACTGGGATTGGAGCAGCACTGATGCAAGAATATGCAAATACTCTGCATCCTGTTATGTACATTTCTAGAAAACTAAATGCGGCAGAGAGGAACTACTCGGTTTTAGACCGTGAGTTGTTAGCGATGGTTTGGTCAATTCTAAAGCTACAAAGATTCCTCCTGGGCGCACATTTCATTCTAGAGACTGATCAGAAAGCTCTTACAGCTATTCAGACTAAGAATTTGAAGAGTTCGAGATCCACTCGATATGCTATAGCTCTTCAACCTTTTCACTTCACGGTACGAGCTATCCGTGGTGCGGATAATGTGATGGCTGACATTTTGTCTAGATGCCCACATGACTCTAACTAATACTTCTGTCCTATATTTCCATATATTACAGAGTCATAACACACCTATATTACTACAATAGATTAGCACATCTGTACTCACTTTATATGTACACACTATCGTGCTTTGTTGTCATCTTCTTCTGTTCGTTTTTACGATGATAGAGGAGGACTGAGTAGTTAATATAAGGGCCGTTAGTTTACTAAACAGCCACAATTATTAATAATGTATTGTACCTTATGAAGCATATTAGTTATTAATTAGCATTATATTGCTTGTACTTTCTCAGAATGTCATTGTTGAGCTGAGGACTTACCTTACTAGTATCAAGCATGACGAGTTCTAGATTGTGTACTTACCCTCGGAATACCAGAGCATATGTCCTGGATCGTCATGTAGTTTAACTTTACTATGTACTTATGTCATTACATGTCAAATAATGTACTATTTAAATTTTCCTATCAGATTTGTACATCCATTTTTAAAGACAATATTAGAGTATGCTGTTTAATGATGATTATGGTAACTTGCATACGTATATTGTGTTTACATGCTAACGTGATGTGTGTTGGTGACACCTCCCCGATGTGAATATTTGTTGAGACATATTTATTTTCCTGTTGAGGTATATCCTCACCAGACACTCTATATTTAGCCTCATGTTAGGCAATTTAATTAATTATCAGCGCATAATTCGTGCGTTTTGAGCCGCTTATCGCATGCTCTTTGATATTTAAAAAAAAAAAAATATGTTCCACATTTTTTTTTTTATCGGGAGGAGGTGGTGATATGTTGCGTGATAAATTCTCGCAACATCATTTTATTACAATATCTATTTTATAACGCAAGGGCAACAACTGCTTGAAATTTATAGTCACTTTTCTCGGTAAGCATTTGTCTTCTCGCGTTGGTATCGAATGCAGTTAAGTTTGAGCTGTGGTCATTTTGCGCTGGACTGCGCATGACTTGTCTTGCTTCTTGGTCGATCGGTTTCCGCCCACCACTAGTGGAGTGAGCGATTTGGAATGGCGAAAGAGATGCCTCGTTGAAGAGGGGATCTCCGCTATTTTTTTTTGTTCTGTCAGGGATGTGTAGTCCTCTTAATGGATATTTCGTTTATTCGAGATAATACCTCTAGTGTTTCCCACATGCCGGGAGGCGTGATATTTCTGTGTATTTCATGAAAGCAAGGTAAATTAACATTTTCATTAACTCTATCGATTTTTGGTCGTGAACGATTTCTGGTTCATAGCCTGTCTTCGAAAGTCGTCGTCACGAGATGTTTTCCTAGCTCACATGTCGCTGTATTGTGCTGCATCGGTTGATGCAGGTCCCAAGGACTATTACTTGCTACTTGGTTACCTGAACTAGGTTTGAAAAACCTTTGTTATCTAGAGGATATTTTTGAGGACATTATTTATACTTCGGCAGACGTGTCTGTCTTGCTGAAGTCAGACTAAGGAGAGTGAACTGATCTCATATATCTGGTTATCTCCTGGCTGTTATAGAAAGGGATGGAGTTTTTCACCTGACTACATTTACAGCACTTTGAAATATAACATGCATCTGACTCATCATTGTAATGCTGTCTACCGTCTATTGCTGTATTGAATGTTGCTGTGAAAATGACTGTTTGATGTGCCTACATATTCGCGTAACCATTTTGTCACTGTGGCGTCCACAATAAATAATGAAGAAAAACGTCAACGGCTGTTACAAGAATCATTGACTTTATACGTCGTGAGTTTACTGACGTCCTATGTGGATTGCCCTGTTATTTTTGTATGAACATTGTTTTGACTGAACACATCTGCACACCACACAAAACCAGACATGCGGATACCATCCATCATCATATGGCATCACGCATCATAGTTATTTCCACATTTTTTAATATATTAGTTATTAAATAAAATTGGCTGGGTAAATTCTGGTCAAAACCTGATATATTAAAAATGTACCAAGAAAGGGAGCCGCATACACAGTTTCAGCTCTTTACAATGAGTAGAACGAAGAAGTTTTGAGTGTGCAAATATGCAATGTGCATTTGATCTTAAAAAAAGGTGATTTGCAGGACTACAAGCATTATAAATAACAAGCAACATGTGTAACATTCAAGGAGAGCAGTATTACAAGCATTCTAAATTACAAGCAACTTGTGTCACATTCTAGAACAGCAGGATTACAAATATTCTAAATAACAATCAACATATGTCACATTCTAGAACAGCAGGATTACAGATATTCTAAATAACAATCAACATATGTCACATTCTAGAACAGCAGGATTACAAATATTCTAAATAACAAGCAACATGTGTCACATTCTAGAACAGCAGGATTACAAAAATTCTAAATAACAAGTAATGTGTCACATTCTAGAACAGCAAAATTACAAAAATTCTAAGTAACAAGTCACATTCTAGATTAGCTGGATTACAAGCATTCTAAATTACAAGCAACCCTTGTCACATTCAAGGAGAGCAGGATTACAAGCATTCTAAATTTCAAGCAACCCGTGTCATATTCTAGAAGAGCAGGATTACAAGCAACCCTTGTCACATTCAAGGAAAGCATGATTTCAAGCATTCTAAATTTCAAGCAACCCATGTCACATTCTAGAAGAGCAGGATTACAAGCATTCTAAATTTCAAGCAACCCATGTCACATTCAAGGAGAGCAGCATTCTAAATTTCAAGCAACCCGTGTCACATTCTAGAAGAGCAGGATTACAAGCAACCCTTGTCACATTCAAGGAAAGCAGGATTACAAGCATTCTAAATTTCAAGCAACCCATGTCACATTCTAGAAGAGCAGGTTTACAAGATGCAGACATATCACCAGTGTTGTATATTACATATCTGTCATCCTCATTACCCAAGGAGCACAAGGCTTCAACAAACATATGCCAAGTCCTCCTGACCTGTGCCATCAACTCAAGCTCTTTCCATGTCTTCCTCAACATTATCAGTTCTCTTCTGCTTGTGTTCATTGATCTGCCTCTGATTCTTTTACCCTGATGAATTGAGAACAAGGATTTCCTTGTAATGCTATTAGTTCCACACTGGAAAACGTGGACGCTAATGATATCATATATAAAGTCTGGTTTTTCATCGTACGAGAACGTGAATTTATGTACACATTCAGTTCTCCTACACTCTGAGCTAGTTTTCAGGTCAATAATTTCTTAGCCGTTTACGAAGTACATTAATTTATTTAATTTTTTTCTTTTTCTGAAATGTATTTTTTAATTCATTGATAGCTTTATTTCCAAGTGAGACGTTTATTATCGAGATCATGTTTTGTTTTATTGATTATTATTTCTGCTTTATGAGTATTTTATCTTACTTTAACTACAAGCATTTTAATGGGAATTCAGCACATTAATTAGTGATTTGAACAAAACACAGAGGCGTAATTAACTGTGGTTCACTCTTTCACCCTCAAGGTTTATCATGTACACAGTATGCTATAATTTTCTTCATTATTTACAGATTTTGATGAATGAAATCATTTTGAAAGTAAATGAATATATTGTTACAACAAGCTAAAAGAGTAGTGTATTTATTAGTTATTAGATATTAGAAAGAATGTAACATTATTTGCAGACAAAAAAAGCATACATAATTGTTTAAACGCGCTAACTTACCATTAAATTTTCAAAGGCATACAGTGCAATTTGCTAAGTAATTATCAGGTAGTATATCCAAAAAAAAAAAAAGAAAAAACGTACACAAACACTCAGACTGACTAAAATTTACACTATCCATTACTTACGTAATCACATGTACTCCATTTAAAAAAAAAATAATTAAAATTTTGAAAAATCTTGAACATTTGGAGAAAAAAAAAAAACGGAATCTGAAGCTAATTTACAGTGCATCAGTGTCTTTAGTGAGTCTCCCTCTGAAGGATCATGTGATCAGTTGGGGCTATTCAAGGCAAACAGAATAATAAAAAAATGTGTTCTGACAATATTTTCACTATCACTACTGCTAGCACCATCTCTGCTATTGTTATCACAGCTGTCAGAATCATTATTTGAATCAGTGTCAATGATGATTTCGCTGTCCTTTTTATAGCTAGATCTTTCATCTAACTGTTGGACAAGTGTCATTTGTTCAGCAGTTAGGCGAGGCAAATAATAATTTTTTGGGACCTTATCACCGGGTAAGTACTGAGAAAAAGAGAACATCAGCACAAAGCGTGGATAACAACAGAAACCATTAGCAAGATAGAAGACATGAAAAAGAAGAAAGCAGATTTAAACAAGCAAAACCAGAAGCTCCAAAGCCAAGGCTATTGAAGTGTACATAGAAGCAAACAAAGAAGTAAGAAGAAACATCAAAAGAGACAAGAGGAAGTATATTGAAGAGTTGGCAAGGGAAGCAGAGGAAGCTGCAGCCAAAGGAGATATGAGAGACCTGTACAACAACACAAAAAAGCTAACAGGGAGATATAAGCAAGCAAATGGCCTCATAAAAGATAAGAATAGAAAATTGCTTAGTAATATACAAGAGCAAATGAAGAGATGGACAAAATATTTTTAAGAACGTCTCAATAGACCAGCTCCAACTAATCCCCCAGACATCCAGCCAGCAGAAGAGGAGCTACAAATCAGCTGTAAACGACCAAGTAGAGAAAAAAATAAACTTACTTACTTAGTCATTCCCCTTCTACCGTGAGGTGTAGAGGTATAAAAAATAAATAAATAAAGAAAGCCATAAAGCTTCTGAAAGATGGAAATCAGCTGGTCCAGACTGCATTCCAGCTGAGGCCATCAAAACAGATACCTCTACAGAAATATTATACAAACTACTTGGCAAAGTCTGGGAGAGAAAGGAAATACCAGCGGAATGGAAGGAAGGTTGTCTGCTCAAGTTGCCTAAGAAGGGAAATTTACAAGAGTGCACAAATTATAGAGGAATAATGTTATTATCAGTGCCAGGAAAAGTATTAAACAGAATCATCCTTGAGAGATTAAAAGAGTCCATAGACAAGCAACTGAGAGATGAACAAGCAGGTTTTCGACAAAACAGATCCTGTACAGACCAGATAGCCACATTGAGAATAATAGTTGAACAACGTCTGGAATGGAATTCACTGCTATACATTGGATTGTGAAAAGGCATTTGACAGTGTAGACAGAAAATGGCTTTGGAAATTGATGAGGCATTATGGAGTTCCCATTAAGATCATTAACTTAATAAGGAAGACCTATGAAGACATGACATGCAGAGTTCTTCATGAAGGGCAACTCACAGAACCATTTAGGATTAGAACGGGAGTGAGACAGGGATGCCTCTTGACTCCATTTCTTTTCTTACTAGCAATAGATTGGGTTGTGAAAACATCAACATCACACAACAGAAATGGAATCTGACTAAACAGCTTGATGATCTGGATTTTGCAGATGACTTGGCTCTTCTGTCCCATAACCATAATCAGATGCAAGAGAAAATGTAAATTCTCGATGAGAGGTCACAACAAGTGGGCCTCAAAATACACAGGGAAAAGACAAAGATTATGAGAATAAATGCAAGAAATGTTAACAAGGTTGAACTTGAAGAAACACCACTAAAAGGTGTAGAATCTTACACATATCTTGGAAGTAAAATAGACAAAGTTGGAGGGACAGACAGTGTTATCAAAATAAGAATACAAAAAGCAAGAAGAGCTTTCATTGCATTGGGAAACATATGGAGAACAAGAGAAATCAAGTCCAACATGAAAATAAGAATCTTCAACTCAAATGTCAAGTCAGTCCTATTGTATGGCTCTGAGACATGGAGAACAACAAAAACAGCAACCAAAAAGCTACAGACTTTTATAAACGAGTGCTTGCGTAGAATAGAATGACTGAAATGGTATGACAAAGTCACATATGTGGAATTGATGACAAGAACCAGACAAGTGCCAGTGGAACAAGAGTTGAGAAGAAGACGCTGGCATGGATAGGACACACATTGAGGAAACCTGTTGATAGCATTACAAGGCAGTCCTTGTTTTGGAATCCACAGGGAAAAAACACATGGAGAAGAGAACTGGAAACAGAGGTGAAAATGATGAGGAAAACATGGAAAGAACTTGAGCGGATGGCACAGGACTGGAAGACTTGGCATGTGTTTGTTGAAGGCCTATGCTCCTTGGGGAGCTAAAGGGTATTGATTGATTGATTATCGCTGGGTGCAGTGGTAAACAAGTGCACAGTGTTTGGTAACTAACTCGGAAAGACAAAAAATATAAATATAATATAAATTCTTTGAACTCAGCAACAATCTGCAGTTTGAAGAGGTATCTTCCTGTAGCAAATTAATACTATTAACTAGATCAGGAAGTATTTTGGTGCATTTAAAATAAGTTTTATAACTACACAAAGCTGGGAGATGGTTATGGCTGAGAAACTTGCGGTCATTAATGTGCTAAACTGGGTCTAGAATATTTTTCAGGACTATCCAACTAGATGACCTGTGGGAGTCACAGTACTGGAGGACATTTTGAACAGAGTCATCTGTTTAAAATTCCTAATACCACTTGGTATCTCACCTATCTAGTAATGTTTTTGTTTAATCTCTATTTCCAAACAGTCCGCCCCAATTAGCTGCCCATAAAGCATAAGCCAAGTGCTCCTGTCTTGTGTCATCAGCTCAAAATCTCTTCATGCCTTCTTCATAATTTTCATGTCTGTCTCCAGTTCTCTTCTCCATATGTTCTTTTGCCTGCATCTGCTTCTTTTACCCTGGGTATTCCAGCACAAGGACTACCTGGTAATGCTATCGACAGGTTTCCTCAAGTGTGTGACCTATCCGTCGCCAGCATCTTCTTATCACCTTTTGTTTAACTGGTTCTTACCCTCAGTTCCATTTTGGTGATCTTGTCATACCATTCAAATCCTTCTGTTCAATGCAGTACAGTATTCCCCCCTTTTACGCGACCAATATGTTCCAAGACCCCTCGCGTAAACTGAAAATTGTGTATAATAGCGCACCCCATATACAGTACAAGGTATACATGTATTTTCATCTTTGCTAAATTGTACATATAGCATCTTGGCCCTATCCCACAGCACGTTGCCGTCACTTTGCACACATTTTCTCGTCATGTCTTCTATCCACAAATTAAATGTCTTTTCCATCTTCACTAATGCTTTATCATGCACAAACGCAGAAACTTAAGCAGTTTGAGGTGCTATGGCAAAACTAGCACGAATTTGCTTTTCTCTATCCAATATCGAACGTATTGAAGATTTGTTGTTGCCTAGCATCCTGGCAACTTCCGATGTAGACTTTTTGCCCTTTCTCACTAAATTTAAAATTTTGATCTTTTCCTCTGTAGTAAGCACTTTACGACTTTTCTTAGGCTTTTTAGAGCTACCATCATCACTACTCTTGCGCTTTGGGGCCATTATTACTCAGAAAATAGCGTTAATAATAAAACAAAGGAAAATGCTTTCACAAAAACACTTGTTACAAGCGAGAACTCTGGACAGGGAATGCAACGGGATTCGAGATACTGGCGTAAACAATGGAATGACTCACAGTGACACTACCCAGAGTGAGAAATACTGTGATGGTACGAGATGGTGTGAGACTTTAACGGGGCTTTGTAAATGGAACAGATATGGCGCTCAATTTAAAATGTATATTTTTCGTCCTTTTTTTTCCCCTCGATCGCCAATCACATATACTTGAAACCGCGTGATTTGAGTTCGCGTAAAATGCAGTCCTACTGTACTATAAGTCTAATATTTTGGTTGTTGTTTTTGTTGTTTCAGAATCATATAATACGACAGACTTAACGTTTTAGTTTCTTATTTTTATGTTGGTCTTGATTTCTTTTGATTTCCACGTATTTCCACATATTTCCCAATGCAATGGTCTCTTGCCATTTATTTTCTTATTCTATTATTATTTTCTGTCCCTCTGACTTTTTTACATGTCTGATATAAACAGCAATAACTAACATATCTGTCATGTACCAAGCATGCTAAAATATCTTCCATAAACAACATAATAATCTTAACATATCTCTGACATATTCAACGTAACTGTTTTATTTCCAGCTGCTCATCAAATGCCACCACCACAACCAGCATACAACCAGCCACTACAAGCATACAACCAAACGCCACCATCATACGACCAACCAAAGCCAGCATACAACCAACCAAAGCCAGCATACAACCAACCACAACCAGCGGCCTATGATGGGTATCGTGGTTATGGCAACCCCAGCTATGAACAAGGGCAGACCACAGGCATTATTCAACCAGAATATGGACAGCACAGTTTACAGTATTCTGGTGAGGAAGGTGCTTCACAGCCAAAACATGACGGCGCACAGCTTTTTGGTTCCTCATTTTCAGACAAGGCAATCCGTCGTAGCTTCATCCGTAAGGTGAGAAGTTCTGATTAACGTGAGATGTTCTGATTAAGCTGAGAAGTTCTGATTGTGGTAAGAAGTTCTGATTAACGTTAGATGTTATGATTAAGCTGAGAAGTTCTGATTATTTGTTTTGTTCTGAAATTTGGCAGAATCTTGTGTGAGAAAAACAGAGGTGCTGTAGTAAGTGTATTTATAGGAATGTAGAGTGTCAGCTTGGCTAAGAGGTCAAAGTGCTTGCCTCTTGCTTCCAAGTTACTAGGTCCCGTAATCAAAATCTGGTAGTATCACGCTGCAGTCATGTGTAAATGGGTACATGACTGCTCTTGAGTTAAGGAAGGCAGAAGCAGCATGGAAGGCAACTGGTCACTCCACCTCATAATGCTTGACCTAGTAAAGTGAAGTCACTAACACTTCACCTCCCACGGCAGTATCTGCTATGAGACTACCTTGACTGTATGTACGGGGATGTCATTGTGACAAATGAGCTAACAACCCTTAGCCGTCTGATCAGTAAGTGTCGGCTGAGCTGCCATCATCATCATACCCTTCAGCTCCCCAAGGAGCATATCAAGCCTTTCTGTCCTGTGCCATCTGTACATGTTCTTTCCATCTCTTCTTTATTCCTTACATGCCCTGTCTCCAAGTTCCCTTTTCCGGTGTTTTTTTTTGTCTTCTTCTTCGATCCTTAACTGTTGACTATCAAATGGTGTCTTGTAGGGCAAGCAGCAAACTGCCTCCACTTTGCTCGGTCGGCGGCCATCCTCATGCAGTGCCCCAACTCTGGTTTAAGCTTTGCATGTCGGCTTCCACAGTTCTTTGCCAAGTTGTTTTTGATTGGCCTCTCTTTTGCCTTATTTCTGGGGTCCAGAGCATAGCAGTTTCTTGTGATGGCATCGGGATCTCTTCTGCCTCTCTTACCCTGCGGCTTTAGAAACAAGTACTGCCCTGTAATCTATGTCCTTCCAATGCTGGGGTGTTCTTCTCAACCCATATTGCAGTCACTTGTCTAGTTCTTGTCATCAGTTCCACATTGGTTGTATAGTTCCTGGCATCAGTTCCACATTGGTTGTATAATTCCTGGCATCAGTTCCACATTGGTTGTATAGTTCCTGGCATCAGTTCCACATTATATCTTAGAAGTAATATAGACAAAGTTGGAGGGACAGACAGTGATATCAAAATAAGAATACAAAAAGCAAGAGGAGTTTTCATTGCATTGGGAAACATGGAGAACAAGAGAAATCAAGTCCCAACATGAAAATAAGAATCTTCAACTCAAATGTCAAGTCATTATTATTGTATGGCTCTGAGACATGGAGAACAACAAAAACCAAAAAGCTACAGACTTTTATAAACGGGTGCTTGCGAAGAATAGAAGGACTGAAATGGTATGACAAAGTCACAAATGTGGAATTGATGACAAGAACCAGACAAGTGCCAGTGGAACAAGAGTTGAGAAGAAGACGCTGGCGATGGATAGGACACACATTGAGGAAACCCATTGATAGCATTACAAGGCAGTCCTTGTTCTGGAATCCACAGGGAAAGAGAGGCAGAGGTAGACCAAATAACATTAGGAGAAGAGAGCTGGAAACAGAGGTGAAAATGATGAGGAAAACATGGAAAGAACTTGAGCGGATGTCACAGGACAGGAAGACTTGGCATATGTTTGTTGAAGGCCTATGCTCCTTGGGGAGCTAAAGGGTATTGGTCAGTTCCACATTGGTTGTATAGTTCCTGGCATCAATTCCACATTGGTTGTATAGTTCCTGGCATCAGTTCCACATTGGTTGTATAGTTCATATCATCAGTTCCACAATGGTTGTATAGTTCCAGTCATCAGTTCCACATTGGTTGTATAGTTCATATCATCAGTTCCACAATGGTTGTATAGTTTGTTATCAGTTCCACAATGGTTGTATAGTTCCTGACACCAGTTCCACAATTGTTGTGTAGTTTTTGTTATCAGTTCCACAATTGTTGTATAGTTTGTTATCAGTTCCACATTGGTTGTATAGTTTGTTATCAGTTCCACAATGGTTGTATAGTTCCTGTCACCAGTTCCACAATTGTTGTGTAGTTTCTGTTATCAGTTCCACAATGGTTGTATAGTTCCTGTCACCAGTTCCACAATGGTTGTATAGTTCCTGTCACCAGTTCCACAATGGTTGTATAGTTCCTGTCACCAGTTCCACAATTGTTGTGTAGTTTCTGTTATCAGTTCCACAATGGTTGTATAGTTTGTTATCAGTTCCACATAGGTTGTATAGTTTGTTATCAGTTCCACAATGGTTGTATAGTTTGTTATTTGTTCCACATTGGTTGTATAGTTTGTTATCAGTTCCACAATGGTTGTATAGTTTGTTATCAGTTCCACATTGGTTGTATAGTTTGTTATCAGTTCCACAATGGTTGTATAGTTCCTGTCACCAGTTCCACAATTGTTGTGTAGTTTTTGTTATCAGTTCCACAATTGTTGTATAGTTTGTTATCAGTTCCACATTGGTTGTATAGTTTGTTATCAGTTCCACAATGGTTGTATAGTTCCTGTCACCAGTTCCACAATGGTTGTGTAGTTTCTGTTATCAGTTCCACAATGGTTGTATAGTTCCTGTCACCAGTTCCACAATTGTTGTGTAGTTTTTGTTATCAGTTCCACAATTGTTGTATAGTTTGTTATCAGTTCCACATTGGTTGTATAGTTTGTTATCAGTTCCACAATGGTTGTATAATTTGTTATCAGTTCCACAATGGTTGTATAGTTCCTGTCACCAGTTCCACAATTGTTGTGTAGTTTTTGTTATCAGTTCCACAATTGTTGTATAGTTTGTTATCAGTTCCACATTGGTTGTATAGTTCCTGTCACCAGTTCCACAATTGTTGTGTAGTTTTTGTTATCAGTTCCACATTGGTTGTATAGTTTGTTATCAGTTCCACATTGGTTGTATAGTTTGTTATCAGTTCCACAATGGTTGTATAATTCCTGTCACCAGTTCCACAATTGTTGTGTAGTTTCTGTTATCAGTTCCACAATGGTTGTATAGTTCCTGTCATCAGTTCCACATTGGTTGCCTTCCTTGTTGTTAAAGCTTATTCCACTTAAAGTTGCTGCCAGGACATGTTAGCTGGCCCCATGCCGAGTGACCTGTATAGAGGAAAAAAAGATGTGGGATCTTCATTGTCACTCTTCAGCTCCCCAAAGTAACTGTATGTCTTGTTCATCCCTTTCATGGCCGTCGCGAGTTGTCTTCTCCTTGGTCTCTATCAGCCTCCCTTACCCTGGGGGTGGGGATTCCAGGACAAGGTCTGCTATCAGCAAGTTTCCTCAAATGTGTGTCCTCAAATGTGTGTTCTATGTGTGGGGAAGATTGTTGTGGTAAAATACTCAAAATTAGGAGAAATGAATAAGTTACCTCTAGAGAAACTAAAAAAACTAATTGTCAGAGAAGTGTGACGCTCTGAGACATGTGACACCAATAAACTTAAATTAAAAGTGTTGTAAGAGACGAAGGATCTAAGGTTGTTCATAAGCTGGCAAACTTAACGTTTAAAACAGATTGCTATAAAAACACTGCTGCAAGAACATGTGAATACTTTGGAGCTGGCTTCCTGCAAGGGGATGATGATATGTTATGAAACTTCAGCCTCTCTGGTGTCAGATAGTTTTGGTTTGTCATCACCAGATATCATGACCAAATGTCATCACAGCATGGGGAAGAGCAGCCAAGAAGTTGCAGAATTTCATAAATGGGTGCTTGCGTAGAGCAGAAACATTGAAATGGTGTGGCAACATCACCAACGTGGAACTGATGACAAGAACCAGACAAAGTGCCAGTGGAGCAAGAGATAAGAAGATGCTGGTGATGGATTGGGCACACATTGATTAAACTTGTTGATAGCATTACCAGGCAGTCCTTGTTCTGGAATCCCCAGGGGAAGAGAAGTAGAGAAAGACCAAAGAACACATGGAGAAGAAAACTGGTGACAGAAGTGAAAAAGATGAGGAAGGCATGAAAAGACCTTGACCTGATGTCATGTGACCAGGAGGACCTGGAATGTGTTCGATTGATTGAAGTGCTATGCTGCATTAAATAGACAATTTAGCCAGAGCACAAATAATGATCTATATAATTTTCTTGTTTTTTCTTTGTAGGTGTACTTGATTCTGTTTGCGCAGCTTCTGGTCACATTTGGACTGATATGTCTATTTATTTTTGTGTAAGTACCTTTTATCTTGTGTAAGCATATTTTATATATCTTTGAGTAGATTTTATTTTCATGTAAAGTTTAATTTATATTTATCATCACTGTTTTCTGTTGGGCTCCTGATGGAGCATGAGAGCCACCACTGTAGCTGGTTCCCTTGCTGGAAGTCTGTACCAACATCTTTTAATTCGCTGACATACTTTGTGGGATAGTACTCTTAGGTCATCCAGCTCAGCATTATTCTGGCTCTTTAGCATTGCAATTACTGACAGTGGATCTGTGAAGAAAGCAACTTGTCTCTCTGTGCTTTCCTCTGGCATTATTATCTCAGCTGCAGTTTTTAAGGCCTCTGCTCTTAAGTTACTTAAGAATTTACCTGTTGCTTTGACAGCTTTTTTTTATGTGTATGTATACCAATGCTTAAGCAGAGAAAAACTCCTCCACCACCATCTACTGTTGCATTTGTTGCTGATCCATCTTTAAATGCATGGGTCCAGATCTTGCCTGGGTAATGTTTCTCTGTATTTTGTGGTTATGGCTTCTCTCTCTGTTGTAGCCTGGCTCCTCTTTCTCTCAATACCAGGAATGTTTTCTATCATTTCAGGGAAGTGCTGTTCTCTACACCTCACGGTAGAAGGGGAACAACTAAGTAACCTGTTCTTTCCAAACCTGGAAACTTGCGTGCAGTATAGATGTGTTTAACTGTTGATATTTCATTTGTGGAACCTGCTTTCATCTTTGTTTTGATTGATTCTACAAAGCTGCTTCACTTGAGCCTTCCCCTTCCAAGACCATTTATTCTACGGTACATTGAGTAGTTTGGTAGTCTCCTGAATTTCTCGGCTTGTTGCTGGGCCCTGCTATCTCTTCTATCCTCCATTGGTTGGGCATATGTAATCTTTTAGAATTCTTTAATAAGTGTTGTCTTCATGCCTCTTGGGGAAGCTGAAAGGTGATGAATGAATGAACCACCACTACAGAATTACAGAAGGGATCCCATTACACACACATTGAGGCATATTGGGAATATGGTGTTATGTCCATATTTTCTTGGCCATCACACACAAGGGCTGATGTGGTCAGCATCACGCCAGCTGCCTTATCCTTCCCAGAGTTGCTCTGGTACCCAGTTCATGAGGTTGGGTCGACCCAGGAGCCGTTTGCGGTCTAAAAAAATTCCACCTCAACTGGGGATCGAACCATGGACCACTGAGCTAGGAAGCCAGTGCACTAACCATTGCGCTACCATGGCTAAAATTACAGAAGCTTCCAGCAAAGAGACTAACTGCAGTAGTGGATGCATGTTCTTTGTGTGGCGAAATAGGCAGAAGAAAACAGTTTATATTTGTTTAAAAATATTTTTATAATTTTGCCAGCAAACGTTATGTTAATCAGTAAGGTAAATAGAAAAATGTGTTGGGGCAAGCCTCAGTAGGGCCAAGGACAAAAAAAAAAACAGCTCATGTTACGACTTCAAGATCCACATCAGGGGCTAGATGTGGAGGGGAAAAAATACAGAAAATGAAGTCAGAAGTAATCTTCATACATAAGAATCAAAATTTTCAAAAGACATGTATCTGAGAAGATAACCAGTAGAAGTAATTCCTGTAGGAAGTTCAACAAATAATTGGTGTGCTGATGCATCCTTACTAGAATTAATTCTAGAGTGGGGTTCCTTAACCTTTGTGTGCCATGTAACCTCTCTGATTGTCTGATGAAGGCTATGATTGTCTGATGAAGGTTGTGGACCCATTTGATTGTCTGATGAAGGCTGTGGACCCCTTTGATTGTCTGATGAAGGCTGTGGACCCCTTTATGATTGTCTGATGAAGGCTGTGGACCCCTTTGATTGTCTCATGAAGGCTGTGGACTCCCTCTGATTGTCTGATGAAGGCTATGGACCCCTTTATGATTGTCTAAAGGAGTCTATGGACTCCTTTGATTGTCTGATGAAGGCTGTGGACCCCTTTGATTGTCTGATGAAGGGTATGGACACCTTTGATTGTCTTATGAAAGCTATAGACTCGTTTGATTGTCTGATGAAGGCTGTGGACCCCTTTGAATGTCTGATGAAGGCTGTGGACCCCTTTGATTGTCTGATGAAGTCTGCACAGGTAAAGAAACCCTGCTCTAGCGACCATCTCCAGTTATTTAAATACTTTTTATTTTTACATTTTTTTTTCAGTTTTATTCTTATGCATCTAGATTAATTGGCACTTTCCATTTTGGGTTTCTATCCTCAGATGAGGGCCTGGCAGACGTAATGTGGACCATTTATTTGTCCTTAACCTTAATAAGACTCCTTTACTACAGGTGTACTCAAACCCTTATCTGAAATTCATAAAGCTGTGAAAAAGAAACTGATGTCTTACACCTACTTGGGTTATGTCAAGGACACAAATCATCATCACTGTCCTGTGTGCTCCTGACAGAGCATGAAGCCTGCACCAAGTATTCACATGCTCTTGCAGCAGTTGTTTCTGTTTCAATTTGTTTTACATGATGAGGTTGCCAACCTCATGCACAACCCATACCTGTCAACCTTCTGAGACAAAAACCTGAACTCTGGACCCCAAAAAATCCTTACATATACCCAAAAATCCTTACGCAAAAAATATATTAATAAATTATATACAATACAGTTTTAAAACGAGAATTGACACATACAAATCTATTAGCATTTGAATTAGTGTGATATAAAACATGGTCTCATGCTGTTCTTTACATATAAAAAACTTAGTGATCATGAGGTACTATTCTTTCGATGCACAGTGTTTTGTAATAAAATCAACACATGCACTTTTAGCACTTTGCAGAATTGTATTAGTGGGCCTAAAGTCTGCACAGCATGTATCAATGTTAATCTTATGCTGTAAAAAAGAAGTAAGTGTGTCTGCATTCATGGACCTCCTGCAGTCTGTGGATTTTTTTTTTACTGAAAAATAAAGCAGCGAAGTTTACGCAAACAAACTTTTTTCTAGTTATGTGGGGCCGACACAGAATATTATGACATTAATTTATTGGAAATATTTAAATGATCAAAATATGACTGGAAAGATTAAGAGAACGACAAAAATGAAATACAACGAAGCAAAGCAAACAGCTAACAGCAAAAAATTAACCAAATTATGAACAGAATATCAAATCTAGGAAGAAAAAACGTACTACCAGAAATTTACAAAATTATTATTTAAAAGTTGGTAGCCTAGACCAGTGATAATAGATAGCCACTTTATTAAAAAATAAAGCAGTGAATCTCGATCACTGGAATAAAGTAGGCCTACTCAACGCAAACAAACTTTTTTTTTTCTAGTTATGTAGGGCCTACACATAATATTATGACATCAATTTATCGGAAATATACTTGAAGGGCAAGATATAACTGGAAAGATTAAGACAGCGATTAAATTGCATCAAAGCAAAACAACAGCAATATTTAACCAAGTTATAAGTACTTAGCTTTTTTAAACAAAATGGCGTCGAAGTGTCTTGGCAAGCGTGGCTGATAACAGGTAACTTTAAAAATACGTCATGTCACGCTGAAAACCGAAAGTGTTTGAGGCCGAATTCAAAATTTTTGCCGAATTGTTTGGTGTAAAAGGATTTGAGTGGTTGCTGGGAGAGACCTCAGTTTAAAAACAGACGCCGAGATTCCCGGAATAAAAAATAAAAAAATTGGTTTAAAAAAACCCTGGGCTAAAAAATATTTTCTGATTTAAAATTTTAAAAAACTTGGGTTGGAAAATATTTTTAGAATTTTTTTTTAATTTAAAAAAAAAATGTCCCCCGATTTTTATTTTTTTTTGGGAGGGGGGGGGGGGGGAAATCCGTACAACTAAAAGTATCAAAAATATGTAAATTGTACGAAAAATTCGTACAGGTATGACAACCTCATGTTAGTCACCTTGTACGATATGCCTGACAGTGCAGTAATAATCCTAATCTGTCTCGGTCTCTTCAGGAACAATAACTCTTGTAGGTAGGTAAATAATTATTTATCTTACAATTATTTTCATTTGTTCACAGGCAACCACTCAAGTACTGGGTCCAACATAATCTCTGGTTTTACCTGCTTGCATAGTAAGTTTTCATTTTTTTTTGTTTTTAAATTTCTCAATTGTTTGTAAAATGTTTTTATTTTAGTATGACAGTAAGTGAAGTTGAAAGTGTTTTATTACTGCTCTGTTTCGTTATGTCCTCCACTTCCTATTTCTTTGTCGTCGTTGCTTTCTTATCTAGATTATGTTATTTACAAAAAGAAGAGTTGAAAGTCATGACCAAGGTGGCGTAAGTTCAATTCCCAGCGCAGACAAGGAAAAGACAAGGCTTAAACTTGGGAGTCATGACTCAAGTGCGCCTCCCCTCCTTTTAGAGTGTAAGGGAGATAAAATAGCCGAACACTTGTCTAATGCTGGGGAATTCTTCTGATGATCAAATAGCTTCGTGTATAGAGTTTCTAAAAAATTATATGAAACAATGCCAGAGATGCATATATTCAATGTGTCAGTCAACAGGCTTTCATCAGAAAACAGTACATACACAAACTATAAATGTACAACATATGAAGACTAAAGATTTCTTGAAAGTGAGACGGGAGCCGCGCTGGTGTAATGGTTACCACGTTGCGCTGGCGACCAGGTTTTCAAGGTTCAAGCCCGGGCGCGGGCATTTGTAGGAGTGTCATCGACCGGGATTTTGACTGAATAACCTGAACGGCTCCTGAGATAAACCCTCTGTGGATGGGAAGGAGCTCCTGGCCGGGTTGGAAGGAAAGTCCTCAGGTTCCCCAGCCTCGCAGTGACATGTCATTGGGCCGAAGGGCTGAAAGCCCAAGTGCCGCTGGTTAAGGAAAAAAAAAGATTGAAAGTGAGAAAATGAAGTTGTTAGACCGTGGGAACACAAATAAAGACCAGTGACAAATAAATGGATCAAAAATAGAAAAATGAATGAATGAGTAATCAAATGAAAGAATGAGTTGACAAATTTATTGATGACTAGCTTTGCCTTACGAAGTTTACATACACTAAAGCTTTCTAAAGTATTGTTATTGTTAACATTTATATTGTTATTTTGTGTCCTCTGTGTAATATAATAAAACATTTATTACCTGTTTTCAGTGGACTTTTCCTGGTGTTGTACATCACGCTGGTGTGCTGCCCTAGTGTCAGGTTAGTTGTTGTTATTTCATTAATGTAGTTTTCTAGATCATTAATGTGGAACTGATGACAAGAACCAGACAAGTCACAGTGGAACAAGAGATGAGAAGAAGACACTGGAGATGGATAGGGCACACACTGAAGAAACCTGTTGAAAGTATTATTAGGCAGTCCTTGTTCCGGAATACCCAGGGTAAGAGAGGAAGAGGGGAGACCAAAGAATAGATGGAGAAGAGAACTGGAGGCAGACATGAAAGGGATGAAGGAAACAAGGAAAGATTTAGAGCTGATGGCACGGGACAGGAAGCATATGTTTGTTGAAGACCACTAAGATCCTTGAATAGCTGAAGTGTGATGATTATGGCGATGGGTGTTGTTTTAAACAAGCTTTGTTTTTCTTTATTTCTCTTTTCATTCATTCATTACTGTTCTACTCTCTAAAGATCATGGGCCTTTAATAAATTAAAGCCAAGTCCTCCTGTCACACACACACCATCAACTGAAGGTCTTTCACCAATTCCTGTCACACACCATCAACTGAAGGTCTTTCACCAAGTCCTGTCACACACCATCAACTGAAG
Source organism: Oreohelix idahoensis (assembly GCA_024509875.1). Classification (NCBI taxonomy): domain Eukaryota; kingdom Metazoa; phylum Mollusca; class Gastropoda; order Stylommatophora; family Oreohelicidae; genus Oreohelix; species Oreohelix idahoensis. The sequence continues at coordinate 252,955 of JAMPIV010021766.1, read as the reverse complement.
GTCTTTCACCAAGTCCTGTCACACACCATCAACTGAAGGTCTTTCACGTCTTCTTCATTCCTTTCATTTCTGTTTCCAGTTCTCTTCTCAGGCTCCTACCTCTACTATCTTGGTGTATTCCAGGATAAGAACTACCTTGTAATGCTATCACCAGGTTTCATCACTGTGTGTGCCATCCTTCGCCAGCATCATCTGTTTTCTTACTTGACGTGTCTGTATTGTTGAGGCTTTTATGACTTCTAAGTTTCTACAGGATTGATCCCATACCCAACCTTCCTTTGTCACCTTTTATGACATGCTTGGTAAGTTACAGTGTTACTGTTCTTGGACCCCAGTAACATGTCAGTGGTATGTCTGTATCCTCATCATTTTCCTTTTCCCTGTTTATGGAGATTGGAACCACTACCTTAGCCGGTCCCGTTGCCGAAAGCCTGCATCTTCTTCTCTGTTAGCTCTCAAATATGAGCGATTTTTGTTTTTAGCAAAAAATACTTTGTGATACAGTTAACAGTTGGGCTACAAATATTTACACCTTCTGACCCGGCACTTCCAGTCTCAGCAAGCACTTTTATTTGGGTTGTCTTTCCTTAGCCTTGTCTGTACCCTGGCCTACCTACAAACCGTCTGGTAATTTGAAATTAGAGAGTTTTTCTTCTCCTGATAAATTGCCATCCACGGCTTATGAGCTTCATTCACCCAGAAAGGTCAGGTTTTAGGCCTTCAGTGACTCTCCCCTTCTCCCAGTAGTAAAAAAAGGCCTTTCCATGAGAAGGCCACTAGATGGGATTATGCTGTCAGAGACTATATTTTGCACATGCCTTAGGAGTTTTTTAAAACGAAGCTGAGAGCTCATCATTAACTTTGGGGTCGCAAGCATTCACATAATCCTGTAATGGTGCTTTCTCCTAACAATTTGTACATGATGCGGTTGCGAGCTTCATGCTGAACCATATTAGTTGCCTTGTATGACATGCCTTTCTTTATCTCATAAGTAACCCCCAAGAACTACACTTGGGGGGGTGGGGGGGGGGGGGGGGGTTCTGTATTGTTTTGATTATACGACTAATTTTCAGCTCCCATTTATTTCTGATGCTTTTTTGTTCCATCAGTCTGTCCATCCTTCTCATGGATGCCTTCTTTTTGCCTTGAGAATTTTTCATGTCAATTGCATATTTTTTCATTACCTATGGATTGCTTGTTTTTTATTGTGATTTTGATGTGTCCTAGTGCATGTGAATTTAAGATATTCATTGGGAACTAGCGTAGTTGTTGTTGTAGCACTTTATTGTTTCAATTTTCCTGTTACCAGCACCAGTACTTTTGATTGGTCAGTGCACCCGTTTCTCAATCATCATCATCATTTCTTTTATCACTCCTCATGATGCATTGAGTCACCCCTGCAGCTTCGCCCCCTACCCCCCTCCCTCTGTTGCAGGAAGCTTGTACATAAACATTGAGTTGCTCTTGCAATTATAGTTTCTGTAGCACTGTGTTGTCCATGTTGAGGTTGCCACTCCCACACAACCTAATATTAGCCTCCACTTATGATATACCAGAAGGGACAGTGGTCCTATTCAGTTTTATCATTATTGCCATCACAACATGAGAAAGCACTTTTGATTATTACTGTCAGTTTCTTAACTCTTTAAGTCCCAATCGACTTTATAATGGCTCAGGGTTATGACACATTTGACCCGGGAGCCATTTAAGTGGCTTCCGTATCTTTTGCTCCTATCCATTTTACCTTGGATAACTAATAATTTTTCAATGAAATCTTTAATACTTGTAGCACAAGAGTAAAGTACATCCATTTACCTTCAGTTTCATATACAACAACAAAGTTGTTTATGCATATGAACATTTTAAAGAATTATTTCCTAACAACAACAAAAACGTTTGTTTGGGCCAAACCCACTTTTCTGCTTGGGACTGAAAGAGTTAACTTAGGAAGATCCCTCCATGCCACCACTTCATGTATGTTCTGATGTTTGTGTTCTTATTAAAATGACAATTTATTTTTTTCAGGCGAAATTATCCAGGAAACATGATTTGCCTTTCATTGTTTGTAAGTAAACGAGAATTATAATTTATTGTTTCTCCCCCGCTGCTGATGTTGTATGGAAGTTCTTTCATTAGCTGAATTTATTGCATGTCATTAAAGACAAGTCAGCTGGTCAAGGCAGGATGAGTTCTACTTATGGGGAGGCTGATGTTTCGCTGCCAGAGAAAGCTGAAAAGAGTTGGTTGCTGACTTACCCTGTTTCTTCTAAGAAAATCTCCAGATTTGGCATCTGTAATGTTCATATGAGCCCTGTTTGTGGAATACCCAGTGTAAGAGAGGCACATGGAAAAGAGAATTAGAGATGGTAATGAATGGGATGAGAAAGATATGGAAAAACCATGAGTTGATGGCACGGGACAGGAAGACGTGGCATACGTTTGTTGAAGGTATATGCTCCTTTGGGATGATGATGGTGAAAGAAAGAGATTTTAGAAGCCATGGAATACAGATTTTGTATTACCTGAAACACAGCCATCAAGAAGTTACAGACATTCATAAATGTGTGTGTGCTTAGAATACAAGGCTTGCAATGACATGACAAGGTCACCAATGTGGAACTGATGACAAGGTCACCAATGTGGAACTGATGACAACGTCACCAATGTGGAATGATAAGGTCACCAATGTGGAACTGATGACAAGGTCACCAATGTGGAACTGATGATGACAAGAGCCAGATAATTGGCAGTAGAACAACAGATGAGAAGATGACTGTGGATTGGACACACTTTGAGAAAACCTGTTGATAGCATTACAAGGCAGTTAGTTGTTCTGGAATCCCCATGGTAAAAGAAGCAGTGGTGGACCAACAATCACAAGGAGAAGAGAACTGGAGATAAAACTGAAGAGGAGGAAGAAGACATGAAAAGGCCTTGAGCTGGTGGCACAGGACAGGAGGATAGGGCATAAGGCCGGTGGCTGAAGTGTAATGGGTTCCCTGAAACAGTAACTTCAGCTTAGTAAAATCACAAAAGTGCATGTGTCTAAATCAGCATCACAGAGGAATGTCTTGTGTGATGATGGCAAACAAAGAGCAGACCACATCCTACAAGAATGTCAGCTCCATAAGAGGAACAGTTTGATAGCGTGGGCTTCACTAACCCCTTTGAGGGAGACATTTGTGTGGAGACCAGAGAAGCCTGAGGTTGCCAAGTTTATTAGACAAATAGATATGGTTATATTACAATTAAGGAGATATGTTCGTAAAGCAATATCATCAGAAGTATGCATTTATAGCAATATTTTCAGAAGTATGAAATTAAAGCAGTATTATCAGAAGTATATGTTTATAGGAATATCAGAAGTATATGTTTTAAGCAGTATTATCAGAAGTATATGTGAATTGCAGCACACTCAGCATACAGGGTGTTAGAAAACTCACTGACCGTTTTTTTTAATTTGTATGTCCTCACTTGTATCTAACTGGATATAGATTTTTAAAACTAAAAAAAAAACACAAAAAACAAGGAACAATAACTGCCATTTGACTGAGTTTTGTGTGTGTGTGTGTGTTTTAATATTCCAAGAAACAAATAACAAAATAAAATCTAAACTTGCAATAAACTGACCTTACAACAAACAGCAAAAATTACTGACAGTAATGAAATAAGAGTGTTGAACAAACAGGATCTCATCTAACTTTGTAATAATAATGGGACATAGCATTTTGTGTGATAAAATGGCTGTTAATTCTCTGTACTTTGACATCATTTGATACAAATTAATTAGATAGGATTGAAGAAATCACAATTGTCAAATAAGAAATGACTGTTGTTATGGCAGTAGTGTAGCCAGGAAAAAAGGGTGAACATAGCTGTATTACTATATTATTTACAACTGCTTTCTGTCGCAATGAGTGCCTGTTAATTACCTATATTTATTTATTTATTATTTACAGCTAAAGTAGAAGTATTACAAATGTAAGTTATATTACATTTAGTATATAAATATAAATACCATAATAGTATCGTCAGAATCATGTTTTTTTTTTTTCTGTGTCAGTATTGTCAAGAGTGCTACCATTTTATTAGTAGGAACAGTAGTCTTTATTTAACTCTTTGACTCCAGACCAACGCTTTGAGCGTTGCAAAATTCAACACGCCGTGCCAGAGCAACACTCAGAGCGTGGTTTTTAGTTTATCACGAATAAACCCTAAAAATCGTCCGCTTAATGCAGTTCATATATTAAAACTCGTAGAATGACTTCCGCTACTATTTAAACAACTAATTTGACTTTAGTTAATCAGCACATGTGCGTGTTTGATGTTATTATCACAATTTTTGTGAAGATTCGCGTGTTTACGTTTTTCGTTGTTTTTGCTAGAGAAATATGTCACGCTTTATATTTGCATTTTCTAAGTCTCCTAAGCAAATAATTGTGTCAAACTACTTTGAAACATTGCTGACATTGATGATGATTGTTTGGTAGTCACAGTTTGTTGTCAAAATACGGAATATATGCAGAAAAGCTAGTCACACTAGATTTAGTTGATGAGTGGGCGTAGTCATATTCTGGCCGATCAAAAAGCAGTAAAACTAGACCTACCGTAACATCTAATCACTAGTTCTTGGTAGAAGATGAAGCTGGGGATACTATTAAAACATTAAACAAGAGTAAAAAAGTATTTATATGACGTTATTCTTATTTATTTATTTTGAAAATTACGTAATGCACGATTGCATAATTTATTTTTTTCTTCCAAAGGACCACGGAAAAACTGGTGTGAATAACACTAAATGTACTAATTTTGGCCATAAGCATGTTTTTTTTACTTTGTATATGGATTAACTTGACGTTTGAAGACTAAAAAGAAAGTTTTATTGTCTACGACAGTAATTTGTCTTTGGTAAGATCGTATTCTACAGTCAACTTTTTAGCGTTTTTCAATTTTACATGCAAAATGATTAAATTATACCGAACATACTTGTGTTAATACTACCACAGACATTATATATTTGAATTCTCTATCCATTTCCCTACAGTTTGGTATATAATAAGTACATGTTCAAAGGAAAATTCACAAACAAATTTAGACTGAAAGATGAACACTTCACTCTATAAAATTCTGCCCACAAAAAAAGTCTGGCACAGCGTGCAAAATAACTCTGGAATGAATGAGTTAACCTTGTATTTATCTTTTTTTTTTTTTCCACATCTAGACACTGGCCTTCTCATACATGACAGCCACACTCAGCAGGTATGTGGCCGAAATTTTCTTTTGTTTTAGTGAACCATTTAATGACCGTTTCAATCAGTCAATACTACTTAGCTCCCCTTAGAGCTTGGGCCTTCAGTGAACACAAGATGAATCCTCATGTTGCATTCCATCAGCTCAAGTCCTGTCCACCTCATCTTCATCAATTTCATGTCTGTCCACAGCTCTCTTCCCCGTGTGTTCTTTGATCTGCCTCTGTTTCTCTTACTATGGTGATTCCAGAAAAAGGACTGCCTGATAATGCTATCAGCAGGTTTCCTCAGTGTGTACTCTATCCATTGCCAGCACCATCTTCTCATCTCTCGTCCCACTGGTTCTTGTCATCAGTTCCACGGTGATGACCTTGTTGTATCCATTTCAATCCTTCTGTTGTAAGCAAGCACCCATTTATGAAAGTCTGTAACTTTTTGGTTGTTGTCTTTGTTGTTCTCCACATTTCAGAATCGTACAAAAAGACTGATTTGACATTTGAGTTAAAGATTCTCATTTATCTATTGAAAGCTAATGCTTTTTGGGAAGCTGAAGGGTCTGATGATGATGATGATGATGTCACAGTCAAGTGTTGTATTTGTAATCTGGCCATAACATATTTACTGTTTAAATGTTGTAGTTATGATTTAGCTACTGTTTAAACTATTTTATTTAAGGGTTGTACTTTTCCCCCTAGTTTCCATGACACAGGAATCGTGTTGATGGCTGCTGGCATCACAGCTGCTGTATGTCTTTCCATCTCTATCTTTGCAATTCAGACAAAGGTAGGTCATGCTTTCTGGATATTTATGGCTATGGCATATTTTATTTTGTTCTACTTTTATGGGTGGTAAAACTGTATTGGTGTGATAACTGAAGGTATGTATGTGTGTATTGGAAGTAAGAAAGAGAGTTCTTTAGTGTTGTATAGAACCAGTCCTGACATACCGTATGGGAGTGAGTCATGGCCAGTTAGTAAACAAGTAGGAAAAGCACCAGAGGCCACAGAGATGTGGTTTTACAAAAGGATGTTAACAATAATATGGACAGCCAAAAAGAGTATAATGAGAATGTCCTGAAAGAGGCCAGTGCAAAAGGAAACTTATTCCTCATGTTAGAAGTCCATTTTGTTTAGACGTGTCATAAGAAGAACAATGTCAGAATATACCATGGCAACAGGAAAGATTGAAGGAAAAAGAGGACGAGAAAGAGAATATACTGGGCAGTTTGACATCATGGCATGGAAAGAAGTTAACAGCAATAAATAGTACAGGTTGGTAACCCAGAAATTGAAATGCTCAGGGACGGCCGTGTTTCGGAAACCGGATTTTTTCAGATTTCGGCCAAAGCAGCCCGTTGGCCACAACTCGGTTTAAAAATTGGCCAAAAATCGCCCAAAAGTTTGCCGAAAAAACATTCAATTTTAGGAATATATCTGTTTTGTGATGTTAAAATTCTGGGTTACCAACCTGTAATGGTGACTGGAAGTTGTGGAGAGACATGATTGCATATGCCACCAGGAATGGTAATTGAAGAAGAACTATAGGTAATAATGAGCGGGCTGCTGTGAAGATTGGAATGATGTAATGATCTGTAGCTTAATATTTTTTAATGAACACAGTAATTCTCCACCCGTGTCTATGCGGGTCCACAAAGGGGAGCAAACAATAGTAACCCAGTAACCTATCAAGCATGTCATAAATGGCATCTAAGGAGGGTTCGGCATGTGGCCTACTACCTATCCTGTAGAGATTTCAAGCCACAAAAATTTAAACATAAATAATTCAACTCAACCATCTAAGACAGAAGAAGGTCCTCTAGGAAGGAGAAATTTTCATAAATTGGTGCATGTGTGGAATAGAAGCATTGAAATGGTACGACAAGATCACCAATGTGGAACTGTTGACAAGAACCAGACAGATGCCAGTGAGATGAAAAGAAGATGCTGGTTAATGGATAGGACACATTGAAGATATCTATTGATAGCATTACAAGGCAGTCCTTGTTCTGGAATCCCCAGAGTAAAAAATGTAGAAGATGGCCATTGGACACTCAGATACGCCCGGTAATGACAAGTGCAGACAAATTAGCAAAGGAGGGGACAAGAACAACCAAGAATGGTCCAAACATCCAAACAACTTATGCCAACAACAATCAAAGAAACTTGACTGAACAGATGGGCCATAGGAAACATGAGGAGAGAGGTTTACAGACTTATGGCAGATCCTAATGCTAATGACAACATCACCCATCTTACAAGAAAGAATCAGAGCACCATTTTTCAGCTCCGAACACAACATATATCACTAAGAATCACTTCAATAGAATCCAACCACAGCACACACCTGAGTGCCAGCTATATATCAGCCCGAATGAAACTGTTGACCACTACCTCTGAGCACCCAGCACTCGATGATGTTAGGAAAATGCTCCTTCCTCCGAGGCCATATAAGTGGAACACCTTATATGGAAGAAAAGAACAACTTATGAACACATGCTGATACTACTAAAGGGCAGAAGCTGGATCAGTAACAACAACAAAGGAAGACCCAAATAACACATGGAGACAGAAATTAAAAGGATAAAAAAAAAAAGAAGACCTTGAGCTGAAGCACAGGACAGGAGGACTTGGTGTAAGTTGGGAAGCTAAAGGATGATGATGATAATTGAAGTATAATAAGATTTTGAAAGTTGTTCTCATGGAAATATTACGTGCTGGTTCTTGAACTTGAAAACTTCATAAATAAATGCTGTTAAACAAACATTTTATTCTTTCTAAAAAGATTGACTTCACCATGTGCAGTGGCCTCCTATTTGTCCTTGCCATGGTCGTGTTCTTCTTTGGTTTTGCATGTCTCATCACTTACTATACCTGGGGCTCCTCCAGGGTATGTATTTTCACTCTGTTAATTTTGTTATTCATTTGTTTTATTTAATTTTATGAATATCATATTTTATAAAAGTATACTTATATTTTTTTTTTATACTAGCACAAGGCATAATAAATGGGAAAACAATAAAATGTTATTATTTTTGTTGATCAGAATCAACATTGATGCACTCTGGGCATACTCATAGATGCTCAAGTAAAATGCTTTACTAGGACTAGGGATAAAGTAAATTGCCTGCATTATGGCCAGAAGGCATTGATCTCGGACAAATGAACAAAAGGGAAAGAAAGCGAGAAGTAAGTCAGCCAGTACCCTTAGCTCCTCGAGGAGCATAGGCCTTCAACAAACACATGCCAAGTCTTCCTGTCCTGTGCCATCCACTCAAGTTCTTTCCATGTTTTCCTCATCATTTTCACCTCTGTATCCAGATCTCTTCTCCATGTGTTTTTTGGTCTACCTCTGCCTCTCTTTCCCTGTGGATTCCAGAACAATGACTGCCTTGTAATGCTATCAACAGGTCTCCTCACTGTATGTCCTATCCATCGCCAGCGTCTTCTTCTCAACTCTTGTTCCACTGGCACTTGTCTGGTTCTTGTCATCAATTCCACATTTGTGGCTTTGTCATACCATTTCAGTCCTTCTATTCTACGCATGCACCCGTTTATAAAAGTCTGTAGCTTTTTGTTTTTGTTGCTCTCCATGTCTCAGAGCCATACAATAGGACTGACTTGACATTTGAGTTGAAGATTCTTATTTTCGTGTTGGACTTGATTTCTCTTGTTCTCCATATGTCTCCCAATGCAATGAAAGCTCCTCTTGCTTTTTGTATTCTTATTTTGATATTATTGTCTGTCCCACGAACTCTGTCTATATTACTACCAAGATACGTGTACGATTTGACATCCTTTAGTGGTGTTTCTTCAAGTTATCATTTCTTGCATTTATTCTCATAATCTTTGTCTTTTCCCTGTGTATTTCCGGGCTCGTTTGTTGTGACCTGTCATCGAGAATTTTCATTTTCCCTTGCATCTAATTATGGTTATGGGACAGAAGAGCCAAGTCATCTGCAAAATCCAGATCATCAAGCTGTTTAGTCAGATTCCACTGGATTCCATTTCTATCGTGTGATGTTGATGTTTTCACAACCCAATCTATTGCTAGTAAGAAAAGAAATGGAGACAAGGGGCATCCTGTCTCACTCCTGTTCTAATCCTAAACGGTTCTGTAAGTTGTACTTCATGAAGAACTCTGCATGTCATGTCTTCATAGGTCTTCCTTATTAAATTAATGATGTTCATGGGAATTCCATAATGCCTCATCAATTTCCATAGCGATTCTCTGTCTACACTGTCAAATGCCTTTTCATAGTCCACGAATCCGATGTATAGCGGTGAATTCCATTCCAGACTTTGTTCAACTATTATTCTCAAAGTGGCTATCTGATCTGTACAGGATCTGTTTTGTTGAAAACCTGCTTGTTCATCTCTCAGTTGCTTGTCTATGGACTCTTTTAATCTCTCAAGGATGATTCTGTTTAATACTTTTCCTGGCACTTATAGTAACATTATTCCTCTATAATGTGTGCACTCTTGTAAATTTCCCTTCTTAAGCAACTTGACCAGCTAACCTTCCTTCCATTCTGCTGGTATTTCCTCTCTCTCCCAGACTTTGAGAAATCAATATCTGTTTTGATGACCTGTGCTGGAATTCCATCTGGACCAGCTGCTTTTCCATCTTTCAGAACCTTTATGGCTTTCTTTATTTCTTCTCTACTTGGTCGTTTACAGCTGATTAGTAGTTCCTCTTCTGCTGGCTGGATGCCTGGGGATTAGTTGGAGATGGTCTATTGAGAAGTTCCTCAAAATGTTCTGTCCATCTCTTCATTTGTTCTTGTATATTACTAAGCAATTTTCCATTCTTATCTTTTATGAGGCCATTTGCTTGCTTATATTTCCCTGTTAGCTTCTTTGTGATGTTGTACAGGTCCTTCATATTTCTTTTGGCTGCAGCTTCCTCTGCTTCCCTTGCCAACTCTTCAATATACTTCCTCTTGTCTCTTTTGATGTTTCTTATTTTTAGAAGTAAGAAAACTAAGTGATATACTTGAAAACGTGCTACGATTCGTAGATTATTAATGGCTGGTATCACCGCGATGAATACACACGATGGTTTGACATCTTGACCAGACCAGATGATAGCACTGACTTTTAGCAAGTAAAAACATCATCAAGTTAACATTTAAGTCATCAAATGCTTTTGGACATTGCATACATAATCAGGAAACAGTTTTTCAGGTGTTACTGGTAGAATGCATCTTTGTTGGGTACCTTTGCAGCAGTTGTTCAGGATCATTTTATAAAAAAGGAAACGATGATGATGATGAACTATATGATATGATAGAAAATTGTGTACAGAGCAGTACAACAGGGAATCTGATCATTAGAAGACCAATCGGACAAGTGTTTCAGCTCTATCTTCTTTACACTCTGAAAGGAGCAGGCTCACTTGGGTCATAACTCCCAAGTGTCCCCCTCCTGTTGTCTTTTTCTGCCTGCCCTGCAAATTGAACCCACACCACCTTGGTTGCAACTTTTAACTTCACTCCTGATTTTATGCATGCTGCTAGCTGAATGTAATCGTTAAAGTAACTATTGTGCAGTATATAAATTATTGTCCTTAATTCCATAGCCCGTTGCGGTTGCTCCACAGCCATCACGATGCCTTTTCCACAGTTTCACCAAACCTCTTAAGTGCCCTTGTTCTTTACTGTGTTTTCAAACCCAAAAGTTTCAGTAGACCATACACTGTGGCAGCCACTAGATCTCTTGCACGTATCTCAGCAGCTAAGACTTTTATTGTGAATTCGTTACCTATCAAGTCAGTGACCAGGCCATTGTGCTTGGACAGCTTGAATGAGTGTTGTTTGTCTAATCTGGATTCAAATTGCATGGTCAGCTCAGTCATATCTGGTGCCACGATGAGGAGTGTAATACTATGTCTGGTCGTATTTTTGCACACAAAAGAAATGTTTATATATGATTATGTGTCAAAATGAAAAAAATTGTTTCTTTTAAATAAATGTCACTGGTATTTCGCCTTCCTAGTTATGTTTTTGTGATATATCTGCTGTAAAAATGTTAAATCATCAATATTCAACAACATATTAAAATAATTTTGGGTAAGAAATGATAGCGGCACGTCAGTCTTGCACAAACTGCACTAGGCCACCCTTGCGCTGTTAGCATTAATACACTCAACAAAGGAAGAACATCCCATTCTTCTTCAAGTACATGCCTGGTGGTGTAGGCGATCACATCTCTCCACAACTTCCTGTCTCCAGTACTATTTATCAATTCTGTGTTTCCATGCTATATCAAACTGTTTTGCATCTTTTTTTTCTTTTTTTTAAAAATAAAATTTTGCCTCGTTTTGGCGAGGCGCGTCCCGTTCAACCTAGTCGGTTATATTAGGGCGCATGTCCAAATATAAAAGACCTTTAGATCTGGAGAATTCTCCATCTGCCTTCTTTGTCTTCCTCTGTCTCTTTACATATTATTTAAATTTTAAAAAAGAAAAGAAAAAAAATTTTTAATTAATCCACAAAAGTTCTTTAGCATGTTACAGATAACAACAGTTTAGTTTTTGGAGTGATCGTTTAATTTTAAAAAACAAACAAACGTAGATACAAAATTTTTTTAAATCAGTTTATAATGGTTGTATAATATTATTTTTACATTTGTTTTCAGATCATGAGCTGTGTATACGGAGGCCTCGCAGCCTTGTTGTTTGGCCTAGTAAGTGCTTTATTAATCTTCTTTGTTGTATCTTTTCCTTTACTGTGGTCTCTCTTCCTACTTGGCCATTTCTGTTTGTATCTATTGTTTCCTGAAATAATAATTTCTTTTACCAGTATGAGCAAGTACGACTGGCTAAGTGGTTAAGAATGTTTCCCTCACACAGTGCAGTTTGGGATTGAAACCAGTCGGCGTCACGGTGTTTATCCAGCTTTAAAGGGGTGCTTAACTCTGCTCTTGAGTTAGGGATGGTGAAGGCAGCAAGAAAGGGAACTGACCACCCCACTTCATAAAGTTCGACTTAGTATAGTAAAGTCTTAACACCTCTCTTCCCCCCTCCCCCAGTAGTATCAGCCATGGGGCTACCTATACCTTTAAGGGTAATTTAGGATGAGGTTCTTTCTTTGGGGGTTAGAATTTGTGAATAATAATAGCTCTGTATACACATGATGCATAAAACAGAACACTGCCAACAATATAGAAAACATGATAAGATGTTGTATAATAACTCTGGTCCCAACTAAGATGGTTTGGCCATGTCTGCAGAATGGGAGAAGATCGGCTACCACGACAAGCATGGGAAACAAAGAGCCATGGATCCAGACCTCCAGAGTCCGCTGGGTGGACAACATTAGACAGTCTTTGAAGGACCAAGGACTAGAATGGAACCAGGCCAGGAGGAAGACAGCCGATAGGATAGTCTGGCGCTCTCTCTTCCAAACCTCTACACCTCACGGTAGAAGGGGAACGACTGAATAAGTAAGAATAACTCTGGATTTGATTTAATGTGAGGGGAAACCAGTGACAACGCTGAATGTACTATTAAAGCCTGACATATGAAGGTAATAAATGTATCTAACATATCAGGAATGTTGCTGATAGAACTACTGGGCAGTCCTTGTTCTGGAATCCCTAGGGCAAGGGAGGTAGAGGGAGACCAAGGAACCCACGGAGAAGAGAACTGGAGACAGACATGAAGAAGGCATGGAAAGACCTTGACCTGATGGCACGGGACAGGAAGACTTGACACGGGACAGGAAGACTTGACACGGGACAGGAAGACTTGGTGTACGTTTGTTGAAGGCTTATGCTCTTTGGGGGCCGAAGAGTGATGATATTAGTTGGTGAACATAATGTAAACAACTTCAGATATGCTGATGCCTGGTCTTAATAATAAAAAGTGACAGAAAGTTACGTGAAATGATTCATACAAAAGTGACAGAAAGTGAAAAAAGGGCCTTAGCTTTAACAGCAGAATGGCAAAAAATGAATGGCCATTGCAAAGACAATGAACTCTCAAGGAAACCAGCTAAAGGCACCACAATTCAGGCTATATTCTGAAATCCCCATGGTAAAAAAATAGAGGGATATTCCAAAACGTGAAAAAAAAAATAACTAGACATACATAAGAAAGGTATACGAAAAGAATGTGAATCGAACTGTGTGGGAGGTGGGGCTTGGCCACTGTTTAGCGCAAGAAGAGATAATAGCGCCCCACATTTCTGCCTACACAACGCAGCCCTGATATAAATGACAGACTCATGTAGATGGTGAATGGTTGAAAGTTTTGCATTACAAATGAAGCAAATAGAAAACTGAAAATTTTGTTTTACAGACTTAGAGTGATAAAAAAGGTAAAGGAACCCGTTACACGTCCATTGAGGCATATTGGGAATATGGTGTTAGGCCCATATTATCTTGACCGTCGGCACACGAGGGGTGATGTGGTCGGCATCACGCCGGCCACCGTAACCTTCCCAGAGTTGCTCTGGTACCCATTTGGGGCTGGGTCGACCCAGGAGCCGTTTGTGGCCTAAAAAATTCCCGCCTCATCTGGGGATCGAACCATAGACCACTGCGCTAGGAAGCCAGTGCACTAACCACTATGCCACCGCGGCTCCTTAGAGTGGTAAAGAAGACATGAAAAGATCTTGAATAGACAACACTTGACAGAAAGACTTGGTAATGTCACCAATGCCGAACTGATAACAAGAATCAGACAAGTGCCAGTGGAACAAGAGATGAGAAGAAGATGATGGCAATGGATAAGACAAACATTGAGGAAACCTGATGATAGCATTACAAGGCAGTCCTTGTTCTGGAATCTCCAGGTTAAGGGAAGCAGAAGTAGACCGAAAAACGTATGGAGATGAGAACTGGAAACAGAAATTAAAATGAAGATGTAGAAAGACCTGGAGCTGATGGCTCGCGGAAAGAGAACTTGGCATATGCTTGTAAAAGGCCTGTGCTCCTTGGGTAGCTGAAGGGAGATGAGACATGACAAGGAAGGCTTGGCATGAATCCTATGCTGCAAATCAGTAAATCAGTCAGTACCCTTTAGCTCCCCAAGGACCATAGGCTTTCAACAAACACATGCCAAGTCCTCCTATCATGTGCCATGCTGCAAATGACGCTGAAAAGTAATGCAGTATAAGATTTATGAATGTATGACAGTTTTATGAGCATAATGTATGAGCGAAAGAGTGGATAACCCATAATTGTTTTTAATATCTCTGCTTTAGTTCCTGATCTATGACACCCAGCAAGTTATGGGAGGCCGTAAGTACGAGATGTCCCCTGAGGAGTACGTTTATGGGGCTCTGCAGCTGTACATTGACATCATCTACATCTTCATCATCATCCTAGGATTTATGGGCAACAAGTAGTTGACTGGCACAGTGCGTCACCAACCTCGGCTCCATAGGTGGATGATGTTCACAGTTTGTGAGCCATGATTACTGTATCTTATGGACAGTTTAGAAGATGCAAACAGGGTTATCAAGCATGCAGCTCATCATTATTATTTCCCTTTTCGCTGCCTTTGGAGCATAGAGCCACCAATGTAGCTGGTCCCCTTTCAGGAAGCCTGAACCCAAAGCATTCATATGCTGTTGCAGCAGTAGTTTGTATGGCAATATGTTTTATGTGATAAGGTTGCCAGCCATAAGCACAACCTCATGTTATTCACCTCAAATGAAACTCCCAAGGGATCAGTAGCCCTTTTCTTTATTTGTCTCTTCAGAAAACCCCCAGGAACTACATGGGGCATGCATGCAGCAACTGTGTCTAAAATTGAGATCCAGCATCATTGTCATTATCTCTTGTGCTGAGCAGAAGAATATAAATAGTACATACAAATATTAATTAACATCAAGTCTGCTGCAACGGTGATGGTTTTTATTTTTTTATTTTTTATTTGAAATGTTGATGGCTTTAAAACTACATGTACAGAACGTACCCTACAAACTTAGCAAACATTTAACTTGAAAACAGAAGGAATCTTTTTATTATCAGTGGAACGTTTATTGTTATGATATTTTATGTACACATTTTATTTGCAGTGTGATCACAATTCATGGGTGGGTTACGTTTTTGGGGTGAGCGGGTCATTTGAGATTTGTATATATTGAGAGAATTTTCTGTGTAGAAACTTGACACGTTACTGTTAGAGGGATACTTCCAAAGGTAGATTTTTTTTTATGTTTCCATAAGTAACATTGGAAAACAAACATATGAAACAAAAAGTAAAAACGTGAAATTATAAATTTAAATCAATAAAACATATTTACATGCATTTAAAAACAAAATCTACATCGAACATAGTTGGGATATCCTCTTTCAGATCTGTTTACAGCAACAGTGAGGGTTTATTTAACCTCTACAGAAATGGCTTTTCTTGCTCATCTTTAAGATACTATCACTAATAATGTTAGACATTTTTAACAATTGTTTACTTTCTAAAACAATTTTTGCATGTGCATGTACACAGAGAGCATAGAGGCCACAATAAACATATTGGTGGGCGCATAAGAGCTGGGAATTGTGGGTATTGTTTACATGCACAAAAGCCAGATCCAAACCTCAGGAATGAGGTATCTGAGGAAAGTGGTTGAAGTAACAAGAAGAGACATGGTCCGCAACCAGACGATCCGTCAAGGCCTAAAATCCCATCCGCTGCAGACCCAAATAGAACAGTCCCAACTAAGATGGTTTGGTCATGTCTGCAGAATGGGAGAAGATCGGCTACCACGACAAGCATGGGAAACAAAGACCCAGGGATCCAGACCTCCAGGACGACCCAGAGTCCGCTGGGAGGACAACATTAGACAATCTTTGAGGGACCGAGGACTATAATGGAACCAGGCCAGGAAGAAGACAGCTGATAGAATGGTCTGGCGCTCTCTCTTCCAAACCTCTACACCTCACGGTAGAAGGGGAACGACTAAGTAAGTAAGTAAGTTTACGTGCAGTGTGGCGCCATCTTTAACACTTATCTCAGAAGTAGGATCTTTGTCATATTCTCCACAGCTAACATTATTTTGAATTTGCAAAAATTGAGATTGCGTAAATCACGGTTGCACTGTAGTTGTATCATAAGAACATTTTATGTGAAATGCTTATTTTCCCATATTATTTAAAATGTTTGTGAGATTTAGAAATCACTGTGTGATGAGGAAACTTAATGAAAAGGTTTATCACACATCATTATATTCCTTGAGCACTTAAGGTAAATATTTGAAGATTTTGTAGCAATATGGCTGTAAAACCATGGAGAACAATAAAAACAAGAATCAAGACATCAGACTTCTGTATATGGGTACTTTCTTAGTATAGAAGAATTTAAATGGCATGACGAAGTCACCAGTGTGGAAATAGTGATAAGAATCAGACATATCATCACCTTAGTGCTGCATTATTCCATCTCCACTTTTGGTGAAAATAGACCAGACATCATAAATCGACGTCATAGAGTTTAGTCTATCATCCTACACAATATTGTTCAGTTCTCAGTTTAGGTCATCAGAAGAAAGTTCATTTTAATATGATGTATCCTTCTTTTCAACTAGTAACCCAAAAATTTCAAACAAGTTCTACTCAAAGCAAGCTGAAGTGAGTTGGAATAAAGCAGTTCTAAGGTGACAATGTGCCAGTTGAATAAGAGATGAGAAGAAGGCACTGGAGATGGAAAGAATGCACATTGATGAAACGTTGATAGCATTACCAGGTTACAAGAAGATGAGGGGAATAGCAATAAGACACGGTGAAGGGTGGGTTTAAAGAAAAATAATAATATTGACAAATCTTTTTCCTTACTATTATTTAATTATATTTCTATTAACCCAACTAGCATTACCAGACAGTCCTTGTTCTGGAAGCCACAGGGTATGAGAAGCAGAGGTTGACTGAAAAAACACTTGGAGAACTGGAGACGAATTATAATGATGAAGACATGGAAAGATCATGAACTGATGGCACGTGATAGGACAGCTTGTTATATGTGATAGGACAGCTTGTTATACGTGATAGGACAGCTTGTTATATGTGATTGGACAGCTGGTTATACGTGATAGGACAGCTTGTTATACGTTTGGTGAAGGCTAATGCTCCTTGGGGACCTGAACAGGAATAAATTAAGGCTAATTTTTATAAAAATGTAAAACTTGTACGAGAAGATCAGTTTATGTGAAAATTTGAAGTCATATTTTAGTTTTTTTTTTTAACTCAGTATTTAGTTTGTTGCTTTTATTCTTTACTTTTGCAGGTAATAACAGATAATTTACATTTTAAAAGATGACAAAAAAACAAACACTAATCTTTAAAGTTTTGTTCAAGAATTTTTTTTTTTTTTTAAATATTTTCAAAATCAGTTTAATTGAGAAGAAATTTATGAATTATTAACATTGATATCTTTTTCTAAGTGGACCGTTATTTTATTTACTCGACTTATAATTGTTTGCTTTCATTTTGTATAGTTATACTAGAAATGCATTTATTGCTGTGTCTATGTAGTCATTGTATATTTCTTATCTTGCAACCGTTTAGTAATAAAGAGTTACAGCTGTGCAGTTTCTGAATGCTTTCATTAATAATATCTGTACTTCTTTGGACCTAAGACTCTGGCACAAATTGTATCAAGTTGGAGATGTTGATGTTAATGTCATATTTTCATAAAGATTGTTGCACAAACTATTGATGTCTGAACCAATAATATCAGAGTAATCTGAGATAGATTTAAACTAGTCATACTTGAAAAATCAACAGATTAATCATGTCCATAGTCATGAATAATAAACATAAATGGGTATATTGCATTTACTCGTAAGAAAGAAGGAAGTAGAAAACCAGACAACAGAAAAGTAACTGAAGTGATATGCTTTATGGTAATTGAATCCAGGACCATCCCAGTTCTGCCATTGCCTTGCTATGAGAGTGAGTTATGACTAAACACACTGCCAACAGACTGAGATACCATCTCTTCAACAAGCTAAAGATAGAAACTATCGATGAGTGTAACTGTGGCACTGATGAAATGATAGTTGAAGATCTGCTGCAAAAGTGCCCAATATATGAAGAACAAAAAAAGCATATATGGCCGCCACCATTACCACTCCTAGATAGACCTTATGGAGATACCAAAAACCTCAGGCTGACCACTGTTTTCTTTAAATTTATTCGAGTTGACGTCTGAAAATGTACGAAGAAGAAGACACCTGTAGTGAGGCAATGGCACCATCCAGATGATCCTTGGTTTGATTCCACAGTAAGCCTATCAATTTATTTACTTTTCTTTCTGTTCTCCTATTTTCTACTTCTTTCTTTCTTACAAGTGCCTTCAACATACCCATTTATGTAAATTATTTACTCTTCACAGATCCTAGGTTGCCCTCTTTGTTTCTTCGTCTATAGTCATGAGTGGCTTTTAGACATAAAGTATAGTTAAGTTGTTTCTGTGTCTATAGTCATGAGTGGCTTTTAGACATAAAGTATAGTTAAGTTGTTTCTTCATCTATAGTCATGAGTGGCTTTTAGACATAAAGTATAGTTAAATAGTGCATATAGGACAGTCTGTAAAACAGATCCCAGGTTTTCCTCTTTGTTTCTGCATCAATAGTTAAGTAGTGTGTTATAGGGCGGTCTGTGGATGCCGACCAGCCAGCAATCTGGGAGTATGAGTTACACGGTTCATGAGTTGACCTAATCATTATTCTAAAATGTAACTGCAAATCTGGAGACATAAGAGAGAATATTTTTTAGACTTAGTCCTCACATGCATGTAACACAAGTACAGGTAGCTCTCTGGTTACACAAGTTTATTTTTGTGAATTCAAATATTACCGCACAAATGTTTAGGTATTTTTGTTTTATTTACGCACAAAAATTGAAGTTATGGGACCCGATATTTAGGCATTTTTTTTACAGTACTTTATGTGTGCGCCGACAGAGCAAGACAACAACTTCATCCACGTGACGTTGATTCTCGACTTTTCAGTCTTGCTGCACAGACCTCGAACTAAGTGCTGTATGTTTTGTCATTGTGCTGGTATACGTGTGTATTTCATGTAGATTGAAGTAACAGATGCTAAATTGTGTAGTCTTATTGTCACTTGTATTGGTCAAAGGTATAAATTAACTATGACCTAGAGGTCATGCAGCAAGTGATAGTGCAACTAACATTGCTAGAAAATGTGCCAGAGAGTCCACAACACTGGATCAAAAACTGGATTGGATCAAAAACTGGACTGAATCAAAAACTGGACTGGATCAAAAACTGAACGTGATAAAATGCTATAAAAGTGGTCAGTCAACTGCCATGATAAGGAGTGCATAGAATATAATTGAAAGCACTTTACACACCATTAGAGACAACAAGGAAATAATCAATAAGCATAGTATTAATTAAGGCACATCGTTATGTGCTGCCGCTTGCACCTACATGCGCAATAACTTCATGGAAAGAATGGAAAAGTCTCCGTTGAGTAATTTGTCACCGTTAATTTATGTACATGTACCTAATATGAATGGTATGTATGTATTTATTTTTATTATTATGTATGGTACTGGTGGAACACACCCCTCTTACTTCACATGTATGTGAATGAGAAAATCCTGTTCCATTGAAGTGATTTCTGTTTACGCGAGGGTCTTGGGAACGCACATATTGCGCAAACAAAGAACTACCTGTATTTGTAAAATCCGTTGTGGATTTGGATAAGGAAGGGATAGTAAGGACAATTAATGATCTCCTGTTAAAGTCTGACGCTGCAACTGATGAATTGACATAAATGAATGAGCAAAATTTGTATTTCACTGGGGTAAAGAAATAGACATTACTGCCTTTTTTACGTTTCTGACCTCCAATAATATGACTCTACATCAAACGTAATAATTAGCAGAGGTGGAGATATGAGTGTACACAACCAGCGTGCTACAGGGACAATCGGCACTCATACCCGAGTTGAGCACCTATGGGTTTGCCAGGAGTGCAGTGATGTCGGTTCTGATCAGTAACTGACCACTGCAGACTCAAATACTGTCTGTACAACTAATTGAAAATCAAACAGACAGATATGTGCTCATGTCAGGAGGACAAACAGACAGATATGTGCTCATGTGAGGAGGACAAACAGACAGATATGTGCTCATGTGAGGAGGACAAACAGACAGATATGTGCTCATGTGAGGAGGACAAACAGACAGATATGTGCTCATGTGAGGAGGACAGACAGACAGATATGTGCTCATGTGAGGAGGACAAACAGACAGATGTGTGCTCATGTGAGGAGGACAAACAGATATGTGCTCATGTGAGGAGGACAAACAGACAGATATGTGCTCATGTGAGGAGACAAACAGTAGAAAATGTGCTCCCAGACTGTTGGCTCAATGAGAGGTGCTGCATAGCCTTTTCCAACCTAGTATGTATGGTGACAAGAGAAGCCTGAGACAGACTGCTAGCTTTATAAGAGAGATAGATGTGGTTTTTCAAGAGCGAACGACAATGGAGATTCTTAACATTTCACCAGCTTGTTAAATCCAAGTTGGCATGGAGCATCCTGATTTGCAGGGTGGTTGTGGCGATTGCCTGTCATGGTAAGCTTACGGGGTTCCAGGATCAAACCTAGTAGTGTCACGCTGCAATCTACCCAGCTGTAAATGTATACCTGACTTAGCACTTGAGTTAGGGAAGGAAAAGGCAGTGGGAGGGGAACGGTCACCCCCCAACTCATCAAGCTGGACCTAGTTTAGTTATAGTGAAGTCTCTAACACTTCACACGCCTCATGGTAGTGTTTGCTTTGAAACTATCTTTACCTTTTTTTTTTTTTTTTTTTTTTTTTTTTTTAAACTCTGTGTTGGATATTGTTGTTTATAAATTATCTATTGATTGTAGTAAAAAAAATATTTTTGTCATATAGAAATTATGTCATCTTTTTTTTTTCTTCTTTTCTTTTACCCAAAATTTAGAGCCACAGCAGCACAGTGGTTGGTGCATTGGCTTCTCAGCTCGGTGGTCCATGGTTTGAACCCCAGTTGAGGTGGGATTTCTTTAGACCG
Source organism: Oreohelix idahoensis (assembly GCA_024509875.1). Lineage (NCBI taxonomy): Eukaryota > Metazoa > Mollusca > Gastropoda > Stylommatophora > Oreohelicidae > Oreohelix > Oreohelix idahoensis. The sequence continues at coordinate 231,689 of JAMPIV010021766.1, read as the reverse complement.
CAAACGACTCCGAGGTCGACCCAGCTTCATAAATTGGGTACCAGAGCAATTCTGAGAAAGTTAAGGCTGCCGGCATGATGCTGAGCACATCACCCCTAGAGTGCAGATTTTCAAGAAAATATGGGCCTAACACCATATTCCCAAAATGCCTTAATGGGCGCATAACGGGATCCCTTATCCTTTATTTTAACTCAAAATTTGTTTATTTTATTAAAATAAATTGTTCCAAGGCAGAAATATGAAGAAAAAAAAATGTACGTGTTCTCAACCTGATAAAATGAAGATTATAGTTTCTTTCTGTCCCAAAACATATCAGTAAAGCAGCGGAGTTAGCTGTCAAGCTGGAGTCCAGCTGACAAGCTGGGCGCCCTTTGAAGCACAGTAGTGTTAGGGAACATTTAATGAATATATAAACCTGTGATAGACAATGTCACCCAGAGATGGTTAAATGAATATTTAAATACTGCCAGGGAATATTAAATAAATATATAAGCCTAGGAAAGACCGATCACCAGATAAGCTTGGGGTAGGCCAATCACCAGATAAGCCTGGGATAGACCAATCACCAGATAAGCCTGGGATAGGCCAATCACCAGATAAGCCTAGGATGGGCCAATCACCAGATAAGCCTGGGTTAGGCCAATCACCAGATAAACCTAGGATAGGCCAATCACCAGATAAGCCCGGGATAAACCAATCACCAGATAAGCCTGGGATAGGCCAATCACCAGATAAGCCTAGGATATGCCGATCACCAGATAAGCCTGGGATAGACCAATCACGAGAGATTGTTAAATGAATATTTCATTCCTGTAAACACAATACTGCCAGGGGATATTAAATGTTTACATAAAGCTATGATAGTCAAGTTCATTAGAGATTGTTCAATGAATGTTTAAACCCTAGAAACACAATCTTGCCTGGGGATGTTAAACTAATATATAAACTTCAGATAGCATTAACAGAGATTGTAAAATGAATATGTCAATCCTAATCTGAGTAGGTCTCGGGGTCTCTGACAGGACAAAGATAGAGTACGACTTCTGCAGCCACAGACATGTTGTACGAGGCGAGCAATACATGGTTTGCTGGGTAGGTCCTAATCATGTAAAACATTGCTCCAGCAACTATCACTGCACGAGCCGTTGTATGCTTGGTGCAGGTTTTTGCAAAGGGATCGGCTGAAGTCGTGGCTCTATTCTCTATAACAGTGTTTCTTAACCAGGATGCACACACTCCCTGGGGGTGCGAGACCCCACCCACTAGGGGTGCGAGATATGCAGATGTTGTAGAAAGCGAATCATCATAAACACTATATAATGCACAAAACTATTTGTATAAAATAGAACGTAGTAGACATCATGAATTACATACCGAACCTTAAGTCACATTTTGTAAAAAATAACGTCACAAAACATACTTTCATCATTTTTTTGGTCTCATTTCTGGAATATTTCACGAGCTAGAAGATAATAGGGTGTGAGGCTTCTTAAGATGGTGGAAAGGGGAACACTTCTAAAAGGTTAAGAAACTCGGCTCAACAAGGAGATGAAGATGGTGACAGATTTGATAAATGCACCTGAAATTTTGAGTAGAACCTCAAATAGATTGAAACTGGAATCTCAATGAAAATATTTGGAGGAACAGTGAAGCCTTGTAGAAAAATATGGATACTGGAGAGAAAAAAATGGTGCTACCAAGAATCTCAAAGATTTTGATCATTTATGATTGGATAAATGAGTTTTGTGATGGGAATTGAACAGATAGTTCAGATGAATGTCCAAGTTACTAGCAGAGGTTCGTCATACTGTATTAAGGCACTGTAGTCAAACTGGTGATAGGATCATTATAGTTTTAAAACGTGTTGGAATATCAGTTTTACTGTTACGCATACACATAGAAACCTTCTCTAGTCATGACTGGCCATTGGCATGATAAGCTCATGAGATAACACTCAGCTGCGTTTTGCCTGGTGTTCTTTTTGGGTGTTCTTTTCTCTCTCTTCTGCTTGTTGTAAATGCTTCTTTTCACCCAATCTGAGGCAGCGCCATGAGGAGCATCTCCACTTTATCCTCTCAGGATGATGGATTTATGTCCATGCATTTATTATTTCTTGTATACATCTTTGAACCTTACTTCTTAAAGACATCATATATATCTATATATTTATATATATATATATAAACTTACTTAGTCATTCCCCTTCTATCGTGAGGTGTAGAGGTTTGGAAGAGAGAGCGCCAGACTATTCTATTGGCCGTCTTCCTCCTGGCCTGGTTCCATTCTAGTCCTCGGTCCTTCAAAGATTGTCTAATTTTGTCCTCCTCTGAGTCATCCTGGGTCCCTAGCTCTTTGTTTCCCATGCTTGTCATGGTAGCCGATCTTCTCCCATTCTGCAGACATGGCCAAACCATCTTAGTTGGGACTGTTCTACTTGGGTCTGCAGGGGGTGGGATTTTAGGCCTTGACACACACACATATATATATATATATATATATATATATATATTTATATATATATATATATATATATATATATATATATATATATATATATATATATATATATACAGTACTTTGCAAAAAAAATGGCAGTCATCTTGCTCAGCTAAATATGCTGAAATCTAATTAAATGTGCATGTTCTGCCCCAAATTTGCACTCCACTTAAGTGAGCAAACACTACCAAAAGTAAAAAAAAATTAGCTTAGAGTACAGTCCCTTGATAATAGAGCAGACGACAATTTCTAATGCTAGTGGCAGAAAATGGATACAAAGTCAAAGTGTATGTTAATTTCACAGCTTTGGAATGAAGGAAATCAAACATGTTCCAACATTTCTAAAACATTGAACATTCCTGAGCAGACTTTCTACAGAGTTGTGAGTAAATTAAAAGCAGGTAATGGAATCGAGCGAAAAGAAGGTAGTGGGAGGCCAAGAATTTTGGACACAAAGGACCATTGGCATCTCGCCCAAATCATTCGGGCTGGGCCAATGAAGAGTGTAGAAAACATACGGCAGCGCATGTTCGAGTTGGGAAGCCCAGAGGTATCTAATGCTAATGTCAACCAGGAGCTACACAGGATGAATTACACAAAAAAGCGGGTAATTTCGTCACCATTGCTCACAGAGACTCACAAACAGATGCGCTTGAACTGGTGCCACGAAAACAAAAATTTGTCATGGGACAATGTGATTTTTTCAGATGAATGTTCTGTTTGGTCTTATCCTGCTCAAATAAATATTTGGATGAAAGACTCTGTAATGCCTGTGTACCAGCGACCGAAACATACCCAGAAATTCCACCTTTGGGGAGGGGTGTCAGCAAGAGGTGCCACCCCACTGTGTGTTTTCTCAGGAATTCTCACGAAAGAAAGGTACATCGACATACTAGAGGGACACCTTCTGCCATTTATGCAGGTCATGTACCCCGATGGGTGCACATTTCAACATGACAATGACCCAAAGCATACAGCTCATACCACCAAAGCATGGCTGCAAGAGAAGAATATGATAGTGCTGAAGTGGCCCAGCAACAGTCCCGACCTAAACCCAATTGAAAACGTTTGGGCACTACTCAAGAATCATTTAAAAAAGAGTGGACTCAGAGACGTTGAACAATTGAAGAAGGAAGCTGAAAAATACTGGGACAGTCTGACTCAGAATTGCCTACAAACACTTGTGGGAAGTATGCATCGCCGCATCCAGGCTTGCCTTGCTGGAGAAGGCAACATTATATTGTACTGAAACCACAGTTAATAGATAGGGGAGATACCAATCTTCCTCTGGACATACAGTTTTTATTATTATTTGCTTCTATGAGTGTGCTGCGTTGCGAAAATATGACTGCCATTTTTTTTGCAAAGTACTGTATATATATATATATATATAAAGTTTTATTTTTGTGCTTTAGTCTGTGTTTTGTTTGATCCATGTAGTGCCGTGACGTTTATATAAATATGCATCGTTTTTTAATTAGGAATGTTGCTGTTGCACTGCATGTTTTCAAAGTGACTTTTTTGATGTAGAAACAAAACACAATGTTGCTACCAACAACAAATTAAAACTCTCGCTGTAAAATGTAATACCAAAAACAGTATCTATTCCACTCCTAGCTGTTGTTAATGGTCTAGTTCTTCTTTTGGCCACTATTTAACTCTTTCAGTCCCAAGCAAAAATGTGGGTTTGGCCCAAATAAAAATGGCCACCCCAGTGTGTTTTTATTGTTGTTGTTTGGAAATAATTTAAAAAAATGTTCATATGCATAAATAACTTTGTTGTTGTATATGAAACTGAAGGTAAATGGATGTACTTTACTCTAGTGTTACAAGTATAAAAGCTTTCATTGAAAAATTATTAGTTATCCAAGGTAAAATGGAGGCTGAAAGAATAAGCCGGTGAAAAATTACAGCAAAAGTATTCAATCAGATTCTTCTAGAATTGTTCCCCAGGAGAATATCCAAGGGTAAAGGTTCAAAATGTCACAGACAGAAGTATTCTAACAAAGTACAATCAGTTTTTAGTCAATAAAAACACTCAGGAAATTGTTAATTTCACAGATTACAACAACAGGTCACATGGTTGTAAAAAAGAGGAAATTATATATTCTTACCTTGCTGAGCTGCTCCTCTTCTCAAGATGATGTGTAATCCATATGAAATCACATAAGGTCACTCACAAATATATTTACACTAGGCCTATGTATAAACATTACTTTACGATGACATATTATATGAACTTATTACAGTCTGATTACATGCTCCTGTATCCATAACTTCATTATCGACATCAGACCTTCCATTATCATCCTCGGTTTCCGAGGACTCGATATCAGGCTCCTGCTTTGCTATCCTGTGAATAAATACTACAATCTGAATTATTATCACTGTCTAGAATTTCTTCAAATAACTTTCTAGCTTGCTCTGAAGTTAATTCAGAGGTCTACCAGAAACAGTGGGCGTGCCATTTGATCTTATAAAATATGCGCTTAAAAAATCATAAATTAATATCAAACCACAAAAATACTTTCTCTCTTAAACACACAAGGTATTTACTAGAAAGGACTTCCTGTCGGAAATGACGTTTTGGGTTGTTAAAATTGGAAAACAACTCTAGAAAGGAGCAAAAAATACGAAATACGATATAACATTGATCGGGTCAAACAGGTCGAACCGGAAAACCGATATTACGTTGATCAGGACTTAGAGTTAACTCTATTCCACTCCTAGCTGTTAAGAATGATCTAGTTCTTTTTGCCACTATTTAACTCTATTCCACTCCTAGCTGTTATTAATGATCTAGTTGTTCTTCTGTTTGCGCTCCTTACGGAGCATAGATCCACAACAACAGCTGGTTTCCTTGAAGGACACCTGCACCACCAAGAATTCACATACTCTTGCAGCAGTGGTGTCTGCAGCAATGTGTTTTATGTGATGAGTTTGCCAGCCTAATGCACATCTTCATGTTTGTTGCCTTGTACGACATGCCTGATGGTGCAGAAGTTCTATTTTTTCTTTTGTCTCGTCAGTGACCCATGGCAACGACACGAGACTTTCTTGATAATTAATGAGGGTAAATTTGTGAGGTAGAAAAGTTGCTTACCATTTAGTTCAGTCTTTTAAACTATTGCAATAAATTTATAAGCTGAAAGATCGGAATTTAAAAAAAAACTTGCCTTGTTTTTGTGACACAGGATGAGTATCCTAATATAAAGACCATGTGGTATGATTATATTGATTGAAAGATCAGTTCTTTCACAGACTGCAGAGTTACTTCGAGTTATCATAAATCTCGCTAGGTTTGTATTAAGGAAACATAGGTTATACACCATATCAGACTACTGCAAATTTTCTGTCTAAAGAAAGCTAATGCATATTTAGAAAATACAAAAATTTTGTGATGATATGAATAGGGATTCAGATAAGTTCTTAGACCCTTGTACGATAGTGAAAGATTTATGACAGACAAAAGAGGTACTGAATGATTTTTGGCAGACAAAGTACATATGGAAAGATTTTTGGCAGACAAAGTATGTATGGAAAGATTTTTGGCAGACAAAGTACATATGGGAAGATTTTTATCAGACAGAACAAGCGCAGAAAGATTTTTGAACACAGAATTGATGCAGAATGATTATGTTTTCAAGTACAAAGGAATTATAGAAAACTTTTACAAGAAAACAGATTTAGAATTGTTAGTACACTTAATAATAAACAAGAGTCTTAAAGACGTCATGCCAACCGTACAAATATGAAGTTTTCATGAATGCAAAAACAGATACAGAAATTGCTTTGTTGCCAGAAAATATCTACAGAAAAATTATTTTTATTGCCAAAGAAGGGGGAAGGTCCAGAAAGATATATATGTACATAAATTGGCCGAATACCATCTCCAACCAAAATCTGCTTACTCGGAGCAAGCAAGAGGACATGCACACCTCATAGCTGGCAGACGCTGGAGTTGGGTTGGCCATGTCCTCAGAAGGAACCCCGATGCCATCACAAGAACAGCTATGCTATGGACCCCTGAAGGAGAACGAAAGAGAGGCAGACCAAAAACAACTTGGCGGAGGACTGTGGAGGCTGAGATGCAGTGAATGAACCAGAGTTGGGACAATGTACGAAGGATGGCCACTGACCGAGCAAAGTGGAATCAATTTGTTACTGCCCTACAAGACGCCACCAGGCGTGATGGCACTGACTGCTTTGATGGTCGGCAGCTAAGGGTCAAAGAAGTAGAAAACAGATACAGAAAACTTTTTATGAACATAAAAGTTGTAAAGTGATGTTTTTATGAACACAAAACTGGTATAGAACAATTTTATGAACACAAAACGGACACAGTGAGATTTTTATGAACACAAAATGGGCAAAGTAAGAATTTTATGAAAACAAAATGGTACAGTAAGATTTTAAAACAAAACAAAGTACTGTAATATTTGTTTTGAAACACAAAACAGGTTGGGAAGTGTTTTCTTTTGAATGTAAGGCAGGTTTAGAAAAATAAATGTTTTCTTGTGGATGTAGAACAGGTATAGAAAGAGAAATGTTTTCTTGTGAATATAAAACAGGTATGGAAAGAGAAATGTTTTCTTGTGAATGTAAAATAGAATATAAAGATGTCATAAAAGCTACAGAAAGTTACTAGTGAGCACAAAAAAGGTGCTGAAAGAATTTATGAATACAGAACAATTATAGGAATAATTTTAAGATCATAAAACAAGAAAAGGAACACAGTACATATTATGTATCACACATTCAATTCCATGCCTTTAGCAGTAAGAATGTATTGCTGCATGTGATCATCCTGTGGACTTTGAGGACTATTGAGGTCCAGAGATGAATATTTTTTTTTGGGTATAACTTTTATGATGAATTTTGTCAAGAGGATACTAGAGAAATAAGCTGAAGAATTTAACTCGTGCAGCTTTGCTTTGCTTTCCCCGCTAATACTTGTGTAACTTTTGGCTTCCCTTAGTTCAAATGAAATTTCGCTTCAAAAATTGGTGTAATATGTTTCAATTTGTACTTCATACTGGCATCTTTGTTTTGTGATATTGTTGATGTTTGTTGTTTTTTCTTTTAATGTATAGCAATAAAATGACTTACTTCAATGTTTTAAAAGTTTGTGGTTTGTTTCTTCTGTGATCAAGGTCAAGAGTCAGTACTGTGGTCTTGAAGTCCATCATAAGACTTTTGTGGATGGTATATACCTCATTAGCCCTGCACATAGTTCCCGGGGGGGGGAAGGGGGGGGGGGGGGGTCCTCTGAGGGGACAGAGAAAAAATAGACCTACTGCTTCCTCAAGCATGTCATAGGAGGTGACTAACATGAGGTTGGGTATAGGGCTGGCAACCTCATCACGTAAAACTGCCACAAAAACCACCACTGAAAGAGCATGTGAATGCTTCAAACAAACGGCCAAGCTTCTATGGCTGCTCCCTGCTTCTTAGGGAGCAGTAAGGGAATTGAAGGGACATTCCTTGTAGTTGAATATTACATTAGAGTATATACCGTATATAACTAATAGTGAAAAACTGAGGTGAATATTTTAGTGTGTATTTTGTCACAAACTGGTTTGAAGTTTGGGTGTCGGAAACGTATGCTCCACAAGGAGCTAGATTGCTTGTTTGTGTTGTTTTTAATGTCTGAGCAAGAGTTACCTGAATGTAGGTTTTGTGCCATTGTTGCGTGAGCTAGTCTGTTTACGGCTGAACAATGGTTTTGTCCTGTATGAAAGATTAAGTTGCTGAGTAATCATAGGTTAGAGGTCAGAGGTGTGTAGGGATGAACCAGAGAGCAGGCACCTGCTTCTTCTTGAACAGTAAGCAAGATGGACATGTGAGCTAAGTCAGTGTATTGATGTAGCTGATTTGGCTTGTGTTTTGACAAGGCAATATACCATATTTCTTCTGAGTTTCTGATGTAGCTTGTGTCTGTTCTAACAAGGCAGTATACTATATAATCTCTTCTCTAGGTAGCTGATTTGGCTTGTGTTCTGACAAAGCATTATTCTATATCTCTTCTATGTAACTACGTAGCTGATTTGGCTGTGTTCAGACTAGGCATCATACTTTTATGTCATCTTTGTATCTGATGCAGTGTTTTATCCTCACCAATTTTGTGACGTTTTTATCTGTTCTTCTGTCATTTGTGGTGTCATTTGCAGCATTTCTAAGCTTCTCATTTTGCATTGTTTAATCCTCCACTCCGTTGCTTTAGACATGACCATGTCTGACATTAATAGCAAAGATTTGGTATGAGTATGCTATAATGATGGAGTTTTCAGTTTGGTTTTGGATTTAAAAGCTATCTTCATTGCACGCGGAAAACCCCATCAGTGATCCAATCTCCTCGCTTAGATCACACAAGGAGGATTTTAGCACAGGCGAGGTTCCTGGTGTGTATACAGGAATCCCATTCTATAAATAATTTTGTGGTAGTAAGTTTCCTAATTTTTTAATTATGCCAGGGCAGCGGCCGTATGGCCTACTCCTTACAATTTCCAACTGCTGAGGGATTGAGGGATTTTTAACGTGCACAACTTTCACATGGGACCTCCCTTTTTTTTCTGCCCTTATCCGAGAAAGCTAGGCATCCGATCTCACCACCCAGGAGATCAGGGGGGAGCATGACATCATCAGGACCTACTGTTTCTGAAAACAATTTCCACAAATTATATTCCCTGTGCTTGGATCGAACCCTGTACTTTTAGCATTAGAGGCGGACACCATACCCTTTAGCCACTCCGATAACAATTTCCATAAATTATATTCCCTATGCTGGGATCAAACAATGTACCTTTAGAATTTGAGGCGGACGTCATTCCTGTTAGCCACTCCGACCCCCCAAGAAGTGTTCAGACATTTTAGTTTATCTTAGACAACTTCCTTGGCGCATCTTCTTCTCCGTATGTTTGATATGACCATGTTTGACATTAACAGAAGAGTTGGTATGAATATAATGTTAATTTGAAGTTAGCAGCTTTTCATAGACTTCTCAACTTGCATAGTGAAATCTACATCCCTAGTGCTTTAGATATGACCATGTCTGATAATAACAGCAAGGATCTGGTATGAATATGCTGTTTACAACTGTTGTTTAGTTCCTAAAATGTGGTGGGTATCTGAGAAGTGGAGTCAGTTTTATAAGCTACTGCTGTTAAATTTTATTTTACACTTTACATATGTTTCCTTATCCCATCCGCCATTGAATGTGAGCATGCTTCCTTGGTATTTATTATGAAGGTAAAAGAAATAAATACGAGTCATGGGCAATGACTATAACCCACAAAGGTTAGATCCAAACCTCAGAAATGAGGTACCTGAGAAAAGTGGTTCGCAACCAGACGATACGTCGAAGCCTAAGAACCCAACCCCTGCAGACCCAAGTAGAATAGTCCCAACTAAGATGGGTTGGCCATGTCTGCAGAAGGGGAGAAGATCGGCTGCCATGGCAGGTACGGGAGGCAGGGATCCCGCTTGGAGGACAACATTAGACAATATCTGAAGGACCGATGACTAGAATGGAACCAGACCACGAGGAAGACAGCTGATAATAGTATGGCTCTCTCTCTTCCAAATCTCTTTTGGCGCCTTTGCCTTCCCTAACTAAAAAGCAGTCAGGTACCCATTTACAGCTTGCTAGACTGGAGCTGGACACTATTGTTGGTTTCGACACTGACAACTTGGCCTTGAGAATAAGCACTCAGACCACTATGCTTATTGATGCTTTATTACGAAAGCTTAGCTGTAAAATATGAAAAATGATATTCAGTTTTATATATCAGATACACGCTAGAAACAAGGGACGTGTTAGTATGCATATTTTTGTTGTTATGTTCTTCATTTTACTGCTGACATTCAATAATCGCTGGAGACATCTTCTACATCAAGCCAGACTTTTCTTTTAGCTTCCTTTATTTTTTTTCGGCTCCCGAAGAATCATAGACCTTCAACAAACTTTTATCAGCCATTATGTCTCGTGCTATCAGCTCAAGGTTTTTCCATGTCTTTCTTACGATTTTCACGTCTGCCTCCTGTTCTCTTCTTAATGTGTTCTTCTGTCTACCTGTGCCTTCTTGGGATTCAAAGCTGTCTCTGGGTTATCATGAGTCTCTTTAGCAGAGGACCTTCTACTGTTTTGGATGTCTGAGTTGAGCTATTTTATTTTGTTGACTTTTCATTAGTGTTTGTTAAAGTTCTATCCAATGGGGTAGACAGTCCCACGCCCAGCCCTCAGTCGCTTCTAAAGAAATGCATGGTAAGTTACTGTTGATATTTACCTTTGTGCGTAGTAAATATTGTTAATTATAATGAGACATGGCTGGCTGTCATACATACTCACGTTACGAAGCATAATCACGAAGGCGAACACACTGAATACATAATGACATGTTTAATCGACCATCTTAGAAAAACAGGAAGTAGGAAGAAGAGAAAAGTAGAGCTAGCCTAAGGGCAAGTAACTCTAGTAGGAAACAAGATAAACATCAAGACATCAACATCCCCCCTTCTTTATGAGTGAACAAAGTCATTCATCCAAGAGGGTTTCTTGCGATCTCTTTGAGGTCTCTTAGAGCAAGATGGTAGGAGAGAATGTTCTTTGCCAGCTTTCCCAGGACTAGAAGTAGCTGGAGTTGAAGGATCAACTTCTGGAGGATTGGAAATGTTCACTTCACTAGTGTTCTCCATGTCTGGCAAAACAACCTGTTGCTCAGGTAGAACTGGAGAGGAGACATCAATTTCCAGGTCCTCGGGATCAGGTGTGAAAGGTGTTGTTTTAGGTCTTAGATGAATTCTGTTTCTGACATATTGACCTCCATTCTCCCCTTCAACGAGATAAGATCTTTCAGAGAGCCTCTTATCAATCCTTCCAGGTTGCCAGTTTGGTTGTTCAGGGTCTTGATAGTAGACTGGCTGGTGAGACAACTTGGGCAGATCATGAGCAGTTTTATCATAATACTTCTTAACTGATCTGTCTCTCTTGCCTCTACTTTCAATAACTCTACTGTGAGATGCAACGGGTTTCACTGCAGAAGGTATCAGTGTACGCAGTTTCCTGTTGAACAGTATTTCTGCTGGACTTAGATCAAACCCTTGTCTCGGCGTATTACGAAGTTCAAGTAGTGCCTCATATGCATCTGTATTATTTTGAACAGTCTTTCTCATCATACCCTTGATGAGTTTCACAGCAGATTCAGCTAATCCATTGGCTTTATGATGACCTGGTGCTGATTTAACATGAAGTATTCCCCATCTAGCAGTAAATGATCTGAACTGTGCAGACGTAAACTGAGTACCTTGGTCAGATACAATAACTTTAGGGACACCATAACGAGCAAAATGAGACTTCAATTTCCTGATGACTAACTGTGCTGTCATTGTAGGTAGAAAGTCTACTTCAATGAAGTTGGAGAAGTAGTCAATCAGGACTAAATAATATCGGCCTTCTATAATAAAGATGTCAGTGCCAACTTTCTCCCAGGGTGATAAACCTCTTGAGTGTTGGTTTAAAGGTTCTTTAGTATTCCTTGCCTTCGTTTCTTGACATTCTGGACAACTGTCAGCTATCTGTCGAATCTCAGCCGTCATGCCGATCCAAAACAGACAACTTCTGGCCCGGCGCATCATGCTGTCAAATGCAAGATGAGCAGCGTGTAGCTTCTGCTTGATTTCAGGCCTCAGTGCTTTTGGGATAAGAATACGCTCTCCTTTAAGTATTATGCCTTGTTCTGTTGTCAGAGTATCACGAATGTCAAAATAAGGCATAAGCTCAGCTGGTACATCAGACTTTCTTTTAGGCCACCCATCCAAAATGGTCGACTTCAACCTCTGGAGCACGCTGTCTTTGAGAGTTTCAGCTTTAATCTTTTCCATCATCACATCTGGTATTTCAGGTAATCTTACAGGTGCATCAGCTCCTGCATTGCTCTCTCTATCAGCTAAGGAATCCAATGTGACATTATGAATACAAACTCTGGACAGTGTGTCGGCTATAAGAAGATCGGAACCTTGTACCCATTGGAATTCAAAGTCATATCGATGGCTGCGCATCAGTAAATTCTGCAGTCTTCGAGGAATTTGACTCAGAGGTTTCTTAACGATGGCTGCCAAAGGTTTATGGTCGTTGATGACTGTAACTTTCCTTCCATAAGTGTACTGGTCAAAGCGTTCCAAACCATATACAACAGCTAAGAGCTCCTTCTCAATTTGAGCCCAGCGTTGTTCTGTTTCAGTTAGAGCTCTAGAAGCAAACTCTATTGGCTGACCATTTTGTAGGAGGACAGCCCCAAGTCCATAGCTGCTACTATCAACTTGAATACACAAAGATTCATCAGGATCATAGTATGCGAGTACTGGAGTAGAAGTAATCAGTTTCTTGACACTCTTGAAAGCTTGTTCACATTCAGCAGACCAGATAAAGGGAGTATCCTTACGGGTAAGTTCTCTTATTGGATGAAGAACTTCTGAAAGATTGTTGAGAAACTTTGCTAGATACTGTATCATGCCGCAAAATCTGCGAACCTCATGACAGTCCTTAGGAACGGGCATGTTTAGTATTGTCTCAACCTTTTTCTTGTCTGGTTCAACACCTCGAGCAGTAATAAGGTGACCCATGAAGGTAATTTCTTCTTTCTTCTCTTGAGCTTTAGCGTCATTCAGTTTAATGCCTTTTCTTTACAGCTATGTTTCAGTGCTTTAAGTTTCAGATCATGGTCCTTAATTGCTTGCTGTCTGTTTGATCCACAACCTGCAATAACTATGTCATCAGCAACATTGATGCAACCATGAAGACCTTCAAGAGCTTGTGCTAGATGCCTCTGGAAAATTTCACTGCTTACATTCAAGCCAAATGGTAATCTAGACCATCTGAACCTACCATAAGGTGTAATCATTGTTGTAAGTTTACTAGACTTCTCATCAAGTTTGATATGCCAGAATGATTCCTTGATATCCAGCTTTGTGAAGATCTTGGCATTATTGAGTTCAGGCAATACATCATCCAAAGTTGGTAATCTATAATGCTCTCTCTGCAAAGCCTCATTCAGGGGTCTAGGATCAATGCATATTCTTAAAGAACCATCAGACTTTTCAACAACAGCCATTTGGTTAACCCATTCAGTTGGTTCCTCTACTGGTATTAATATACCTCTGTTCATTAGATTTTGAAGCTCTGATTTTACCTTGCTCTTAAGTGAAAATGGTATTTTTCTGCACGGCAGTGCCTTTGGACGAATATTAGGATCAATCTGCAACACAGCTTCACACAGGACACTTAGATGGTTATCAGAGTTATGATCATTATCTGAACTGTCAGTAACCACCTTAGCAATAAATTTGTTTGTGTTAACTGTCACAAACTGTAGATCCTGCAGTGTGTTGTTGCCCAGCAAACATGTGAATCTATTTTTCACAACAGTTATATTGTGTTTTGTCCCAGTCTTAGGATTCTCAGCAGTTAATAGAACTTCTCCCAGTGGAGTCATCTTAGTACCATTCCACATAACAAGCCTCTGTTTAGTGGGTAACAGTTGTTCTTGCATCACAAAGCGTTGACAGATTGTATTCACATCAGCTGCTGTGTCTAACTGAAATTTTACCATTTTTCCATTGACAATGAGTTGTGCAGATGTACAAGCTTTGCTAGCCTTCACACAATTAAGAAAAACTTCAGAATCTTCCACTGACTCTGTGTGAACAGTGTAAACTTTCTTGCATTTAAGTTTGAAATGGTTTCTTCCCCCACAGTTTGAGCAAAACTTCCCCCATGCAGGACACTTTTTCTTAATCAATAGATGTTTCTGTCCACAGTAATGACACTCCTTTCTAGGTTCAAAGTACCCACTGTCAGTGTTACTTTGACAGGCTTTACCAGCAGCATGCCCAGTGTCTCTCTTGAGAGGTTTCTGGTTGAGTGATTTTTTCTGTACCTTTTCAACCCTTGCTTCAGAAGGTTGTACTGTATTATTCATCTCACTTATGTCTTTTCCAGTTTGCTCGAAGACTCTGCATATGTGAATGGCTTTCTTTAGATCGAGGTCAGCTTCTCTCAAGAGTTTCTCTTTTAACCTTTTTTTGACAGTAAAGACAATTTTGTCTCTTATCATACGATCCTTGTCGTTAAAGTTGCACAAATCTGCCTTAGTTCTCAGCTCAGTCAAAAAGGAATTAAAAGGATCTTGAAGAGGTGTGTTCCAGAATCTGAACGTATGTAATACTTCATTGCTTCGTGAGCTACAATGGTTCTGGAGCAAATCGAGAATTTTAGTAGGATTAGAGTGGTCTCCTTCCTCTGCAAGTTGATCAAAAACTTCAACAGCTTGAGGTCCAGCACAGTGTAAAATGATGGCCGCCCGAACAGAATCGGGTTTAGACGCCACCTCTGATGCATGCATGGCAGAAGAGAGGGGAGAAAACTTCGAAAGGAACACTAGGAAAATAAGCAGCCGAGGGCTATCACTTCAAGGGCGCATTTCCATAGTCAGTTACGACTGAAAGGGCTATTATTATTATATTCTTTGCTTCCCTTTCGGGCTGCGGTAACATGTGGATGTTCGTATTGCGTATTTGACATTATTTGATGTATTGTTCTAGTTACTATAGTTTATTTGTGCTGATATTTTTGTCCGGTTTAGTATTTGTTATTTAATTTGTCTTCCATGAGTCTGCTGTATAATTTGTCATTTTCTCGTATAGGCAGTCCCACAGCAAATACTACCGTAGTGGAGTGAAGTGTTAGAGACTTCACCATACTAGGTCAGACATCGAGAGGTGGGGTGACCAGTTCCCTTCCTCGCTGTCTTTTGCTTCCATAACTCAAGAGCATAGTCAGGTACCTGTGACGTGTATATGTAAATAGACTACATAAATCCGTCCACCTTTGCTCCTCATTAATGTTACGTTTTGCAACGCAGAACCCACGCAATTTGCTGTCTGTGGACTGACATTTAGCCACGCCTATTTTTCCCGTCTTTCTTGCGCTAACGGTTTGTTTACCTATTATTCGCATCATGCCCGATGATAGGGGGGCTAACCGGTCTGATAACAGAATTCTCACGCGAGCTGACATGTCTATCGCCGGGAAGTGACAAAGCACGTGATGAAACTGATCAGACTAAGTAGCAACTTTAAAGGGCGATTATAATATTTCCGGTCATCTTTGATGTCCGACATTTTCAGGGGAATTAAGCATTTGATCTAAAATAAAGGGGAGATAACCAAGACGGTCCGCTCGCAAGAGATGGTTCTCTGATGCCGTTCGGCATAGCGAGGAAGCAAACCGTAGAATCTTTTATCTCGTGAAGCCAGCTCGCGGATTTCTCCTGAAAAGTCCAAGGTGTGACGTTTGCCATCTTTCAGAGAGATCGCACAAAATTTGTATATATACTGCCTGCACTTTAAGTCAGTTATCAAGCCTCTTAAGAAATTTTGGATAATCTTAACGCATACGCTAGAACCTATGTGAACTAGTGCTTAATGGCTTTCGTGGGAATTATTCGGCTTTTCTGGTAATAATAATATAAGTTGTGTTTAAGTGTCTAATGTGTTAGAGCGTTACATTTTATTCACTGTGAGTCCCTAGTGTTAAGACTAGCGGAATAGCAAACGTGTATATATATTTCTTACCAGTGGTTCAGCTTAATATAAAGAATCCATCAACTAATTTTCACTAGAGTATCCGGTTTAAACTGACTAAATAAATGCTATGAGTGACGGATAAAGTGACAGAGCAGAACGCGCATTATATTTTCATTGTGTGTAATTATATAGTGACTAGCATTAAATATCATGTGGAAAAAGAAAAAACGATAGCCGCCGACAATCAATAAGCTAATAATGACAGGCGAGATTTGTAAGGAAGCGTAGTCAAAATTGAATTAAAACTGACATTGTGCGCTGATTGCACTGACAAACAACATTTTTCTTTCTTATATAAGAATAAGTGTTCTTAGGTCAGTTTCTTGCGCTGATTTCAAATCTGAAATCCGTTTATCTCTATCACATCGGGTTCTTAAGATATTTGTGAATAAATATATTTTTGGGAAACCGTTATTTGCTCCGTTTCTTTTTTACTATATAACTTATTAAAAATTAATAAAATGCAAAATAATTCTACTTATTATACTGCTAAAAGATGCATGACATATGTTACACTATTTTTCAAATAGTTACTGTATTTTGAAATAATTCTGAGCGAAATATGGCTTCTAGAAGTTGTAGAAATTCGGCTGATCTGTTCTGTTACGTGTGCGGATATGTTACCGATCGTGTTCACCAGAAAAACTGTACACCATTACTAAAGAAAGCATATGAACTTTATTTCGATTCGAAAGTTGATGATGCAAATAAATCTTGGAAGCCAAATGCAGTTTGTTCGACTTGTGCAAATACATTGGCAGGTTGGTTACGAAAATTGCCGAAGCAAAAGTCGATGCCTTTTGGAGTGCCAGTAATATGGCCTGAACCGACAAATCACGCTACTGATTGTTACTTCTGCTTGACAAATATCCATGGTTTCACTTTTAAAACTAGAAAGTCTGTGGTTTATCCAAATATTGAATCGGTTTCGAAACCATTGCCTCATGATCCAATCACGTGTCCGATCCCAGTTCCAACAGAACAATATCCGCTGGACGTGAATGAACCATCAGAAAGTGATAGTTTACCTGCTTTAGAAACTAATTCTGACTCGGATTATATACCGGTGAATGATAGTGTTCACTTAATTAACAATTCAGAACTTTCAGATCTAATACGTGATCTCGCTCTTACCAAAGGACAAGCGGAATTACTCGGTTCGCGACTCAAAGAATGGAATCTTTTAGCGCCCAATACTCAGATATCTAAATTTCGTCATAGACACAGAGAACTTGTTCAATACTTTGAGATGGATGATGACATTTGCTATTGCAAAGATGTAAACGGTCTAATGGTGCACCTCGGTCATGAGCACATAGTCAACGAATGGCGACTTTTCATCGACTCTTCCAAGACTAGTCTAAAAGCCATGTTATTGCATAACGGAAATTTATTTTCATCAATTCCAGTCGCCTACTCTGTTCATATGAAAGAAACTTATGACAATATGGCTTTACTTTTGGCAAAAATAAAGTACAAGGGACAGTCGCAACAGACAGGAACATTATGCAAGAAAGGTGTGGCCTATCAGGGATTGTATGCAGCTCGGGCATAAAAATGTAATACACGAGCCATTAGTTAACAAAGACAGCATCATTATACCACCGTTACATATAAAGTTGGGGCTCATGAAGAATTTCGTAAAAGCGTTAGATAAAACGAGCAAAGTTTTCACTTATCTTCGAGAAAAGTTTCCGCAAGTTAGCGATGCAAAGATAAAGGAAGGTATCTTTGTAGGACCTCAGATTAGGAAAGTTATTGCAGACAAACAATTCGAGAACTTGTTACATGGTAGTGAACTTCGCGCATGGATGGCATTCAAATCGATCGTCGATAACTTTTTGGGAAATCACAAATCTGCCGACTATGTGCATATTGTTAAGCAGTGCATAGATGCATACAGAATTATGGGCTGTAACATGTCCCTCAAAATCCATTTGCTCGATTTGCATCTTGACTTTTTCCCCGACAACCTTGGCGAAGTCAGCGATGAACATGGAGAACGATTCCATCAAGATATCGCCGTAATGGAATCACGTTATCAAGGACGGTGGAGTGTGACCATGCTTGCCGATTATTGTTGGATGCTTTATCGCGATGTACCACATGCCATTCACCGACGAAAGTCGATTGCAAAGAAATTCAAGCCTACATAACTGTTATACTTCTTGTACGAATGATGTTGTAATACTGTATGCGTTGTTAAAAAACTTCAATTGCGTATTTCTAGAGATCCCGACCTGATAGAGAAAAACGGTTTGCAGATTTTAAAAACAGCGCATTAAAATTGACCAGAAAAACATAGAAATGTTAGAGAAAGAAAAAAAAATTTTTTTTGTTAGCCAGTGTTGTTTACCGGGTCGGAGGTGAAAAGGCTGCATGCTTTTATCAAACCCGTACTCGTTCAAGCGACACGCGATAGTCTAGGTTAATACCCTGTGTGCCTTTTAATTTAATTTAGTGACGGAGAGGTTAAAAGATCATGCCTTACGCTTGATAGCCTAGGATTTGTCATGTTAGAAATGTTTTGTTTCTTCCTAATACAGTGCTTGATCAAAACCCAGTGGCTAGCGGTTTCCTATTTGTGGTCGTTTCCTCAGTTACTGAAGTAATAATAGTGTCGTTTTTTTCCTTGGCGTTCGCCCGTACCAGTGTGCACAGGAATGACCAGGGCGACACAATAACATTCTTTGAACTGTAATTGATTAAGGGAACTTACAAAATACCCATATTTTTTTCCTTTCAATTTTATCAGCCCGTTATGGCCATATACATAACAATCTTTCCCGATTTCTGACAGTCGTTTACCCATGTGGAATTTACCCAGGATAAGACGCTGTTCATAATCGGTACTCACCCAGAGAAAACTGATAGGAGTATCATCAGAATTGACATTAGTTTATTTGTGCAATCATATATTTTCCTGCTGTTTACTGGGAATGACATATCTCAGAGAGTTCCGGCATTAACCAACCTAGTGGACAAACTTGTGTATCCAGAAACCTATCACCAATTAGGCATTCCCCGTGTAAAGTTTAATTAATATCGGAGGAACTGGGGCCCGATTCGGATGACACCAATTACTGGACTTTATAGGCACATTCCTGGAATATTTGTCAAAACCAATTGTTTTTCACCAGAGTAGGTAAGGAGCAAATGAGTGGCCAAGTATAACAGAGAAGGAGAGAAAGAGTGAAATATCTTTCATTTGTTACTGGAAACATTGTACTTGCAAACTTCTGTTCTTTTTTAACTATTGTGTAATATTTTTTTACTGGATAGCACTGTAGTGGGACTTGTTCTTTCTGTACTGTCTATTCAATACCCTAATGCTAATCTTAGACCTTTTGGGCTATTAACTTCCTTTGGGATTCTTCTTTTTTTCTCAACAAGGGGTAGGGCATTATTGGGTTATTTTCCTATGTCTGTAAACACTATTATATATATATATATATATATATATATATATATATATATATATATATATATATATATATATATATATATATATATATATATATATATATATATATATATATATATATATATATATATATATATATATATATATATATATATATATATATATATATATATATATATATATATGTTTGATGTCGTGAAGTTTAAGTGATAATAAACTTAACAAAACCTAACTTAGTGTGTCGGTCAGACCCCTACCCATTTATCCATAGTTTTCCACGTTTGTGCGTACTGTTTGTCGCATAATTGTGAGTATGTGAGTGGTTAAACGTATAGATTACCTGTATGGAGAGTAGTATTGTCTAATAAGAAATTACAGTTAGAAAGATAGGCTGGATTAGAGTATCTTATAAATCCAGAGACAGATTCTACCCTTAAACTATTTACTCGTGGAAGCTATTTCTTACACCTTTAGTCTCACCTATTTACCATTAGCACCTCTGCTCAGACTGGGCCTAATAACTCCCTATACCTATCTTTAAAACATCTACGACAGTACCCATGAAATAGCTTCTCTATATTTGCAACCTTTGTTTCCATTTTGTTGTTGTGGCCAATGAAGGATTATTCCGTGTTTTTTAGTGTATAGTTTATTTGAAAATATTGTCACAAATAAGAATAAATGGGAAGATGCTGGAACACGTTAAGATTGTCTCGTATCTTTGGCATGTAATAACAGAAGATGGCAGATGTGAAATATAAATCAAGAAGAGAATAGGAATATCCAAAGCTACATTCATGAGACAAATGCTAAAATCTAAACAATTAACAAATTAAAAATGACAATCGAATGTTATATATACTCTTCATTACTGTATGGTGTAGAAAAGTGGACAATTTAACAGAAAGATCTGCCTTGTATTGACGAGGCGCGCCCATTCAACCTAGACACATGGTATATCGGTTATTTAAAGGCGTATGTCCAAATATAAACAACCGTGTAGTCTGATCAGTAACGCAGACAATGAACTAGCAGACAATGAACTAGCAGTTACAAGAGAGAACTGAGAGAACAGAAATGTGGATATATCAAAGAATTGAGCACATCTCATGGAAAGAGAATAAATCAAGTAGAGAGGTTCTAGAAAAACATAGAATCAAAAGAGAAATACTGAAGATCAAAGTTGAACAGCTAAAATATTATGTCTATATCAGAAGACGACACCTTACTGAAGACCATGATGGAAGGCAGAGTGGAAGGCCAACGTGCATGAGGAAGACAGCGCTATAAGTGAGAAGATAACATCAAGAGATGGACAGTAAAGAGTCTATCAGAGTGCACCATCAAGATAAGAGACAGGAAAGAGTCAATCAGAGTGCACCACCAAGACAAGAGACAGGAAAGAGTCTATCAGAGTGCACCATCAAGATAAGAGACAGGAAAGAGTCAATCAGAGTGCGCCATCAAGAAAAGAGACAGGAAAGAGTCTATCAGAGTGCACCATCAAGACAAGAGACAAGAAAGAGTCAATCAGAGTGCACCATCAAGACAAGAGACAGGAAAGAGTCAATCAGAGTGCACCATCAAGACAAGAGACAGGAAAGAGTCAATCAGAGTGCACCATCAAGACAAGAGACAGAAGACGTTGGAGATGTACTGCAACTGACCTTCAATATGAAGATAACACTTGATGATGGTGTTTGCTTGTTTGTATTGGATGTTGCGTCAGCTTTAATGTTAAGGCACCTTGGATATTGAGTGGGCTTGAATGTTGTGTGGGTCTGGATGTTGAATGGGCTTCGATGTTGTGTGGGCTTTGATCTATGTTCACTTTAGCTGCGTGTGCTTGTGATGTACTTTTCATGTTGTGATGTACTTTTCATTTTGTGATGTACTCTTTATGTTGTGATGTATTTTCCATGTTGTGATGTACTTTTC
Source organism: Oreohelix idahoensis (assembly GCA_024509875.1). Classification (NCBI taxonomy): domain Eukaryota; kingdom Metazoa; phylum Mollusca; class Gastropoda; order Stylommatophora; family Oreohelicidae; genus Oreohelix; species Oreohelix idahoensis. The sequence continues at coordinate 210,190 of JAMPIV010021766.1, read as the reverse complement.
ATGTTGTGATGTACTTTTCATGTTGTGATGTACTCTTCATGTTGTGATGTACTCATCATGATGTGATGCACTCTTCATGCTGTGATGTATTTTCCATGTTGTGATGTACTTTTCATGTTGTGATGTACTCTTCATGATGTGGTGTACTCTTCATGATGTGATGTACTGTTCATGATGGGATGTACTCTTCATGTTGTGATGTACTCTTCATGATGTGATGCACTCTTCATGCTGTGATGTATTTTCCGTGGTGTGATGTACTCTTCATGATGTGATGTACTCTTCATGTTGTGATGTACTTTTCATGCTGTGATGCACTCTTCATGACAGACCTAGGGAACTGCATAATATAGTCAAACAGTATTAACAAGAACAAAAGTTAATATACAGAAACTGGGAGGTGAAGGTCTGACGATATTCTTACAATACATGACTTTTGACAGGTGAAAGTCAATTAAATATCGATTAAAGTCAGTTATATAACTGGAAAAGAAGCAGCTGAGGGGTGTTACCTCAGGGGCGTATTCCCATAGTCAGTTATGACAGAAGGGGCTATTATTATTATTATTATTGTAACTGGAAATACCAGGCCTTTACACCCCTACCCCTTAATATTATTTTTGTTTGGTGTTTTTGTTTGGTTCTGTTAGGTTTGATCTAGTTTTTGTTTGTTTGGGTGTTTTTTTTTTAACCATATAAGCGTAACTGGTAATTGTGATTTGCCCTGTTTACAATGATTTGACAGGTGTGATGCCACTTTCTCATATCGGCAGTTGTTCATATTAATTGGAATTGAAAAGAATATATATCCGAATTATAACCCATCAGAGGTTAAAAGGGATATTTTTCATCATTAAAGTAAAAAAAAACAAGTGTTTGTGGGATGCATCACCAATTGGTGCGATCGCCAGCTTCATCCTCCCAGGTTGCAGGATTTACGTCCAGTGCCTTAATAATCTCTCTTGCTCACATCTCTGAGCCTCAGTTGCGGTTGCCGGATTATTATTTGGTCGTCTGCCAGTTGCTCGTAGAAAATATCTTTGAGGATGCGATCATTTTCCATGAGGCGGACAGGACCGAGCCAGTTTAGTCTGCGCTGTCTAAGCAGTGTATATGTGCTTCGAGGTCAGTACGTGCCATCAACTTATTTTCCATGCTGAGTTTGTCAGCCTGTAGTACATTCGTTTGTTATTGCCATTTTAGTAAAGGTAAGAAAAAGTTTCCATTATAAAAAGCCTCTATTCTAATTTTACATGCAGTGTTGGGTTGAGCAACCTAACTTTCGAGGTGAAGACAGGAGTACGCCAGGGATGCCCCTTATCAACAACATTATTTTTGACAGTCATAGATTGGGTGATGCGCCAGACAACAGAGGGCAGTCCAAGAGGAATTAGATGGACAACGTTTTCTACACTGGAAGATTTGGAATATGCAGATGACATTGCACTACTCGCGCATTCACACCAACACATTCAAGACAAAACCGATAGACTGAATAAGTATGGCCAGCAGGTTGGCCTGAACATCAATTTGAAGAAGACAGAGGTCATGACACTAAATGTGGGCAATCCTGAGCCAGTAACAGTAAGGAACCAGAAGTTAGAACAGACATACACATTTATTTACCTAGGAAGCATAGTAACACCTGACGGCGGAACAAGCAAGGACATTAACAACAGAATGAATAAAGCGAGAACAGCCTTTGCTGTTCTCAACAACATTTGGAAGTCTTCCCAATACAGCACAAACACCAAATTAAGACTGTATGAAAGCTGTGTACTTTCTGTGCTTCTCTGTGGTGCAGAATGCCAGAGAGTCAAAGAATGTCGAAACTGTCCTCTTTCCACACAACATGCCTAAGGAAAATTCTCTGAATCTTTTGGCCGAATACCATCACCAACCAAGATCTGCTTACTCGGAGCAAGCAAGAGGACATGCACACCATCATAGCTGGCAGACGCTGGAGCTGGGTTGGCCATGTCCACAGAAGAGACCCTGATGCCATCACAAGAACAGTTATGCTGTGGACCCCTGAAGGAAAATGAGAGAGGCCGACCAAAAACAACTTGGCGGAGGACTGTGGAGGCTGAGATGCAAAGAATGAACTAGAGTTCGGGCACTGTACGAAGGATGGCCGCCGACCGAACAAAGTGGAAGCAATTTGTTGCTGCCCTACAAGACGCCACCAGGCGTGATGGCCACTGACTGCTTTGACAGTCGGCGTCTAAGGATCAAAGAAGAAGAAGAAAAACTTTATAGTGGCAGACAACTTTGCAGAAATATATCAGAAAGTAATTTTATTTTTAATATTCAAATTTATGCGAGAATGGGATCACGTATTTTAGCATTGCTGGTGCATGCGGAAACGTGAGCGTGCTACTGGCAGAGTGGAAAGAGCGCTTGCGCAATTTACAGCCATTTTAAGTTCAAGTTCGTTCGTTATCTCTGCAATTAATAAATTTAAAAAAAAAACATAAGTAGGTATGTTCCAGGCGCCCGTAAGAAGATTAAGAAGTAGAAAACAAGACAACAGAAAAATAGGCTTACTATGGAATCGAACCCAGAGCATTCGAACTGCGCTATCGCCGCCCTACGCAGTAATTCGTGACTAACCACACTGCCTATTCAGCACCCGAAAAATAGTGCTTCGTGGACAGCTGTCACTTTAGCGACTACTCCACGCAACTATGGGACCGGAGAACGACCCAGATTAATTGTAAATGCAATCATTTCCAAAGCTTTCCAATTCACCAGTACAGACGAGATAACACAAGTTAAAGACTAATACTGGGTATAATAAATTACTATTTGCTTATCTGCAGTAGTAGATGAATACATGAGTGGGAAGGGCAGGCAGGCAGAGACGAAATGATAAACGGACGGACGGACAGACAAACAAATACGCATTTGATGAATGGACACGTTTGAATTGAGCTGAATCTGTTTAAAGCAGAGTACAACATGCCATTGTGTTTTATTTAAGATAATTATGATTTAACAGAAATGGAAGCTGCACATGTAAATGTTTCTGGTTTTTGCCATCATTTTATCCAACACATCGAATAAAATTTGATTTCTTAAAGTTTTAACCTTGCAAGTAAATTCTACAGATACCGTTGTCACACCAATATCCATTTTTGCACACGGCTTTTGGAGGGTTGCTGTAGTCCAGTCGTTCACATGGTTGTCCGGGCTCTGAGGAGAGATAGGATATCAACAACACAGTTTTATTTCGTGATTGGCTGTAAGTAGTGCTGGATTTAGAGCATTCAGAGCCCGAGGCACGGGGTTTGACATGCTCCCTACCTCCACCCGTTTAAGTGTAAATTTTAACACAGGTTATATAATGGGTGTTCTGTGTAGTTCCGTGTAGTTCCGTGTAGCTTTGTGTAGTTCTGTGTAGTTTTGTGTAGTTCTGTGTAGTTCCGTGTAGTTTTGTGTAGTTCTGTGTAGTTCCGTGTAGTTCTGTGTAGTTCCGTATAGTTTTGTGTAGTTCTGTGTAGTTCCGTGTAGTTCCCGAAGGTCTATGAAGAGACAAAGAAAGAATGGAACTACTGGACCTTCAGGCTTGCCGATAAGACAACTAATATGAGATTGAGCGTGAGGCTGGCAATCTTATCTTGTAAAACAAATTACCACAGAAACCACAAATGAACGAGCATGTGAATACTTGGTGGTACTGACTTCCTCTACTGGAACCAGGTGCAGTGGTTGATGCAAGCTCCGTAAGAAGCGCAGAGGAAAATGATGATATACAAGTATTTCTCTGTTTACAGATGTTTAATTTACGCGAATTCGAACTTAACGGACATAAATTTTTAGGCATTTTTGTTTTATTTACGCACCAAACTCGAAGTTACACGACCCGATATTTAGACATTTTTACAGTATTTTCTCTGCTCGCAACGGGAGTGCGAGAGCAAGATGATGAGAACTTGAATGTTTCTTGGAGGGATTTCTGAAGGCATTCACCATTGAAGACGCACTTTAGATATTCAAGACTGCATGGTCGGAAGTCCCGCAGCGATTTATGAACTGAACGGTGTGTGGAAAAAAGATATGCACCTTCAATTCTATTATAACTTTGAAGGCTTTAGCATTGATGACACAGTATCAGAGCATTTAAGGATAGCGTTAGAATGGCCTTACGAGCAGCTTAGATGAAGTTGATAAAAAGGAGATTGAACATTTTCTTGAATTTCAGAAACTATAACTGAGCAATGAAGAGTTGTTGGCGCCGAAGAAGATCACCAATGAAGAAGTATATGCAGGAACATGCGCCAGCCAGCAACAACCGCAAGGTCGCCAACTTATAGTGAAACAATTAAAGGAGACCTTCCAACTTCTTGAATCCTGCTTTGTGATCACCGGAGAAGATGATCTTAACATGGACATGAACTTTCTGGTCAGGGGGAAAATGATGGAATGTTCTGCTCTACCACGAAATTCTCCGTGTGCAGAGAAAGTCAGAAACTCTAACAATTCTAGACACCTTATTCAGGAAACCAATTCATTGCTGCATCGCTACTTCTCATTCAGATGACTCATCACACACTCTCGTTGAAATAGAAATTGAAGAAGATAATGGTCTTGTCCCTGTCAGTGTTGTTGTCTGTACATATACTTAATACGAATGGTATGTGTTAATTTAAACTATTTATTATTACATGTATTTATTTTTACTATAATGTACGGCATTGGAGGAACGTATCCCGCTTACTTTACATGTGTTTCAATTAGAAAATCACGGTCCATTTACGCGATTTCTGTTTACGCAAGGGTCTGGGGAACGAATATGTAGCATAAATAAAGACCTACCTGTATTTGATGGGTGATATATGGGGCATTGGGACTTAAGGAATGACGGAAGCTGCAGGATGACCTCATCTGTGGTTGCGATGCTGAGATCTTTGCTAGACGGAGGGGAACGGACCGAGATCCAAAAAGGAAAAATAATATATGGACTGGAAAGGCTAAAGAGACGCAATTGGGGGGGGGGGGGGGGGGGAAATGGATGAAAGTAAAAAAATTCAAGTCCCCCAAATTGACACGAGGTACGGAATTGGACGTTTTGCGATACCAAGCGCTTGATTTGAATTTGAGCGGAAGAACGCAGATGTCTGAAAAAAGTTACAAAAATTAAAAAGTAAATTTTTCTTAATATTAATGTTAGGAATATAAAAATTAGCTGGCCAGATGGCCTATTCTGAGCAGTGAACGAATATGGTCTTAATTTTACAGACGGATAGATAATATTAAAAATAAACCTCGGCAGTGATTGGCCACAGACAATCATATTATTAGCGCTTAGAGCGCATTTGGGGTCATTCTTCAATAATTGTTCAGTGTTAGACACAGATTTTAAAGTGTGGTGTTTTCCCATATGAAAGACAGTGAGTTGGTGGGGGGGGGGGGGGGGTTAATTTTTGGGGGGGAAAAGCCTATCCCTATAGCCAGCAGCTCAGCTGAGTTTTGCTAGCACTTCTGTGTTAATTATCATAATCTGGGAGATTGATTATTTCTTTTATTTATTTTGTATATTGTATCATGTTCGCGTGAGATGATCCTGCCATCTATAATCTAGCCTTAAAACCAAGTAGGGATTTTGCTATTAGACCCACGCCAAGTCAGGGTTAGGGACTAACAATGTTACCCTATAAAACACCAGCAAGGGATTATGCAAGACCGAATCAATAGTAGAGAATAGGAAACATATTAACCTTCCTCTTTTAGGGTAGAAAAACTATTAAGTATTTTTTCAGAATTATATAGTCTGGGAGGTTCTATTCGGATTGGTAAACCCACCATCAGGTAATCTGTATGACTGTCTTGGTCAGTAAGATGTTCCTGACATGTCTGTATTTTATGTGGTTGTGTGTAAGTTTGGATACGACTATTCAAAAGAGAAAGCATTGAGACTTTCCAAGTTGATATCTACAATTTTTTATGATGAAGGAAAACCAAATACTCAGAGGAGCAGTAGTTTGGAGTTGGATTCTTTAAAGGAAACAATAAATGAGCTTCAAATTGATAAGAAAGCTCTTACTGATAAGTTATCAGCAATGAATTCTGAAAATACTGTATTAAAGGGTAAAGTGACAATGTTGAGGGAAGATAATAAGAAATGCTATGACTCTTCTCTTAGTCAGAAGAAACAGTTAGATGATGAAGTAATCTCATTAAAACAGTTGTTGAATAACCAGATGGAGCAGGTGAACTCTTCCACGCTTGATTTAAAACTACTGTGGAAGATAATAGAAACATTAGCTCTTCCTCATGAGAATATGTTAAGACATTTTCAACTGGAAAAGGAGAAAAAAGAGTTGGAAGATGAGATTAACTCAATTAAAGACAAATATCTATGTAAGGAACAGGCTCTTATTAGAGAGCTAGAACAAGTCAAAGTAAACAATGAGAAGTGGAAGTCAAATTATATAGATTTGGAGTTTGAGATTGAAAAACAGAAAATAGAAATTGAGGATCAGAAACTTGGAGCTAAAGAGAAAAAATGGCAGATGCACATGCAAACTGAAGAAAATATGAACTTGCATGAGGAGAAGATGTCGTCTATGGAACTGAAAGAAATAAAGGTAGTGAATGAGAAGGATACAGTTGTTCCTGAAAAGATTGATCAGTTTGTGACTAGCCAGCATAGTGCTATTGAAGCACTTAAACTTGAACTGATTCAGGAAAGAGCTACAGTGTTAGAAACTACATCTCAAAATGAACAATTGAAAATAGATCTTAGAGATAGGATCACTAAAGAAAAGACTCTTACTTCCCAGCTACATGACATAAGGTTGGATTATAACAGGAAGGTTAAAACCAACGAGAGAGTATACAAAGCTGTTGCTAAAGAGAAAACTATTGCAGAAGCAGAAGTTACAAAACTTCGTAAAAGAGTTGACGGCTTATTAGATATTATTTTGTGCAAAAAGATATTATCTGCTACCAAGGTCAATGAAGTTAGACATAAAGCTGATGGTCGATATGTTAATGCAAAGAGTCAGCGACATGCACTCGATGCCAGCAGTAATATTAAACAATATGTCAACAAATCGTTTCGTGGTAAATATGGTTTCCCACGTGATAACGATACTGCCTCTAATGGGAGTTGGCGGCAAGCCAAAGGTAAATCAAGTTTGGATCACGGTGAGGACTTTAATAGGTGTCAGGATAAGATTCCTCAGGGAAACCGTGCATCGGATTTTCAGATTCCTTATAATTTGATAAAAGAAAACAAAACTGTTAGTACCCATCGTACTCAGCTCAGACAGTACGATGTACCTATTGAGCACAGTGACACAGGGAAAAATAACAACAATTTTGCTAGGAAAGATAAGCGTGATTATGAACAGCGCCAAGGGCGTTCATCACGTGGTAATCTTCCTTTTTCACGTAATGTTTCTTCTTCAAAGAACTGGAGGCAATTTGATGGTGCTCAACTTTTTGGTCCCAGTAACTATAGGAACTTTAATAGAGGTTACCAACCTTATAATAGTTTTTCTTGGAAACAACAAAATCCACGTAATAGGAATTTTGATTATAAGGTAAATAACAATCACAATTATGGCAACTGGAGTTCAAATAAGAGCAATGCGCTCGACGAAGATACGAATTTTGATACATCTCGTTGTGATGGCAGGTGCCCACACGATTCCACATAATTCTTCTGTCATATATATTTCCTGATATACAGTCCAATACTATAATGACATATTACCATATATTTTCTCACTTTTTGGGAATTTATAACATTGTACCATGTAATTTCCTTTTTTCTGTTTCCGATTTGATCATAACAGAAGGAGGCTTAGTTAGCGATATACGGGCCAAAAGATCACATGGCCACATTTAGATATTGTATTTTAATGATTGTATTAAGAGATTTAACAGTTGTGTTAAAGATTTGTGTTATTGATATTTTCGCAGCACATCATTGAAGCCTGCGAGATTATGTACATTGTGGAACTTTGAAGTTATCAAGTCCTGTCCTAGGTTGGAGCGGATGATGTCCACATCTTCATGTATCGATTATATTTATGTCTACGTGGAACAGCGCATGTATTTGTAATGATTAATAATGCATTATATAATGTACTCTTTGTTTGAATATGTGTAATATTATAGTGCGGTATATTAGTATATTACACCGCTGTTTCCACAACACTTCATTGTATAATACTATGATAATATATTTAATTTCATAGATTTGTATGAGTGTAATTTGACTTTCATTATGATGTTGCCATCACTATGGCGTGTGTTGGTGGCACCTTCCTGGAATATATACGCATATACTTAGGTAAATTTTTTTTCTCTAAGGATCTGAGATATAATCTCAGTTTCGCTCCATGCGTCGAGCTAGCCTCATTTTTAGGCAATATATCCGGGCATCATACGTGCGTTGTGAGCCTAGGTTTTTTTTTCGCGGCTCCAGGATTCAAAAAAAAAAAGTTTCATTTTTTTTCCCGGGAGGGTGCGGTAATGTTACGCACAGATCATTTTTTTCTAAAGTCATTGTATGATCATTTTTTCTCAAGACATTGTATGATCATTTTTTGCTAAAGACATTGTATAATTAGATTGACTGAAATGTACACTTTAATTTGTTTCGGTCAAAGCTACATAACTCTGGATAATTGAGATTATCATTTGATATGATGTTACCTCCTCTTGAGACGAGACACGGTTCGGTCCATAGTTTTTTTGAACGAAGTGTGACCATTCTCCTTATTTGGTAGTATCGGTCAACTGTTGTTGGAATGTCTGAAACCAGTGTTGAGGTCTCTGTTCATGTCCATATAAGGCTCGATCTAGTTAAATCTGTATCTCGAATGTTCCTAGATCGTCTTGTTTGATTGACTATTCAAGTGTATAGATTCTGCGCATGTCCGGACGCGAGGCGTCTGGGAAGTTTCTTTATCTTGGGAGTCGATGGAAAGTTGTGAAGCAGAGAAGACGCGTCTCTGCGTCTCTGTGATTTTGTTAGGGAATTAGGAGCCTTATTGTGAGTTAGTTAGCTTACTAGGTCCTTCCCTTGAGTATTCGGAAAACGCATGGAGGCGTATGTTTTTCTGTGGTGTGGATTTTCGAACGAAGGTAATGCCTCATTTACATCCGATCTGTAACTTAACTTTATGTTTGACAATGGTCGATCTCTGCTCACATATGCTTTACAGAAAGGGAGGTGCTTTTATTAGAAGTCACGCCCCAGGTATCTTCATACCTGAGATCTATATGTACACGGGTCATACTCAGCCCGTAGAACAGCTCTATGTTCTATGAACGTCGCTGTGTGTCAGCGATTACGCCTACGTCAAGGTTAGACTTAGGAATGCCTGTAAAGGTCAGTTCGACCTGCACTCCTGGAATGCCATCCTCGTGCGACTTATGATTTGACTCATTTAGCACATCTGAACAGTAGGAGGATTTTTTGATGTACTTTTGTATTTGGAGCCAACAATATAATCCCTTGGCGCCATATCATCATTTTGAGAATATGCCAAATGCATTGATGAACTATGTATGCTGATATTCGTGAATGTCATGACTTTGCTCTATTGTGAACTGGATGTACGTACCCGTGCTTGTGGCGTCAGAAATAAATGATGAAAACGTCAAGAGCAGTTTGCCCATTTATGACTTCACATGTCGTACCCTATGTGCTGTAACTCTGTGAACTACATTACTATTATACACAGCAACAACAACAACAAAACCAGATAAGACACCCTACATTTTGAACTATAATACCAGGTGTCGATAGGGAAGGTACTGTGACGGGGCTAAAGATTTTCCAACGAAAATTGGACTTATACCTATAACGTCCATGGTGGTCAGTTCTGCCATTATCATTTATGAAGCAACACGATAGCGGTCTTATCACCAAAGAGGAGCAAACCCTAAATCCACCCTTACCAGTAATATACAAGAACAAATGAAGAGATGGACAGAACATTTCGAGGAACTTCTTAATAGACCATCTCCAACTAATCTCCCAGGCATCCAGCCAGCAGAAGAGGAGCTACAAATAAGCTGTGAACGACCAAGTAGAGAAGAAATAAAAACTTCTGAAAGATGGAAAAGCAGCTGGTCCAGATTGCATTCCAGCAGAGACCATCAAAACAGATATTGATACCTCTACAAAGATATTATACAAACTACTTGGCAAAGTCTGGGAGAGAGAGCGAAAATACCAGCAGAATGGAAGGAAGGTTATCTGGTCAAGTTGCCTAAGAAGGGAAATTTACAAGAGTGCACAAATTATAGAGGAATAATGTTACTACCAGTGCCAGCAAAAGTATTAAACAGAATCATCCTGGAGAGATTAAAAGAATCTATAGACAAGCAACTGAGAGATGAACAAGCAGGTTTTCGACAAAATAGGTCCTGTACAGACCAGATAGCCACTTTGAGAATAATAGTTGAACAAAGTCTGGAATGGAATTCACCGCTATACATCGGATTCGTGGACTATGAAAAGGCATTTGACAGTGTAGACAGAGATTCGCTTTGGAAATTGATGAGGCATTATGAAGTTCCCATGAAGATCATTAACTTAATAAAGAAGACCTGTGAAGACATGACATGAAGAGTTCTTAATGAAGGACAACTTACAGCACCGTTTAGGATTAGAACGGGAGTGAGACAGGGATGCCTCTTGTCTCCATTTCTTTTCATACTAGCAATAGATTGGGTTATGAAAACATCGACATCACACAACATAAATGAAATCCAGTGGAATCTGACTAAACAGCTTGATGATCTGAATTTTGCAGATGACTTGGCTCTTCTGTCCCATAACTTTAATCAGATGCAAGAGAAAATGAAAATTCTCGATGAGAGGTCACAACAAGTGGGCCTGAAAATACACTGGGAAAAGACAAAGATTATGAGAATAAATGCAAGAAATGATAGCAAGGTTGAACTTGAAAAAACACCACTAAAAGATGTAGAATCGTACACATATCTTGGGAGTAATATAGACAAAGTTGGAGGGACAGACAGTGATATCAAAATAAGAATACAAAAAGCAAGAGGAGCTTTCATTGCATTGGGAAACATATGGAGAACAAGAGAAATCAAGTCCAACACGAAAATAAGAATCTTCATCTCAAATGTGAAGTCAGTCCTATTGTATGGGTCTGAGACATGGAGAACAACAAAAACAACAACCAAAAAGCCACAGACTTTTATAAACGGGTGCTTGCGTAGAATAGAAGGGCGGAAATGGTATGACAAAGTCACTAATGTGGAATTGATGACAAGAACCAGACAAGTGCCAGTGGAAGAAGAGTTGAGAAGAAAATCCTGGCGATGGATAGGACACACATTGAGGAAACCTGTTGATAGCATTACAAGGCAGTCCTTGTTCTGGAATCCACAGGGAAAGAGAGGCAGAGGTAGACCAAAAAAAACACATGGAGAAGAGAACTGGAAGCAGAGGTGAAAATGATGAGGAAAACATGGAAAGAACTTGAGCGGATGGCACAGTGATGCGTGATGCCATATGATGATGGATGGTATCCGCATGTCTGGTTTTGTGTAGTGTGCAGATGTGTTCAGTCAAAACAATGTTCATACAAAAATAACAGGGCAATCCACATAGGACGTCAGTAAACTCACGACGTATAAAGTCAATGATTCTTGAAACAGCCGTTGACGTTTTTCTTCATTATTTATTGTGGACGCCACAGTGACAAAAATGGTTACGCGAATATGTGGACACATCAAACAGTCATTATCACAGCAACATTCAATACAGCAATAGACGGTAGACAGCATTACAATGATGAGTCAGATGCATGTTATATTTCATAGTGCTGTAAATGTAGTCAGGTGGAAAACTCCATCCTTTTCTATAACAGCCAGGAGATAACCAGATGTATGAGATCAGTTCACTCTCCTTAATCTGACTTCAGCAAGACAGACACGTCTGCCGAAGTATAAATAATGTCCTCAAAAATATCCTCTAGATAATAAAGGTTTTTCAAACCTAGTTCAGGTAACCAAGTAGCAAGTAATAGTCCTTGGGACCTGCATCAACCGATGCAGCACAATACAGCGACATGTGAGCTAGGAAAACATCTCGTGACGACGACTTTCGAAGACAGGCTATGAACCAGAAATCGTTCACGACCAAAAATCGATAGAGTTAATGAAAAAGTCAATTTACCTTGCTTTCATGAAATACACAGAAATATCACGCCTCCCGACATGTGGGAAACACTAGAGGTATTATCTCGAATAAACGAAATATCCATTAAGAGGACTACACATCCCTGACAGAACAAAAAATAGCGGAGATCCCCTCTTCAACGAGGCATCTCTTTCGCCATTCCAAATCGCTCACTCCACTAGTGGTGGGCGGAAACCGATCGACCAAGAAGCAAGACAAGTCATGCGCAGTCCAGCGCAAAATGACCACAGCTCAAACTTAACTGCATTCGATACCAACGCGAGAAGACAAATGCTTACCGAGAAAAGTAACTATAAATTTCAAGCAGTTGTTGCCCTTGCGTTATAAAATAGATATTGTAATAAAATGATGTTGCGAGAATTTATCACGCAACATATCACCACCTCCTCCCGATAAAAAAAAAAATGTGGAACATATTTTTTTTTTTTAAATATCAAAGAGCATGCGATAAGCGGCTCAAAACGCACGAATTATGCGCTGATAATTAATTAAATTGCCTAACATGAGGCTAAATATAGAGTGTCTGGTGAGGATATACCTCAACAGAAAAATAAATATGTCTCAAAAAATATTCACATCGGGGAGGTGTCACCAACACACATCACGTTAGCATGTAAACACAATATACGTATGCAAGTTACCATAATCATCATTAAACAGCATACTCTAATATTGTCTTTAAAAATGGATGTACAAATCTGATAGGAAAATTTAAATAGTACATTATTTGACATGTAATGACATAAGTACATAGTAAAGTTAAACTACATGACGATCCAGGACATATGCTCTGGTATTCCGAGGGTAAGTACACAATCTAGAACTCGTCATGCTTGATACTAGTAAGGTAAGTCCTCAGCTCAACAATGACATTCTGAGAAAGTACAAGCAATATAATGCTAATTAATAACTAATATGCTTCATAAGGTACAATACATTATTAATAATTGTGGCTGTTTAGTAAACTAACGGCCCTTATATTAACTACTCAGTCCTCCTCTATCATCTTAAAAACGAACAGAAGAAGATGACAACAAAGCACGATAGTGTGTACATATAAAGTGAGTACAGATGTGCTAATCTATTGTAGTAATATAGGTGTGTTATGACTCTGTAATATATAGGAATATAGGACAGAAGTATTAGTTAGAGTCATGTGGGCATCTAGACAAAATGTCAGCCATCACATTATCCGCACCACGGATAGCTCGTACCGTGAAGTGAAAAGGTTGAAGAGCTATAGCATATCGAGTGGATCTCGAACTCTTCAAATTCTTAGTCTGAATAGCTGTAAGAGCCTTCTGATCAGTCTCTAGAATGAAATGTGCGCCCAGGAGGAATCTTTGTAGCTTTAGAATTGACCAAACCATCGCTAACAACTCACGGTCTAAAACCGAGTAGTTCCTCTCTGCCGCATTTAGTTTTCTAGACATGTACATAACAGGATGCAGAGTATTTGCATATTCTTGCATCAGTGCTGCTCCAATCCCAGTGGATGAAGCATCACTCCGAAGAACAAAAGTCCTATCAAGAGTAGGTAATCTTAAGATGGGAGGAGAAGAAGAAAATATATTCTTGATTTGGTCTAATGAAGATTGGCATTCTTCAGACCAACGGACCAGATTAGGCGAACCTTTCTTCAACAATGTTGAGAGAGGTGCCATGATCGAAGATAAATTTGGAATAAATCTCCCATAAAATTGAATTAACCCTAAGAGACTCCTAACTTGTTTCTTCGTTTTAGGAACAGAGATGTTCAGTATTTTTGAAGTATTGTGGTCTTCTGTCTTCAAGAGACCATGACCAACACGATGACCCAGGAAAGAGATTTCACCAAAACCAACAAAAGCTTTAGAAGGTTTTGCTGTCAAATTATTCTCACGTAGAGTGGACAGTAAGTCATATAACCCTAAATAGTGATCTTCCCAGGTATCACTGAAGAGACAGATGTCATCTAAGTATGCGATGACATCCGAACGATGTGACAGAATTCGACGCATCATGCGAACGAAAGTTGCAGGGGCGTTCATGAGACCAAAAGGCATAACATTCCATTGAAATAGACCCCTAGGTGTAGAAAAAGCAGTAAGAGGTTTGGCATGCTCTGCTAAAGGCACTTGCCAATAACCTTTAGACAAGTCAAGTTTAGTGAAGAATCTAGAATTAGAAAGTCTAATCAGTAGATCTTCTAACAAAGGCATCGGTTCAGCATCGAACTTTGTGACCTGATTCAATTTGCGATAATCAACACAAATTCGTATGTTCTTATCCTTCTTCCGGACAATAACCATGGAAGAAGAATTTGGTGAAGTCGATGGTTCAATTATATTTAATTGAATCATTTCATCCAATTCCTTTTCCACCTGCGACTGAAAGTGTATAGGAATAGGATACGGCCTAACCCTAATTGGATTATTGTCGGTAAGAATTATGTCATGTTCTATGACATCTGTGTGTCCAGGAATGTCAGTGAGAACATCCTGAAATGTTTGTAACATCGACGAGACTTGTCGATGTTCGTCACCAGAAAGATTAGGAGAAACCGAAACGTTTTTCCAAGATTCCGTAGAATGTAATGGAACCACTGGAAGGGGAAGGTTGACATCAGAGAAGGTAGCTTCCTCATCCTGTATGACAGACAGGGATGAATAATGACCGTGAGGTGCAGGAGCATCATCCGTTGCCTGGAAAATAGGCAGCAAATAGTCCGGACGTTCGTGAAATTCCGAAAGCATGTTTATGTGGAAAGTTTTATGCTTTCCATCAATATCGACCACATAGTCAACATCGGAAATCCGAGAGACTATTGCATACGGACCTTTCCATGCAATAAGAAGTCTATTTTCCCTACTGGGGAGTAGGACGAATGCTTTGTCACCTGGACAAAGTTGTCGTAGACATCTATTCTTGTTAGCAAACTGTCTTGCCTTCTCTTTAGCAATTTCTGATGAAGCAGTTGCTAGCTTACATGCCTCAATGATCTTTTGTCTAAGAGCAATGACATACTCATATGAGGATTGAGTTTCATCGCTAATATCATCGGCAGTGATGAGATCGTGTAATAAAGACATAGGGCCGCGTGGACGCGCGCCAAAGACAAGTTCGAAGGGAGAAAATCCTGTGTGTTCATTAGGGACTTCTCTATAGGCAAAGAGAGCCGCGGGTAAAACCCTGTCCCAATCTTGAGGATGATCTTCAGTTATCTTACCAAGCAAAGTCTTGAGCGTTCTATTCAGACGCTCAACTAACCCATTAGACATAGGATGGTAGATACTACTGAGAGATCGTTCAATATGTAAGGTAGACATTACCTGTGACATAGTGTCAGATATGAGTTGAGTGCCATGGTCTGACAATATTTCTCTGGGGAACCCCAAGCGAGAAAATATCAACCAAAGAGCATCTGCGATATCTGTAGTAGATATGCTCTTAAGAGGAATAGCCTCTGGCCAACGTGTGCACATATCGACACATGTAAGGATAAACTGATGTCCTCTGGCCGACTTGACCTTAAAAGGGCCAATAATATCTATGGCCATTTTCTGGAACGGCCGAATAGGAATGTCAGCAGCCTGGATAGGCGCAGCATGTCGTGGTCCTCTAGATTTGACCTCCTGACATACCTTGCATGATCGGCAGTAAATACGAATGTCCTTATTGACAAAAGGCCAAAAGAAAGCCGCAAGGACTCTCGACTTCGTACGGGAAAAACCCATATGTCCAGCACATTGCGAGTCATGAGCATGTTGTAATATTTGCACTCTCATGCTCTTGGGAACAAGAATTTGCGAATGTGCCGACGTAGTCGAATCTTGTACCATACGTACAAGTACGCCGTTTCTCATTGCAATCCAAGATTTTCTATTTGTATCCTGATTCGGATCACCTTTCTTCGCAAGAACGAAGAATTTTTTTAAAGAAGGATCTTCTTCTTGCAATTTTATGAAAGAGTCACGAGTGATTACTAAGTGACTATCTTGGCTATCAATTTCATTATCACTATTCAGTGAAGTTTCGGGTGTTTGTAGAGCTTGTGCTCTTGTAACTACTGCATTTGTAGCTTGCATGTTATTATCTTCCCAAGCAGCAATCTGCTGTGGGGTACACTCCCTAACTCCGTGAATACGACCAATAATAAGGTCCGCAATAGGATTAGGTAAGAGACAAGCATGCACATCTCCAGTAAAGAAAGGAGTGGCAATGCGAATTACAGCAGTAGGATATTTTTCTAGAGTGCCGCCAAATGTGACACATTTAATAACCCTTCCTGTAGCACAAGATGGATCTACAAGCGATTGTCTAACACCAATAGTGGTGCATCCGGAATCGAAAAGTAGTGAGACCGGAGTATCATTAACAAGACCCTTATGTAGAATTAAAGAACCCCTCCCGTCATGCGCAACAGCAGCAGGAAGAGCGGGAAGTGGGTGACCACAACTCAAAGTAGTTATGGTACCCGGTTCGAATAAAGTACTGCATTGGGGGCATTTGTTTGCTCTCTCAAAGTCAAAAGCAGAACCAGTGACAGCGTCAAAGTTTTTACTATCAACAACATGATTACAGGCTCCCTCAGTTTCCTGTTGTACAGCATTAGCCTGCTGATATCTCTTTTTTTTTGTGTTGAGATCTACCCCGACTATTATTACCTCTGAAGTTATCAGAGTTATTATTATCTCTGCAGTTATTATTGTCTCTATTGTAATTGTTATCCTGGTTCGAATTCCAGTTTCCACGATTACTATCATGTTCACATTGATGCGAACATCTATTTGTTTGGTTCTGAGGTCTTCGGCAGGAATTATCTCTATTACCATATCCTCTTTTGAAATGCTTATAATTATTAGGATGATAGTAACGACCACTATCAGGTTGTCTCCAATTCTTCGAAGAAGAATCACCATGAAATTGGTTTCCATGATTTTGACAGAAATTACCGCTGCTCTTTCTATCAAAATTTTGTTGGAATCTACGAGCAAAGTTTTGACCATACGGAGCTGCCGAAGCAACTGGTAAACCTTCTTTCACCTTAGAGTTACCCATGGTTATGTGTGGGTGTGCAGTTACGTATTGGCAACAGAAATCTTCCATTTCTTTTATTGTTTTAGGTTTACGTTCATGAAGGAAAGCAAGGAAAGACTCATTGACAGACGACATGACTTTGTCTCTAAGTATTAAGTCCATAAGTCCTTCATAAGTTTTTTCCGTCTTAGATAGTTCAACCCATCGTGAGAAAGTAATGCGTATTCTTGCAATAAACTCGGAGAATTCAACTCCATTTTCAGGTAACATGTTTTTAAATTGTAGACGATAGCCGTCTTCGTTAAGCTGATATTTCTTTAACAGAGCGGCCCTGACAACCTCATAATTGTTCTTGTCAGGTTCATCCACCATATTTAATATACTTAGAGCTTTACCTGTCAGTATCCCTGATAACTGATAAACATATTTTGCTTTGTCTATGTTATGAGCTGTACATGCTTGTTCAAATCTGTCCAGATAGAACATTATGTCATCACTGGAAGGACTAAATGTTGGTAACTTAATCTTAAAAGTATCATTATTAGCCTTACCAGAAGATGAACCCTTGTTTGAATCATTACCATTACTCATGTTCATCAATTTCAATTTTTCCAACTCTAAAGCTAAGACCTTTTCTTCATGTTCCATTTTTGCTTTCTCTTTCCTCTCATCAGATTCTCTCTGTAATCTTCTCTCCTCAGCCTGAGCCTCTATTTGAAGTCTTTCAGCTTCTTTCTCAAGTCTTTTATTCTCAGCCTCTTTTTCAAGTCTTTTATTTTCAGCCTCTTTTTCAAGTCTTTTATTTTCAGCCTCTTTTTCAAGTCTTTTATTTTCAGCCTCTAGCTGGAGTTTTCTTTCCTCAGCTTCTGATTCCCTTTTTTGTTTTTCCATTTCCATTTGGAATCTTTTTTCATCCACCTGCATCTGCAGTTTCTTTTGTTCAGCTTCCATTGCTTTATCATATCGAGCAGTTGCAAATTCTTCTAACTTATCACCAGTCTTCCCAAGCAATTTACCCTGCTCAATAAAGTGCTCAAATGTAGACATGTTGTCTAACATATGAGTCCAAAACCTGAAATAATTAACTAATTTATTTCAAACCTAAGTGTAACAAGTCTTAATTAAGCACTTGTATATTCACATCACCTTATATTATCCCAGTCTCTGTGGGAAACAAGTCTCCAATGAAAGAACTTGTATATGAAATATCACCAATCAATTCTTGATCATAAGTGCACTTCTCATTCAATAGTGCACAACACTATTCATCATTCATTTATCATCAGTGTAGTAGTAACAGTGCATTAGCATAGCCCATTAACTAATTACTATAACTGTAAACAATGACTATGTAAACACATGCAGAATGTAAACATTGAAAATGTAAACAATGCAAACAATGTAAACAATAACAATGTAAACAATAACAAAGATCAGCAACAATACAAAAACGTTCGCAGAAATTTTTTTTTTTTTTTTTTTTTTTTTTTTGCGTCCGCCCGCTAATACTCGAGGCGAAATCTCAGGTTATTATTTATGTCTAACCTGACATTGATTTTACGTGAGTATCCCTTTATTTCTTGTACAGAGACAGGTGTCCCTCGCCATTCAGGCAAATACTCGCCGATTTCGGAGGTACCCATTGCAGCTGGGTGGGCTCAGGAGCTGCCAGTCCCTGGTCGACGACACTCCTTCAAATGTCCTCGCCAGGTCTCGAGTTAATCCAGTCCAAATCCCGGTCGACGAAAAATCCTCAAATGCCGTCGCCCGGGTTTGATCCTGTATCACCCGGTCGCCAGAGCGGTGTTGTAACCACTACGCTAGCGCGGCTCCCGTTCGCAGAAATCAACTAAAAATAAAGCAGAAATTAATGACATATCACAAAAAATGTGACGATATCTGCGCTATAATTAAACAAAATACATGACACCACAGTGTATAAACAAAAATGTTGTATGAAACTAAATTATAGACAAGAGTAGGCTAACAAATACAAACAAATCAAAACAAAACTAAAGAATGTGAAATAATAACGAAAACAATATTAAAACATGTCATCACAGCTAACATAAATAGCAACAGAAGTCGCTTAGCAAATTCCAGTATCGGAAATTTGCAAACCCTACAGAAAACGCTCACAATAGACGACCTCTATGACGTGGCATAATCTAACGGAGACACCACCCAACCGAGAACCCGCTGAAATATAAACATATAAATATACAAATAACATATAGACATATAACATATAGAATGAGATGATACACAGAAGACTCAGAAGAAGTATAAGGGCACAGTTTACATACAAACAGGCCACTTAACTTATAGGCTTCCAATCGTCGAACAGCAGAAAAAACGGATGTCAATCAACGTCCTAAAGAGCGAAGCTCCAACGATGATGGCACATCTGAACTGCTTCCACTGCTAACACGATGGTACAAGAGCTTCTGAAATACTGTGTGTTGAGTTGTTTCGGCACTTGACCTTCTAATCCAAAAGTAAGTTGATGGAAATCGGTACTTGGCCTTCTTCAGAAAACAACCCGTTTCAACCGGCACTTGACCTTCACAAAAACGACAGCACTGGAACCTTGACAGCAGCAACTTGCTTGACTTGCGTAAAAGATAACAGCAGTCCGAGTTATCCGGCAACATGTAACAACGCCGGGTACTGTCAAATTCTTGTTTCCGTCAAAAAATTGAAATTTTGACTTTTACCGGGCAACGCCGAGTACTTTGAAAATGGTGAAGATGTTGACTGTATTGAAGAATGTTAATTTCTTGATGGATGCTGATAAATTCTTGTTGAAAATGAAGTGGGTAAGGGACCCCGTGTTTGCTGGTACCAGATCAACCCAGCTTATGGCCACCAAATGATGCGTGATGCCATATGATGATGGATGGTATCCGCATGTCTGGTTTTGTGTAGTGTGCAGATGTGTTCAGTCAAAACAATGTTCATACAAAAATAACAGGGCAATCCACATAGGACGTCAGTAAACTCACGACGTATAAAGTCAATGATTCTTGAAACAGCCGTTGACGTTTTTCTTCATTATTTATTGTGGACGCCACAGTGACAAAAATGGTTACGCGAATATGTGGACACATCAAACAGTCATTATCACAGCAACATTCAATACAGCAATAGACGGTAGACAGCATTACAATGATGAGTCAGATGCATGTTATATTTCATAGTGCTGTAAATGTAGTCAGGTGGAAAACTCCATCCTTTTCTATAACAGCCAGGAGATAACCAGATGTATGAGATCAGTTCACTCTCCTTAATCTGACTTCAGCAAGACAGACACGTCTGCCGAAGTATAAATAATGTCCTCAAAAATATCCTCTAGATAATAAAGGTTTTTCAAACCTAGTTCAGGTAACCAAGTAGCAAGTAATAGTCCTTGGGACCTGCATCAACCGATGCAGCACAATACAGCGACATGTGAGCTAGGAAAACATCTCGTGACGACGACTTTCGAAGACAGGCTATGAACCAGAAATCGTTCACGACCAAAAATCGATAGAGTTAATGAAAAAGTCAATTTACCTTGCTTTCATGAAATACACAGAAATATCACGCCTCCCGACATGTGGGAAACACTAGAGGTATTATCTCGAATAAACGAAATATCCATTAAGAGGACTACACATCCCTGACAGAACAAAAAATAGCGGAGATCCCCTCTTCAACGAGGCATCTCTTTCGCCATTCCAAATCGCTCACTCCACTAGTGGTGGGCGGAAACCGATCGACCAAGAAGCAAGACAAGTCATGCGCAGTCCAGCGCAAAATGACCACAGCTCAAACTTAACTGCATTCGATACCAACGCGAGAAGACAAATGCTTACCGAGAAAAGTAACTATAAATTTCAAGCAGTTGTTGCCCTTGCGTTATAAAATAGATATTGTAATAAAATGATGTTGCGAGAATTTATCACGCAACACACAGGACAGGAAGACTTGGCACGTGTTTGTTGAAGGCCTATGCTCCTTGGGGAGCTAAAGGGTATTGATTGACCACAACCAGCCAGGATGGTGAACTCTACTGTGTAGTTTTT
This sequence comes from Oreohelix idahoensis, assembly GCA_024509875.1. Taxonomy (NCBI): domain Eukaryota; kingdom Metazoa; phylum Mollusca; class Gastropoda; order Stylommatophora; family Oreohelicidae; genus Oreohelix; species Oreohelix idahoensis. Next base: position 188,902 of record JAMPIV010021766.1, on the reverse strand, counting down.
CAAAGATGTTATTTAGAGTATAGTGCCATTACACAGTTTGTGTGATCTAAGATTGCGGAGTAAAGTGATTGGTGCACCCACTTTTAAACGTGGTTCGTTAGACAGTAACCCTGAAGGCTGGGTAATGTGCGGAGTCTTGTTCGTCCAAGGTGGTATCAACGGGCTTGAGAGTCAAACTGATCTTTTTTTTTTTAACTGATCTAATATAAGATTATTTATTTTGGTTACAGTATCATGTTTAGCTGTCAAAATAGTGCGTTCCTTAAACCATGATGGAGATTTACGTCGTAACTTTATTATGTCCGGATAAGCATAATTGATCAACTCCAGGATATCGTGAACATCGCTACATAGCTGGAGGCATCAGGAATCAGGTTTAGAAAATTTGCACATTCATTTGCCACCCACCAACACCCCGTAACTCACATCTCACTATCCCACTACCTGCCCGGCTCACTAGTTACCCACTGATCAACTCACTCAGCGACCCATTTACTTGCCACCCACCAACCTACCCAATCACTTACCTTCTCACTCGCTACCCACTCACTGAGCCATTCACTCGCCACCCACTCACAATATCTTTGACGCAAACACGTTCTCCTCAAACACTGTAAATCCATCCTTGTTTTTTTTTTAAATTTTGCCTCGTTTTGGCGAGGCGCGTCCAGTTCAACCTAGATGGTTATGTTAGTAAATATATAAATATTACACACATAAAGTAGTTTCAAGGACACGTGAGAAGTAAAGAAGTAGAAACCTAGACAACAGAAAAACCACAGAAGAGAGTGGCTTACCGGAGAATCGAACCCAGAACCTTCCGAATGGCACCACCTTACTTATCTATTTATTTAAAATGTATTCGGCTATATTAGGGCGCATGTCTAAATATAAAAGACTTTTGGGTATGTATTATTAAGTGTAAATCCATCTTTTCATCACAAACCATCAACGAAGTCTGGTGTTTGTTCACGATTATGACCAAAAGGGCAAACATAGAATGATAGATTCTTCTACAAGTATCACCCATCTAGCTGGAAAGTAAGAAAAGAAAAAAGATTTAACACCGTATTTTTTACAGCGCATTGTCTTTTATGTTAGCAATAAATGGAACAATAGAACAATAATTTTCCTGAAATGTGTAGCTGACCACAGCTGTGCAAGGCTTATTCAAGAATCTATAAATAGACGATTTCAAACACAAACGTTTAGACCTTTTAATTATCATTAGGCTAACGTTAAAATTTATTTTAAAGTTAAAAGACCAATTATTTCGTGTACAACAGAGAAGACCATTTTGAGAGAGGAAACTTTTCTTGAAGTTGCACACTGAGAAAATTAGTCACAATGATTGTAGTTATTGTAGTTTGTATTGGTAAGTACGTGATTTATTTTTACATTGCGTCATCGCGTGCGTCACACAGCTTCAAAACAGTTATTGAGTGTTATATATTTTTGACCATCGTAACTGGCAGACACTGGAGTTAGGTTGGCCACGTCCTCAGAGGAGACCCCGATGCCATAACAAAAACAGCTATGCTATGGACCCCCGAAGGAAAGCGAAAGAGAGGCCGACCAAAAACAACTTGACGGAGAACTGTGGAGGCCGAGATGCAAAGAATGAACCAGAGCTGGGGCACTGTACGAAGGATGGCCGCCGACCGAACAAAGTGGAAGCAGTTTGTTGCTGCCCTGCAAGACGCCACCAGGCGTGATGGTCACTGACAGCTTTGACTGTTGGCGGCTAGGATCAAAGAAGAAGAAAAGGAGATGATATATCTTTGAAGACATGTAGGGAAATATATAGAGAACTGTATTCTTCCTGTCTTTTCTGTATCCTAGATTCTTCGGTTAAATGAAACGTTTTAAAATAAAATATAATGCATTAAAGTATTTTGAAACAGATAAATAGTTTTAAAAATTGTATTTGTTTCATTAATAATAATATTAATATTATCATTACCTGTTTTATAGTTTTCTTCCTACTATTCGCCCTCTTCATTTACCATAAGTTTAGTTCTATCTGACGTGTCTAAGCAGACCTAGTTCCAGTGTGTACTGTACACCATAGACATCAACAAAATAACGATCAAGAAGCTACATACTTTCATAAATGTGCGCTTGCGCAGAATAGATGGATTAATATGGTATGAGAGAAACACCATTGTGGATCTGTTAAAAAAAAGCAAGATAAATATCAGTGGAACAAGTGGTTTTGAAAACATTATTGGAATTGCATATGATACACATTGAAGTAACTAGTTGATAACATTACAACTGTCATAAATCGGTAAAAATCCTCTGTGAATTTACCATTTATCTTCCTTTGCTTAACAACATTTATGGGGAAATCCGTTGGACAGAAATATTTCTGTATTTAAGCCACGAAAATTGAAAGCAAAAACACTCGATTTAGCGCATATCTAGGAGTACATCCTAAGTGAAAACTGCTTGGAATGGATACATATATTTACACAATAGGGCAGAACGTGCTGATTCTATGGAATCGTCAAACAAAAAATACGCCAGATGCGAGACTCATGGCTGAGTAATAAAGCAGATGAGCTCCAATGCCTTGCTGACACCCACGACATGAAAAACGTTTACCATGCACTCAAAGCGGTCTATGGTCCAACTGTAACTGTCTTGTTCCCCAATTTGTAGCTGTCTTGTTTGAATGATAGTCATACGCTTTGAATGGTGTAAGGGATGACAGTTAGCTAATTTTTGTGTATCTGACGCGAATGTTCTTTTATGATGAAAATGTACGAATAGTCAAAGTCCTAACGGTCACATCAGAACCAACAGTGTCAAGGGAAGGACACTGGAACTCATGATTGATTAAAGTTACAATCCACAGTTTATTTGACAATCACGTTGACAAGGACGATACGAAAAATCGTGCATATATATGAAAATTCCTTCCTGATAAAATGGTATGTAAGATTCCGTCAGGTACATGGTTAAGCATTACAAAGGACATCGGCATAATCTCGAAGGTTCATCTTATAATAGTGAATAGCTGGTTTAACAAATGTTCTCAAAGACGGTTGACCTTTCAAGGACAATCCCTCATCGTACAACCAAGAGTATACAATCCAATCAAATAGATATTCCCTCCAATCTAGATTGTCAACAGAATACGACTTCTAGATATCATACTATAATCGTTAACTTGATCAATATAACATAGGATGAACTTCTAACTTTTGGTTCACCTTCCATATAAGCCGTTAATCGTATGACGGCGATTCCAATATTCAATAACGTAGATCCCTTACTTTCAATAAACAAGTCTCATTATAAACATGCTCGAGACTTCTAATACATTAACGTTCAAGTTTGATCCATTCTGGTCCCAACGCATGAGGGTACCAGCTAGAGGTCGACTGGTAGAATGTATGTCAATGACGAAATTAATTCAATAAATATTTAATCAATTATAGCAATACCTTACTCTGTGATACTGGGGCTATGTCTTGAATGCAGTGAGCCGATCACTAAGTAAAAATCAATATGCCCGAACGCAGGGCTAACATATATCATCAGACCATACTGTCTGGTAGGGATCCTGCTTGATTCTCTCAGCAGATACGTCATCTGCCTTTGTTTGACAACAAGCGCGTTAATTTCAAAATCTCCAAAAATGTGCGTTCTCGTGCGCAATAAATTTAATATACAAAACCTATCACTAATATTTCAGTTGGTGCGTACACGTTTAACAAAGACAGGACCTGAGACTGTCTATATTTGTTAATGCTTGTTAAGGACTTAAAATGGACGCAACAGCTTCCTTACCACCTCTCCCAAAAAAAATTAATTCTACTAATTTTTTTTACTTTAATAAACTCGGAAAGGTGAATCAAATTTACATATTTATGTACTAATAATACACCCCCCTATATATACTAATGACAAATGGGATGTAGAATTAAATTCAACATTAATAAACAAAAGGTATAATAAACAAAAATTCCAACCACAATCCATCAATTTGGAATAATCGTGGCACCAAGAAGAGAAATTAAAGTATGAAGGATGATGAACTAAAACAACGAGGATGTGAAACCATCAAACCAAAAAACCAACAAGTGAATTTTAAATGAATAAGATGAAAATACATCATAAATGAGAAGTGAATTCAAAACCAACCAAAAAGAATGCAAATAAAACACGCAAAGTGATCAAAGCAATTAATAAACCACGCAAAGTGATCAAGACACTTAGCTGTTTCTAAAATTAATTAGTGACACTAATTAACTATGAGTGCTAAAATAATACACCAAAAGTGGCGGTTTCTAGTTCTAAGAACTATTATACAAACTATTATTGTTAACCAATGTTAAATATACAACTAATTAAGTGATCTTAATTGCTAATATCTATTTAATATTTTCATGTCTTAAAATTGTTACCAATCCCAGTTATTATAATCTCTAATAACCTTAAGAAGTTCCATTATCATTTCCGAAAACAGTTAATAATCTATGAAGTTCTGTTTTATTAAAATCCAACGACATTGAAATGTTATTTTCCGAGTAATCCTGAAAGTTAACATACTCCACTTGGAAAAGCATGTATCTATCACCTTAGAAGGATGATTATATATATTCACAATGTAACGTTCGGACGGAAATGTTGTCCATTTAAAAACAAAAGTTATTTTTCTTTTCGTCAATGTTATTGACACGACACTGTTATTGTCTTATAATACTAAAAGTCTGAATAATCAACTTCCATACGCAATACAGTGAAGATATAACTTGAGTAGACGTTAAATAAATAATCAAAGTTATTTGAGCTTTACGTTACAATTGCAAGACTGTCTGTGTAGATGTTCCAATCTCTGTAGGGCGTATTTGCTCGCTTGGTTCGCTTGGACACCTTGATAAACAGTCCGCTAAAACATTTTGAGATCCTGGTATGGAACGTATGGTAAAACTGTAAGGTTGCAAAGTTATTGCATATCTGGTGGATTTCGCTGACTTTACGTCCTTAGTGTTGAGAGCAGTGAGTGCTTTTTGATCAGACTCAACAATGAAGTGTGATCCCAACAAATGACGCTCAAGTTTGGTAATTGACCAAACTAATGCTAAAAGTTCTTTGTCCAGAACCGAGTATTTCTGCTCCGTTGCCGTTAACTTTCTTGACACGTACATCACTGGATGCAAGGTACCTAAGTATTCTTGAAGTAGTACACTCCCTATTCCGTAATTAGACGCGTCACTGCGCAGGATGAAAGGAAGGTTTGGATTAGGTAGCATTAAAACCGGAGGATTAGAAAAAAATTTCTTGATAGAATCCAACGCGATTTGATGTTCTTCCGACCACCGAATCACGTTAGCTGTGCCCTTCCTCAACAATGAAGAGAAAGGAGCAGTAATGGTAGATAAGTGAGGTATAAATTTACCATAAAATTGAATGAGACCTAACAAAGATCGTACTTGTTTCTTTGTTTTAGGAGCTGTAATGTTCAGGATTTTTGTGACGTTACTGTCCTCAGTATATAATTTGCCATGACCAATACGGTGGCCTAAAACGATATGTCGTGAAAACCCACGAATGCCTTCGATGGCTTAGCTGTTAGGTTAAATGACCGTAACGTGGACAGTAATGTGTTCAATCCTTGAACATGTTCATCCCATGATTTGCTAAAAAGACAAATGTCATCGATGTATGCAATGACATCGGGAAGATGAGACAGTATGCGACGCATCATACGCACAAAAGTGGCAGGAGCGTTCACTAACCCAAATGGCATACAATTCCATTGGAATAGGCCCCGAGGTGTCGAGAAGGCAGTAAGTGGCATTGCATTTTCTGTCAATGGGACTTGCCAATATCCTTTTGACAGGTCGAATTTAGAAAAGAAAATAGAGTCAGACAGTTTAACTAATAAATCTTCTAACAGAGGTAATGGTTCTGCGTCAAATTGTGTAACTTTATTTAACTTTCTATAGTCTACACAAAGACGAATATTGTTATCTTTTTTCTGATGATCACCATAAAAGAAGAATATGGTGACGTTGAAGGTTCAATTATATTTAATTGAAGCATTTCATCCAATTCCTTATCAACCTGAGCACGAAAGTGCAAAGGGATAGGGTATGGACGAACTCGAATAGGTGTGTCGTCAGTCAATAAGATGTCATGTTTAATAACTGACGTACGACCTGGGATGTCAGTGAGAACATCCTGATAAGATTTTAAAAGCGAGGAAACTTGCTGGTTTTGATCAGCCGAAAGATCAGAAGAAATAGTAACATCACTCCAACTTTCAGTCGGATGAAGTGGTACCACCGGTGTAGTTAATGGTACGTCTTGAAAAGAAGACTCTTCTTCTTGAATGACAGATAAAGTGGTATAGGGATGAATAGGAGGTGTAGGATCGTCAGTTGATTGGAATACTGACTGAAGATAGTCAGGACGTGTATGATATTCCTTTAACATATTAATGTGAAAGGTTTTATGTTTGCCCTTGATATCGACAATGTAGTCGACATCCGAAATTCTGGAGATTATTCTAAAAGGGCCACTCCAGGTAATAAGTAGACGATTATTTTTAGAAGGCAATAATACATATGCCTCGTCACCAGGAAGAAGCTGGCGAAGACGTCTATACTTGTTTGCAAAAAGTCTAGCTTTTTCTTTTGCTTGTTCAGATGCTGCGGTAGCTAACCTACATGCATCTATGATCCTTTTTCTCAAAGAGATCACATACTCATAAGAGGATTGAGTCTCCTCTTCGATATTCTCTTCAATGAGTAAGTCGTGGAGTAACGACATTGGTCCGCGAGGTTGGATGCCGAAGACTAATTGATACGGAGAGAAACCGGTAGCTTCGTTTTGCACCTCGCGATACGCAAAGAGGGCAGAAGGTAGGACTCTGTCCCAATCCTGAGGATGATCTTGCGTAATCTTACCCAGTAACTGTTTGAGTGTCCTATTCTGACGCTCAATTAATCCATTGGACATTGCGTGGTAGATCGAACTAAGCGATCTATCAATACCTAACAATTTCATGACTTGTGACATAGCTTCAGATACAAACTGAACACCATGGTCAGATAAGATCTTACGCGGAAAACCTAAGCGCGAAAAGATCAACCATAATGCCTCTGCAACACTAGCAGATGATGTATTTTTCAGAGGTATGGCCTCAGGCCAACGAGTACACATATCAATACAAGTGAGAATATGTGTATGTCCTCTTGCAGAAGGTTGTATAGGACCAATGATATCAATAGCCATTTTCTCAAATGGTCGAATCGGAATGTCCGCAGCCTGAATAGGAGTTGCGTGGTAATGACCCCGAACTTTGACTTCCTGACATGTCGTAAACGAACGGCAGTAGATAGTCACATCTCTGTGAACGCATGGCCAATAGAATGAAGATAGCGCTCTAGATTTGGTTCGTGAAAAACCCATATGGCCTGCGCATTGAGAGTCGTGTGCATGACGCAATATACGAGCTCTCATAGAAAGAGGAACTAAAATCTGAGACCGTAATGATGAATCAGTGTCGTGTATTAGTCTCACCAATATCCCATTCTTGAGTACAAAATTATGTCTAGATTTTGCATTTGTTTTAGTAGTCTTGTTATTAGCTAGTTTAAAAAATCTATTCAATGAAGCATCATTTTTTTGCAATGTTATAAACGACTCCCGTGAAATAGGAGTGTCAACATCATCATTAACATTGACCGCAGGTTCATAAGGTGTATTACGCAACATATCAGTAGCTTGCGCTCTGGTAACTACTGCATTTGCAGCCTGAATATGTCGCTCTTCCCATTCAGCTATTTGCTGTGGGGTACACTCTTTTATACCGTGTATGCAACCCAGTATGACATCACTAATTGGATTCTGAAGAAGGCATGCGTGGATCTTCCCTGAAAAGAAAGGTGTATTAAGATCAATAATAGCTGTAGGAAAGGTTTCCACAGTGCCACCGAATGTGACACATTTGACAGTATTGCACGTAGCACATGATGGGTGGATCAATGAATTCCGCACTCCAACGGTGCTGCAACCTGAGTCAAATAAAATAGAACAAGGTATAGAATTAACATATCCTCTATTAAATTTAAGGCATCCTTTTCCCTGGTGAACTGACGCAGAAGTGGCCGTACAGACTGCTGGGAGACTTGGCAATATGTGTCCGCATCTCATCGTCGTGATCGCCTTGGGCTGGAATAGCGTTGAGCAATCGTGACAAGCCTTTACCTGCTCAAGATCAATACAAGACATAGTATTATGTGGATTAACATTTTTGTCCTGATCTTCGTTAATTTGTGCATCAAGTAAAGCAACATTAGACTGATGACGAGATCTAACGCTCGAAGATCTATCTCTCCGCCGCGATCGATTTTGACCATTATCTTTAAAATTGCCATCATTTCTGTCGGAGTTAAAATCTTGGTTAGAACGCCAATTATTGGTATTACTGTTATGTCTTTGACCATATGATCTGTTCAGAGAACCATGTCTGTTATGAGAATACTGCGAATTGGATCGCCAATTTTGTTTATAATTGTTTCCTTGATTATTTACAAAATTATTGTTATCAAATTTTCTCGTGACCTATGAGATTGACCCCAAGAAACATTATATGGAGAAGATTGTTGGAATTGTTTCCCCTTATAAAAATTACAAGAACTGAAATTCTCGTTATTTCCTTTTTTAAAGGATCTTTCGTTACTTATTGAACGGTGGTTAAGAAAAGTTATTATGTTGCATAGCAAAAGCAACAGGCAATTCATCCTTAATCTGAGCATTGCTAATATCCATGTTCGGTTGTGCAGTGCAGAAATTTTTGCAATTTTCCACCATTTCTTTCATATTAGTAGGTTTACGTTCATGTAAAAAAGACAGAAATGCTGGATTTACAGAAGATAAAACTTTATCGCGTAGCAATAAATCAAAAAGACCGTCATAAGATTTTTCTACCTTGGACAATTCGATCCATCTTTCCAAGGTGAGACGTATCTGAGAAAGAAAGTCATTAAAGTTCTTTCCTGATTGTGGTAGCATAGTTTTAAAACGTACCCTGTATTCATCGTCCGACATTTGATACTTCTTAAGAAGAGCGGCTCTAAGAGCATCATAATAATTTTTATCATTATTACTAGTCATATGGTAGACCGCCATAGCTTCGCCTGTAAGTAGCCTAGATAAATGCGTACAATACTGTGTTTTATCCAAGTTATAGGATCTACATGTAGCTTCAAACCTGTCTAGGAAGAAAATCACATCGTCGGATGGTGGATTGAATTTTGGTAATTTTAAATTAACTTCCCTAAAATTATCATGTTTAGATGAAGCTTGACCTTCATGAGTCTTTTGAGTATTAACCTCAGGAGCTAATCTAAATTGTTCAAATTCCATTTCCTTCAACTGTTTTTCACGTTGAAACTTTTTTTCATTTTCCTCAGTCTCAAGCTGAAATTTTCTTGCATTCTCCTGAGCTATCAATCTCCTCTCTTCCATTTTCCTTTGCTTACCTTCCATTTCACTTTTAAGTTGCCTTTCTTTTTCAGCAGCTTCAAATTTCCTCTTTTCTATCTCAATTTGAAGTTTCTTTCGTTTTATCAGCATCCTCAAATCTCCTTTTTTTTCTCATTTTCTTCAGCTTCAAATTTCAAATTTTCTAACCTTAGAGTTTCTAATTTCCTCTGTTCAGATTCCATCTCTTGAGCTTTTCTATATTCCGCCAAAGCGAATGTTTTTACCTCTTCAGTAGGCAACTGAATAGCTTTAGCTTGTTTAATATAAAAATCTAGTGAATACATTATGATCACCAATTAGTTACTATACTTTTTCTTCGTAAATATTAATTAATTAATGTCCAATAATTTTTTCTTATCACTCTAAGAAATGTTACTCGTTCATGTCTAAGAACGGTATATAATATCATATAATTCCCAATATATTATTAATAAAAAAAAAATAATTTATGCAATGAAATGTTATGATAAGACAAAAGTAATAGACAATAGTAACAATTGTGACGGGACAAGATAATCAAAGACAAATGAATACGTACGCAGAGATCAAAGAAACTGGAATGTAGAAATGAAAAATAATTTTGCAAAACATGCAACGATCACTGCGATGGAACAAAGAACAAGACCATAGACAACACAGTGTATAAAGATCAAGGTGTAAAAAACTAAACGAAAGCAAGATGGAGAAGGACAACCGTTACGAACAAAAGACATCATAAAACTAATTACGGATAAAAATTTACTACGAAAACCACAATAAAACTTGACAAAACAGCTAAACAGCCAGTGTCACAGGCAACCAGACACAGTGGACCTAAAATCCATCGACACTCACGTGTCGGAACATTCCACTGCGGGAAGTCTGCAAATATTTCATAACGAACAATTATGAAGGACCTGTGGTGAAACTGGTATGTTACCTTCATAATTCACCTACCCAACCTCCCGCATAAAACATGGAACATAAAACATTCAATACACATAGCATTAGTATGGACATCTTAACAGAAGAGCTCAGCTAACGAAAACGGTAGAATAAACAACAGCGTTATAAACTTATCTTATTTCAGATATCGAACCATTTCCCGATCCTTGCAGGATAGCCGAATTTGGAAATCGGCGCTGTATTACTGAGCCTTAGTATCTTGAATGAAGGAAGAACTTGATTCCATTCCACTTTGTTCTTGAAAATTGAAGTTCAGTGTTGACGGTTGAAGACTTTGAGTGACCTTGGCCTCCACGTTAGTTAATGTCGACTTGAAGTACTTTTTAGATTTCAATCGCTTATTTGATTGAGGGCTTTCGTTCCCATGAATCCGTTAAAATCCAGAACACACTGTTCCGCCATTTTTAACTGTCTTGTTCCCCATTTTGTAGCTGTCTTGTTTGAATGATAGTCATACGCTTTGAATGGTGTAAGTGATGACAGTTAGCTAATTTTTGTGTATCTGACGCGAATGTTCTTTTATGATGAAAATGTACGAATAGTCAAAGTCTTAACGGTCACATCAGAACCAACAGTGTCAAGGGAAGGACACTGGAACTCATGATTGATTAAAGTTACAATCCACAGTTTATTTGACAATCACGTTGACAAGGACGATACGAAAAATCGTGCATATATATGAAAATTCCTTCCTGATAAAATGGTATGTAAGATTCCATCAGGTACATGGTTAAGCATTACAAAGGACATCAGCATAATCTCGAAGGTTCATCTTATAATAGTGAATAGCTGGTTTAACAAATGTTCTCAAAGACGGTTGACCTTTCAAGGACAATCCCTCATCGTACAACCAAGAGTATACAATCCAATCAAATAGATATTCCCTCCTATCTAGATTGTCAACAGAATACGACTTCTAGATATCATACTATAATCGTTAACTTGATCAATATAACATAGGATGAACTTCTAACTTTTGGTTCACCTTCCATCTAAGCCGTTAATCGTATGACGGCGATTCTAATATTCAATAACGTAGATCCCTTACTTTCAATAAACAAGTTTCATTATAAACATGCTCGAGACTTCCAATACATTAACGTTCAAGTTTGATCCATTCTGGTCCCAACGCATGAGGGTACCAGCTAGAGGTCGACTGGTAGAATGTATGTCAATGACGAAATTAATTCAATAAATATTTAATCAATTATAGCAATACCTTACTCTGTGATACTGGGGCTATGTCTTGAACGCAGTGAGCCGATCACTAAGTAAAAATCAATATGCCCGAACGCAGGGCTAACATATATCATCAGACCATACTGTCTGGTAGGGACCCTGCTTGATTCTCTCAGCAGATACGTCATCTGCCTTTGTTTGACAACAAGCGCGTTAATTTCAAAATCTCCAAAAATGTGCGTTCTCGTGCGCAATAAATTTAATATACAAAACCTATTACTAATATCTCAGTTGGTGCGTACACTTTTAACAAAGACAGGACCTGAGACTGTCTATATTTGTTAATGGCTGTTATGGACTTAAAATGGACGCAACACCAACATCTTCAGGATCATTCCCCCTCCTTAATGCAGATGGAAAAACACTAATCACAGACAAGGAAAAATGTTTCCAACGCTGGGTCGAACATTTTAAAAATTTTCTGAACCAGCCATCATCTATTAACGACGAAGCCATCAATCGCCTGCCCCAAGTTCCTATAAATGAAGCACTAGATGATATACCAACTCTCGAGGAAACTCAAAAGCGATTCGTCGATTTTCTTGTGGAAAAGCCCCCGGTTCCGATTCAATTCCTGTGGAGGTCTATAAAGATGGCGGTACAGTTCTGATAGAGAAACTTCACATAATCTTTCAAAAATATGGCAGAGTGAAACCATCCCACAAGATCTCAAAGATACGTCAATTATACATCTGTATAAACGTAGAGGTAATCGCCAAGCCTGTAATAACCATCGAGGCATCTCTCTACTATCAATCGCAGGGAAGATATTCACCAGAATCCTTCTGAATCGCCGTACGGCTCATCTTGACAAAGGTCTTTTACCTGAAGGTCAGTGTGGATTCCGGAAAGAACGTAGAACCACCGATATGGTGTTCGCTGCAAGACAGCTACAAGAAAAATGCCAAGATCAACACTGTGACCTGTACACAGCTTTCATCGACTTGACAAAGGCGTTTGACTCGGTCAGTAGAGAGGCTCTATGGAAGATCATGGCAAAATACGGCTGCCAAAAGAAATTTATCACAATAGTGCAGCAACTGCATGATGGAATGCATGCTATAGTTCAGGAAAACGGTGAGCAATCGGAGCCCTTCCCCGTCTCAAATGGAGTTATACAAGGGTGTGTACTTGCACCGACTCTATTTAGTATCATGTACTCTGCTATGCTGACTGATGCTTTCAGAGACGGGGACATACGAATTGACATCAGATATCGTATTGATGGAAAATTGTTTAACCTTAGGAGGCTTCAAGCAAAAACCAAGGTCAAATCACACAATCATAGATCTTCTGTTTGCTGACGATTGTGCCCTCAATGCTGTCTCAGAGGCTGATCTGCAGAATAGCATGGATAGATTCTCCGAAGCCTGTTTCACTTTGGGCTTACCATCAACACGAAGAAAACAGAAATCATGTACCAACCAGATCCCAGCACAATTTATATTGAGCCAATCATCAAGGTCAATGGTGAGAAACTGAAAGTTGTGAACAGATTCTCATACCTTGGTAGCGCACTATCCCAGAACGTCGCTATTGATGATGAGGTGAACACCATGATCTCCAAAGCCAGCAGTACATTTGGCAGACTATACACCAACGTTTGGCATCGAAGTGGCATTAGTCTACAGACAAAGCTGAAGGTGTACAGAGCTACGGTGCTTCCAGTGCGGCTGTATGCATGTGAAACATGGATTATATACAGGCGCCACGTAAAGAAGCTAAACCACTTCCATACAGTCTGTCTCAGAAAGGTGACGAACATCAAATGGCAAGACAAGATCCCAGATACCGTCGTTCGTGACAGAGCTAGTGTCCCTAGCAACGATACTATTCTGATGCAGTCACAGATTCTTTGGGCAGGTCACGTAGTCCGCATGCCAGACCATCGGCTGCCAAAAATACTCTTTTATGGTAAATTGCAAAAGGGTAAACACTCCCATGGTGGCCAAAAGAAGCGCTTTAAAGATAAGCTCAAGACTTCATTAAAAACCTTTGGCATAAACCCTGACACTTGGGAAGCTGCTGCGCGAGACCGAACCGCTTGGCGCACATCTCTCCGTAAAGGTGCCGCGGTATGTGAGGCACCCAGACAAGCAGCAGCGGAACAGCGGAGACAGGCTAGAAAAGCCCGTGAAATAAAACCTTCACCTGAAGCGAACATTCCCTACCCATACTGTCTGTGACGTATAATGGAAATATGGCCTTCATTATCTGACAGCCCTGAAATCCCGTTAGTGTTCTATGATTTGCTAGTAAAAGTCAAGCATTTTTCTGCCTGCGTTTACTCATTTTAATCCACGCCTCTTTTCTTTGAAACGAAAACAAACGGAAAGTTTACCAACTTCCGCGACCTGCCAGTCATAACAGGGAGCGAACCTGGTTTGTTTACTTGAGTTTCTCACGCGAGCTGATCTGTTAATCATCGGATATCAGACAGAACCACGTGGGATAACACCAGACTTTTTGAAGTGAGGCGCTCGGGCAGAAACGTTTTCACGAGGGACCCTTTGCTGTTCGTACATACAGGGGGAGAGACCGCTTTGATCTTCAGAAACGGGGAAAATCTCGGAAGGAAACCCGTTACACGGTTCCAAGTCTCTGTTGTCGATTAGAAACGCCGACAGAGAGAAAACCTTTTATCTGGGAAAACGTAGTCTCCTGATTTTATGCTATGCGCTATAGTGTGAAAAGTAACGTCATCTATAAATCAGAGAGACAATAATGTATTTAAACTGTGGCTCCCCAAACCAGTTATCAGTTGTTGCTCAGAATTTTGGATAGTCTAAACACGTAGTCTAGAACCTTTGTGGTAGATGTGTTAATAGCATTTCGTGGGGATTTTCATTTCTGATTTGTGGTAATAGAAATTAACATTTACGTGATTTAATGTGCTGAGTTTTATCATCTTAAATTCACTGTGATTTTCTAGCTGTTAAAACTAGTGAAATAAAAAACGCGTAGCTATTTTTGTTTCACCAGATGTGCAGTTATAATGTAATTTCTATCACCCGCTTTCTCACCCAAGACGATACGTTTAGCTGACTGATATTAATACACTAGGCGCGACTGATAAGGGACAGAAAAGAATTCACGTTTATTCCATTTTGTGTAATTTTAGTAAGTGACTGTTATCTATACCATACGACGACCCACCGACGCCGACAATCTAATAGCTATTAATGACAGGCGATATTTGTTAAGTGCGCGTATGGATAATTAAATAATAATTGACATTGTACGCTGATCGTTGACCGGGGCAGGAGGGGAAAGGCTGTATGCCTCAACCAAACTTGCACTCGCTAAGCGACGCGCGATAGAATAGCCTAGAGACACCGTGTGCCTTTTAACTTTAATCAGGACTGATGGAGAGGATAAGAGATCGTCTTGTCCCCTTTCGTGTACATAGATGTAGTTATATAGAATAGTAACTTTTTTTCATAAATGTTCTTTATTCCTCGCAGACCTGATCAAAGGGCGACCAGCGGTCTCTATTTAGGTCCTTTTTCTTCATCTACTGATTCTTCTTCTTCCTCGTTCGCCCTGAAAAGGACGGTGGTTGCGTTGTGTCTGTTTACGTCGTAGCTGTGATATCTGCACCTTTCGGTCGACACATCCGACTTCAGCACGGCATTTTTAGGGACCGGGTTTGCCTTCCCATTTCGATCCGTACTCGCTCAGCCAGACTGCACTGCTGCAGACTGTTTCCAGGACCACCACGTGGAGGTGGCGTACGGTCTTGACCAGCTCTGGTTCGCTGGTCCTGATGCAAGCAGTCAAGCTATGGGTCGCTGACTGCATTCACTATTGCTGCATCTTTGGGTCCCATCTACTGATTGATTAATATTGTCCTCTTCTTGGCGTACGCGTTTCCAAGTTCAGTTGTGAACAGGATTGGCCAAAGAGACAAATTAACATTTTAAATAGTAAAGTTAACTGGACTTATCAATACCCAGATATTTATTTAATTTTATCAGCCCACTGTGGCGTAACACAAATAACCTTACTATCTGACTTTTGGCAGTCGTATCCGCGGATTTATCCAGCACGTTATGCTGTTTCAAAATCAGCACTCACCACAGAGCTAGCCGATAGGATATTCCATCATCACCATAATTAACAGTTTTAGCAACCAGACCTTTCCCTCTACTGGAAGTATTGTCTACTGTGTGCTGTGAACACAAGATCTCGCTTTTGCTACATTAACTATTCGAAGTGACATTTCTCTACCCAGGAATCAAACACCAAATTAGGCGTCTCCCTTATAAAATTTAATTATTGAAGGAGGGACTTGGGCCAATGTGGAAGATAAAATCACAGGTAAATATATATATATATATATATATATATATATATATATATATATATATATATATATATATATATATATATATATATATATATATATATATATATATATATATATATATATATATATATATATATATATATATATATATATATATATATATATATTCAGGTATTGTATATCCAAGAGATTTCTTCACCAAGAATAGGGTAAGCGTGATTGAGTGGCCACGTATGTCATAAAGAGTGAATTTTTTTTTTTTTTTTTGTTACAGGAAAATTGTATTATCTGAATTCTGCTTAAATATTGTTTACTTTACTGGATAGCATTTAGTAGGAACTTTGTTCTTTTCTTTACTGTCTATTCTGTAACATAACGCTTACTTTTGACCTTTGGGGTTATTAACTTCTTGGGTTCTTTTTTTGTTTCTCAGTATGGGGGAAGGCACATGTATTCTGTTTTTTTTCTACGTATAAACTTCTGATTGTATTTGATCTTCCTTTAGATATTTGATGTTGTAAAGTTTAATGATAATAAACAACAAAAGAACTTACCTTTGGGTGTTGGTCAGACCCATACCGAAATTACCATAGTTTTTCACGTTTGTGTGTCTTGTTGTCACAAAATTGTGTGCGTGTGTGTGAGTGTGTGTGTGTGTGTGTGTGTGTGTGTGTGTGTGTGTGTGTGTGTGTGTGTGTGTGTAGTTAAACGTATATTTACAGATATATGGAGATATAAGATTGTCTTGTACTAAATTATAGTCGTATAGATAGGCTGGTCTAGATAAACTTCTCATTCCCGAGACAGATCTTCTCCTTAAACTATTCACTCGTGAAATCTATTCTCACACCTTTACTTCTCACGTACTTATCACCATCTACTCTACTCAGGAGGGACCATAAATAACTTTCAAACGTATCAAAATTACGACACTATCCAAGATCTTCCCAGGCCCGCATCGGGCTCATCAGTCACCTTCGAACCCACAGACAAATTTAACACATTCCTAATATTCGATGAATAGTGTGGTCTTCATCACCTGTGATGGACCAACAACAACAACAACAAAAGGAGTGTATCCTAAGTGAAGACTGCTTGGAATGGAAACATATTTTTACACAATAGGGCAGAACTTGCGGAATCTATGGAATACTGTTTGGAATGGTCAGATGACGTTATTTTGGAGATATTGTGAAATATTGCTACGAAAGAAACAATGAACCGGATTTTTTAGCCTGACAAAATCGAGTCGGGGGAAAAAAATTACACAGAATGCCTTCCGAAACGTTCACTCAGCCAGTATATAATGCAGTGGTGAAATTCAAATCGGTACCCGTGTTGTTCACCGTTCCGTTCAGCGTTGGTATAGCTGGCGAGTCCTTTTTAGGGCAAGTCCGTTTCAGGGCTTTAGGCTAGCAGACGAATAATGTTAGTCCATTTCAGGACTTAGTATCTATCGGCGCTGGACGGTCTATCAATCTGGTTAGATTGCACGAGAGTTTACATACAACCGGGGTTTCGCTG
This sequence comes from Oreohelix idahoensis, assembly GCA_024509875.1. NCBI lineage: Eukaryota > Metazoa > Mollusca > Gastropoda > Stylommatophora > Oreohelicidae > Oreohelix > Oreohelix idahoensis. The sequence goes on along the minus strand of JAMPIV010021766.1, from coordinate 171,378 downwards.
AAAACTGAGGAAGTACGGGCAGCGGTTGGCGTAGCTGGTGAGTCCTTTTTAGGGCAAGTCCTTTTCAGGGTTTTATGCTAGCAGATCGATAATGTTAGTCCTTTTCAGGACTTAGTATCTATCAACGCTGACTGAGCTAGCAGTCCTTTTCATGGCTTCTTCATGCTAGCTGATAGAAGCTAGTAGCCCTTTTTAGGGCTTAGATTTTATCAACACACAGCTTCAGTTCACACAGTTCACTTATTTTTGACTTGCAAATTGCGCTCTGATATAACCAATTAGGTTGAAAGGAATGCGCCTCGCCATAAGAAGGCAAAACCCACAAACCAAACCAAATCGGTACCCGTCATGGTGGAAAACAATGGAAGAAGTGGATCATCATCCAAACCTATTTAACATGATAAATAGTAGTGCTCAGTACAAAACAATGATCCCACCATGGGAGCTAAAAGTGCAAGAAACTGTCTCCCACTTAGCAAAGGTGATAAACAAATCTAAAGACCCAATCTCAACAAAAGTAAAACACTAGATTATATAGAACAGTATATAAATAATAGCCTAACTATATATACGGATGGGTCAAAAGATGAAGAAGGCCAATTAGGAGCAGGAATAGCAATACCAAAATTGAAAATTTATAAAAGATACAAAGTAACAGGTAATACATCCATCTTTACAGCAGAATTAGTGGCAATCCTAAAAGCTTCAGAAATAGTTGCAGTAAACCACCAAATAAAGCAACCATCCTCACAGATTCCCTTTCATCAGTACTAGCTATCAGAAACAGAAATGAATGCAGCAGGCCAGATATTATAGAGGAAATACTACAGGTCAATACATATCTACACAATGCAGAATGCAGTGTCACACTTACATGGATACTAGCACATGTTGGGATAGCAGGAAATGAGCTTGCAGACAAATAAGCCAAAGGGGGAAGAACTAGTTATAACAAAATTGAAGTTGGCTTAGGGAAGTTTGAAATCAAGAGCTTAATTGCCCAAGCAATAACTAAAGAGTGGATAATAGCATGGGACCAAAGCAAAAAAGGAAGACACTCATATAAAATCCTGAGGAAAAAAAAACCAATAAAAAATGTCAAGTACAAGATGAACTAAAATTACCAATTAACAAAAAATTGTTAAGGCTCAAGCTTGGAACTGGATATTTCATAATATAGGAACCCACACGCGAAGAGTTTCAAGAACCAAACACAATTAGACACTTTCTGGTGGACTGCAAAAAAATATGACCAGCAGAGGCAAAACATTAAGACATACTATAGTAATCATAAGGTAGAAATGAGTGTAGAAAATTGCATAGAAACTAAGACGCCATCAGAAATACAAAAGTTAATAAAACACTGTATTACGAATCAAAAGCTAACATATTAAAAAAAAACCCAAATAAATAAGAATGCGAGCCAGTCTACAGTGGTGGAAGATCCCCCCAGATAAATGCGGATTGATTAAATAATGCTCCAATGAACATTAAATCTGAAGCCAGGCCTAAAACTGATAGATGAAACATGTAAAGTACGTATTATATGCTTGGCCTGCTCTAGGGGTTAACTTGCCCCGAGTCAACAGATGTTTAGTCGTCCCCAGTCAACAGCTTTGTTGGTGTCCGTTGCCCTATACATATGTTTATTTTATACACATGATCAGGGAAAATCCTCCCATGTTGTGTTTTTTGCTATTTGCAGCCAAGTATTTAAATAAATTAAGAATGTAATAAATATAGAATTAAGTATTTAATTTTTTTATTACGACGAAATTAGTGGAATAACATAAATGACAGGCTTTTATAATTACTGCGTTGCTGGTCAATTATTGCTTAACTAGCAATAACCCGTCAAAATTGACAGGTTTTTAATTATAGTGTGTTGTTTTTGTTACATGTATTATAGACGGTACTATTACTACTGTGGTCATTTCATTGCAGGCGACCGTCATTAGATATTTGTATGGAAAATTATATGGATGTATTAAATATGAAGACATGGAGTAACCTTCCTAAATCACATGTGGAGCTGTGATAATGATCTAATGAACCGTAAATTGACTAAATAACTAACATTTCTTTTATGACAACATGTCTCGTAATTGTTCGTCAATCTTTTTTAAAATCTTGACTTTCCATAATCAAACTGTTCATGCACACCTTCATTTACGCACTTTTCTATTTTCGGGAGAGTACATGTAAGGGAAACAATACAATTATTGCCTAACTTTCAACCACAGTTGCACCCCCTTAGCTGTGGTTGAAAGTTAATGCACTATCTCGAAAATAGAAAAGTGCGCAAATGAAGGTGTGCGTGATGTGATCGACCGACCGACGTACTTACGGCGGGTATTATGGTATTGAATTTATTGAAAAATACAGCTAATTTTGCCATAATTTAATTTCAAACAATGAACAAATAAATTAAATGTAAAGTAAACACATCAATAACTTCAGTTCTTACTGTCACGGATTGCCTCCCTTTAGCTCTGCAGTAGTAGTCCACCAGTGGACAAAATGCAAAAGTATCTAAAATGGGTCGTCAAAGTTATCTACCTTCGCACAAGATTACTTTTGGCAGAGCTGTATATAGAAGGGTAAAGATGCTTCTATCACAAGGGCGTGATCACTATATAAGTTTGCTTTCACACTTATAGTAACTGAATCAACTATGATTGTTATGTTTTAAAATAACATGTAACACATTTAATAATCAATTCGTTTTAACAGGTTGAAATAAATGGAATGATGATGAATTTTAGATGAAATAAAAATTGTCTTCATTGAGACTTGGTTTGAGGATTTAAATTAAAATGTGTCATTTTGCTGGCGCATTTTGCAAGCACTTAGCTGGTATAAGTGAGTCCTGCAGCCGCGGGTTCGTCAATAATTTTGTGATGATGACACTTCACAGTCTGACAGCTTCGTTCCTCGAACATTCTTATAGCTTCGTTCCTCGTACAGTCTGATAGCTTCGTTCCACGAACTTTAGACACCAATAAAAAGAATAAATGTTTCTGCTAAGTACATTTGTGGGCTGCGAATTAACAATTGACAGGCGCATTGTCTCGCTATCCACCCACCAATGTTACCCTCTCTGAATAATTAAATTCTTGAGTATACACAGCGTAACTCAGGGAAGATGATTAGAAATGACCAACATTCTTCTGGGTATTAAACTGGGAAAATATGTGCTTGGACAGCGCAAGCAATGATTTGCATGAATTACAATAACAAGGTACATATATCTCACTAAATGATGTGATACACTTGAGGCACATGTGATGTAATCACCACTCATCACTGCTCCAGTCGGAGTCTGGGGTTGCTGCTGCTTTTGCGTTTCTGCTTGAATTAGCATAAAATGAACCCCAGCGCTTGCTGTAGGGGTTTATAAATATACTATTTTCATATGTTGAGGTTGCCAGCTTCATATATAACCACTTAGCAAGAAAAACATGTCAAATTCACATTTGTAAAACAAATGGTTACACTTACCCCAAAGTAACTTTTGGGAACACAATCTCCTAGCACATAATGGACACAGCGGATGCTTTGAATTCACTTCGTCTGGGGTTATTTTAGAATCCCTCTTATGACTTGTGTTCTGATTCCTTAGAACTCCAGTCTCTGTATTTAAGATATGCACGTTTACTTGTAAGTTTAAAGTTGCCCAAATACTCTGATCTGATCCTTTAACTTTGCAGTCTTTGTATATAAAATAGGCGGGTTTACGTTTCAGTTTTTAAAGTAGACGAAATACTCTGATTTGTCACGTATAATTTTGAAATCATTTGTCCGATCTCTCTATTTCTGGCTCTGAGGAATTGCTAGGTTGATGTGCGGTGCAGTCTATTCTCTGACTCCGATTTCGCTAGATTATATTTCCATTTCTCAGTTCAAATCCCAGATTGTACTTCCGATGAATTTTCCAATGAAAGTCAAAGTTTATTCCGGCTCTCAAATTAAACCAATCGAAAGCTCTTTTGCACTATCTGGGTTGGGGTGTTTGAATCATAATACCCCCACGTGTTTTAAAATATCAAATTTAAAATTCCAACGCATGGCCTCTTTCTAATAATGCTGTAATACTTCCGCTTGCATCTTTATGCAAAACTCATAAACTCATCGTGCACTCATTCCTGACTAATCTTTTCTACCCAGATTGTCTCCTCTGTATTAATTACACAGAGGTGGACCCGCGGAAGCGATTATCTAATTATCACTGGTGTCTTTGCCTATCCCTCAGACGGCTTTCCATACGACAATAGGGCTAGACCGTCTTGCGCAAACATGTATCGTCTCTATCAAAGGTTGACTAGACTGACTTACGTGATAACCGTATTAACCGCTGACCGGTGTAATTAACTGGGTATTGTTACGATTCACCTGAGGGAACGTAAACAAGTCTGGGATTGGTCACATCAACATAATGAAGGCGCATGAAATTTGCCAAATAAAAGCGTATGAAGGAGAGAGAGAGAGAGAGAGAGGGAGAGAGGGGGGGGGCGTAAAAGTACATGAACAAACCCGTTTTGTGACACTTATATATGTTAAAGTGTCATACCATAGTTTTAAACTTAAGAGAAAATCAATAAAATTTCAAGGAAGTTAACTGAAGTTATTATCAATGAATAATGTCTTTTTGTCATCATTTTTCCACTGCAAAGAAAGATGCTCCTCCATTGAACCAACTAAAATTCCACTTGCTTCCAGATCAACATTGATTTAAAACGAAATGTATAAATAAAAATTAAAAAAAAAAAACAATTTTAAACAGTTTAAGGTTATAACAATTATCTGATATTTCAGCTGAGATTATAATATTAATATAAGCCGTCCAAGAGGAAGTTGTTACTATGAGGATGAAGGTTACACACTCTATTTTTTCCCGACATTATTTATGAAAGAAGCGATCCTCGCTAGTACTTTCTATGTGACTAGTACTTTCTATGTGACTAGTACTTTCTATGTGACGTCACATTTTTCATTCCCCCCTCCCCCTATCGTCACACTTCCTCACAAAAATTTAGACCTCCCTCGCCTTGATTGCATGACGTCATATGTGGATTAACCCATAGACCAACGAAGGAAGAAATATATAAAGCCATTAAGTTTCTAAAAGATGAAAATGCACCTGGTCTTGATGGCATTCTAGCAGAGCCCGCCAAAGCAGATATTGATAACGCTTAAGGAATATTACACAAATTACTCGGTAAAGTCTGGGAGAGAGAAGCAATATCAGTAGGATGAAAGGAAGGATATCTTGTTATTGCTTAAGAAGGGAGCTATAAAAGCGTGTAGTAATTACAGACGAATAATTTTACTATCAGTGCAAGGGAAATAGTAAACAAGATCATCCTTGAGAGATTACGAGAGTCAGTTGACAGACAACTAAGAGATGAGCAGGTTTTGGGCAAACAGATTGTGTACACATTAAATAGCTGCACTAAAAGTAATAGTAGAACAAAGTCTGGACTGGAAATGCCCTAATTATATTCGATTTTTAGACCATGAAAAGGCATTTGACAGTGTAGAGAGAGAACCATTTTCGAAATTGATGAAGCATTATGATGTCTCTCTGAAGATCATTACCTTAATTTAAAATTAACTTATGAAGACATGACATGTAAAACTCTTTGTGATGGACAAATTCTAGATCCAACTGGAACAAGAATTGGAGTTGAATAGGGATGTCCCTTGTGTTAATTTCGTTGTTTAGGTATCATAAATTGGGTTATTAAAACATCGACTTGACCCAACAGAAATAGAATCCAGCTTGACGATCTAGATTTTGCTGAACACCTGACGTTCCTGTCCAATAACCAATCAGGCTCAAGACGAAATGAAAATACTTGATGAGAGGCCAGAGCAAGTGGATCTGAAAATATAAAGGGAGAAAACAAAGATCATGAGAAAACGACAACTATATTGAACTTTAAGAAATGTGCTTACAAGACTTAGAATTATACATATAACTTGGCAGCATTATAGACGTAGTTGTAGGGACAGAAGTGATATCAAATTAAGAAAACAAAAAGCCAGAGACGCAAAGATTGCACTGGGAAACCTACAGAAATCAGGTTGAAAACAAAGATCATGAAAACAAAGATCATGAGAAAACGACAACTATATTGAACTTTAAGAAATGTACTTACAAGACTTAGAATTTAACACATAACTTGGTAGTATTGTAGACGTAGTTGTAGGGACAGAAATGATATCAAATTAAGAAAACTAAAAGCCAGAAACGCAAAGATTGCACTGGGAAATCTACCGAAATCAACAGAAACCAGGTCCACAACAAAATTCAGAATGTTCAATTCAAATGCCACGTCAGTCCTATTGCATGCTTTTTAAACATGAATAACAAAAACAACAACCAAAATTTCATAACTAGATGCTGGCGTAGAACAGAAGAACTGAAGTGGTATGACAATATCACTCATGTGGAACTGTCGTAGATTTTTGATAGGGGAATTAAGACTTGGATTGGTCCCTTCTGAATAGACTAGAATGAGTGATAGTCACAGTGAGATGTGATAATAGAAATAGATTTCCACGAGTGAGATGGTAGAAATTTATAGAGGCTGTCCCGGAAATCGAGAATCTTCTCTCTTTCCGTCTATCTTCTACAACAGATCCAGAGGAGTCAGACAGTCTATAAGAAATACATATATTAATATATATTACCACTCACGTGCACACACACAATTGACAATATGTAGACGCACACACGTGGGGGAACTATAACAATGATTATACAGATAATTTTGGAACGAGCTGACCAACGCACTGGAATAAGTTTATGAGTAGTTTATTTTATCAGAATAAACTGCTCTCACAACATATATATATATATATATATATATATATATATATATATATATATATATATATATATATATATATATATATATATATATATATATATATATATATATATATATATATATATATATATATATTACATCATATCATATACAGAAAGTCATAACAAATCAAGGTACTGCTATAAGGATGATAGACCCGTTAGTATGATCTTTCCCCTCGATGTTTAGCCCACGGTCCCTTTAGAAGGAAAGATGATAGCCCCAAAGAGTCACAGATACATATGATTAGGTCTAATATTTTCCTTTCTTAAGGTATTGACAGACTTGATATCTCTGCTCTATTTTAAGGGAAATATGATTAGCAATACTGGCATACAGAAAGTTTAGACAGCCGAATTGGTGCCAAATTACAACAATAAAGAAATCACTCAGTCCTACATTCACTCTATTCATTCAGCCTAGTTCACGTGCATTTGTTCATACTCACAGCTTTGATAGCCACTTCTGGAAACACAATTTTTAGGACATTCACATACAGAATCGTCAATGGCAGTCTTTGACAAAGAAATCCCCAGTTCCAAAAAGACGGGATGAATTCTCTGCTTCCGGGAACGATTCCTTGGGTGTTCTTATTTTTCGGATGTCTGTTTAGGTCACATTAAAATTGTCCAGGCACGAACATTAACAACGACCACAGTGTCAATAGCTTAGGTTTTTCTAGAATTGAGGAATGTCAGATCGGTGTCTACTTTCAGGAAAGGACTATATTTGGTCACCACAGCACTAGTCAAAACTCCGTCGGAATGTTACTGACGTTAATATGCTACTTGCCACAACGGCTAAAAATGTCTAGAGAGTTTGTGCAGAAATCTGATCTGGCTCAGAGGCCCAGTATAAGCATTTATTCTTTAAAAGAAACCCCGTTAGTGGGATTGGTATTCTGTCTATCTCTGAAGGCACACGCCCTGTCAGACAGGTGTTACTTAAAAACCCACGTGGTTAAAGATATAAAATGTTTATGTTTCTCACAGGTATGTCTCTGTACTAAACGCCGGCAAAGTTTGGTTTACCCCTTTATTCACTCAATGTAAGAAAAACAACATCATTAAAAAATAGTATTACATACTATTCCTCGGATATAACTTTACATTTTAAACTGCAAGCGTAGCGCTTGACTTATCGTTTAAATTCCCGTGAAGTAGTTATATTCATAAAATCAATCATCATGAATTAGGAATTTATACGTATTTCGTCAACACTCATGAGGCAGCTAGTATTTATAAGTTAGTTGAAAAGAAAATTCTCGACTGAGTATTTAGCAGTTAAATTTAATTCCTTATAGCTACATGATTTACAAGCTAGAAATTATAATTTATTCTGTTTTTCCACTGTAACTCATCAGCTAGAGAATACAACCGACTTTTAAATTAATCAATCTGCACAAAAGAAACTAGTGAAATAAAATAAGCGATTTAACACTTTAAACACTTCACAAAATATTAGACACTTAATATATAATATATTTACCTCAACACAGAACTACAGGTAAACGCACACTTTAGAATTATACGCTGATATATTTCTTAGAAGTCCTAGAAGTTCGACACATTGTCGAAACAAACTGAGAAACTTCGCTATACAGCTTATTCTATTCAAGAACAACCTGTCTACTGCGAATTTTTGAGGACTGAATGAAAATAAAGTTTAACATTCTGGTTATATCTTAAACCAGACAAAGGGGTCCCAACTTATTTCGGAAAACGAAATAATCTCCCCTTTCCGTCTTAACACCTACGTTAGCTTGAACGCATGCCGTAACTGCCACCTACTGACCGAGAGTGCGCGTGTCAGTTGCGAATCTCAGACGCCCGTCTCCAATGCCGAGGCAGTTTTCACACCTCACGCTGACCAGGGCCCCCAGTGAGTGCCGTGTCAGGTGGAATTTCCAGACAACTGTCTCGTACTGCGCCGTAGAGATGTCGGTTATCGCGCTTACCTGAGCGCTCAGCCGAAGAAAACGCGCGTGACAGGTGCAAATGTAGACATTTAGTCTGCTCTCATGTCTGAGATAAGCGAAAGTCACAGTTTCGTCCGCTGACATCTAATGCAATAGAATGCATTTTAACGCTCTCCCGTCTCGTGCAGAGACTGACACGTTATGTCATAAATGCGTTTCTAAATGAGAAAACGAAACCAAGCGAAAGTTTGAATGGAAAAATAGTAACGTTTATAGTCGCAAACGTACGAATGCGAAAAAACTCAGGAAAAGGATAAAAAGATTGATAATAAAATAGAGGACACGGGTGGAAGAAAAGAAGAGGATATAGACAATTTATGATCATAAACTCTATGTGACAGGAACTAACGACAAGAACCAGGCCATTGCCAGTGGGACAAGAGATGAGAAGAAGACGCTGACGATGGATAGGACACACATTGAGGAAACCTGTTGATAGCATTACAAGGCAGTCATTTTTCTGCAATCCCCAGGGAAAGAGAAATAGGGGAAGACTAAAGAAGACACAGAAAAGAGAACCAGTGACAGATTTGAAGGGGATGAAGAAGACATGGACATACCTTGAACTGATGGCACGTGACAAGATGAGTGTTTTGGCATTCGTTTGGTAAAGGCCTATGTTCCTTGTGGAGATGAAGAAAGATTATGATTAATGCCAATGCTACACTTAGGGCTGAAGGTTAATGATTACATTATTGTCGTCTGCTTTTTTTTTATTTTTTTGCCTTACGTTTGTTCCTCTTCAATTTCTTCTCTCCTCTGATGTTCTCTTTTGAGCTACTCTTATCTCATTTCATGTCTTCCCTATCTTATTTTCTTCTTCTCTTATCTCTACGTTTCTTCTATCTTTTCTCTTTTCCAAGTTTCTACACTAAAACTATTTTTGGGGTCACATGTGATCTTTATTCTTCGTATTCTGCAAGAACAATTAACATTGTTGCCATCATCGGTGTCAATACCTTGTCGAGGTATGGCGGCTTGCGTACCCTGATTACCCCCAGAGCTATGCCAGCGGGAGTTTTACTACTGGAAGGTTCTACCAAGCTGGACAGGTTTGCGCGGGCAGGGGTCAGACTAAAGCAGACACCCTGGTCCTCCAGGTTGGGGGTTTTAGCATAGGGCTGACAACCCTGTCTATGTAAAAAAAAAATTGAAGTTACGGAAACAACAACGAATAAACAAACTTTGCTGTGGGACGGACATCCGGAGTCTGAGGCTCGTATGACTATAAGTGGTGAAAGCCGAAAGGAAGCCACTGACATGAGAACGGACGTCCTGACCACAAAACATGATACAAGAATAGGATTTTGGAATGTCAGGACAATGAATGAGACGGATAAACTAAAACAGGTCACGGCAGAAATGAGAAACTATAGGTTACACATTCTAGGGATAAGCGAGAGCAGATGGACAGGGGCAGGAAAAGTTAAAACAGCAACAGGAGAAACAGTACTTTACTCTGGAAGAGAGGATAGACAGCACAATGAAGGTGTAGCCATTATTCTACAGAAAGGAATAGAAAGGACATTACTGGAATGGAAACTTATCAACAACAGACTGATAAGATTAAGATTGAGAGGAAGATTCACCAATACTACAATAATACAATGCTACGCACCAACGAATGACAGCGATGAAGAGGTCAAGGATGAATTCTATCAACAACTGCAGAAAGAAATGGAAGACACACCTAGATAGGATCTTATCGTAGTACAGTAATGGGGAGACCTCAATACGAAAGTTGGAACACACAATACATATAATGAAAGAGTAATGGGGAAATGCAGCAGCGGAACAGCAAACGACAATGGGGATAAATTAATAAGTTTCTGTAGCATTAACAACCTGGTCATTGGAGGAACACTTTTCCCACATAAAGAAATTCACAAATTAACATGGGAATCACCAAATGGTTGGGACAGAAACCAGGTAGACCACATCATGATTAACGGTAGATGGAGACATGCATTATAAGACGTAAAGGTAAGAAGAGGTGCAGATGTGGGAAGTGATCACCATTTAGTAGTAGCGAAACTGAAAGTGAAACTAAGAAGGGCTGGACCAACTTTGACTACACAGAAAAGGTTTGACATCAGCAAATTAAAGGGCCCCCTTGCCAGAGGAGCTTTTGCGGCTGATATAAAGAAACGATATCAATTTGCCAAAAGCCAGGAGAAGACATTGACTGGTGATATAGACCAGAAATTCAACACCATTTCAACAATGTACAGGGAAGGCAGCGGGTCATGCTTGGGATTCCGGGGAGGGGGGGGGAAGAGGCGGGACTGGATAGCACCAGAGACATTGGACACCATAACGATGAGAAAGAAAATGAAAAGAAAGAAAACAGAAGCAAAGTCCCCCAGGTTAAAGCAACTATATAGCGAACAGTACAGTCACCTGGACAAGGAAGTTAAACGCCAAACCCGAGCCAACAAAAGAAATTTCCTGGACGATCTTGCAAGACAGGCAGAAGAGGCAGCACTGAGAAATGAACAAAGCACAGTATACAAAATAACTAAATTCATCAGCGGAAAACGAGGTGCAAACAATATTACATTAGTAAGAGATAAGCAAGGAGGTCTCATCACGACAGCAGAGGGACAGGAAACAAGATGGGCAGAGCACTTCAGAGAAACTCTGAACAAGGAACCACCAGAGACACAATTGAATGTTCCTGAGGCTGAAAACGATCTGGATGTAAATGCGGACATCCCACGAGGGGAGGAGGTCATCCCAGCGGTCGAAGGATTGGGGAATGGAGGAGCTCCTGGCCATGATGGCTTGGGTGCAGAGCTGTTTAAGACGGACCCTGAGCTGACGGCAGAGCTATTGGAACCACAGATCTGGAGGGCAGGGATAACACCAACAGAGTGGAACGGGGGAATGGTTGTCAGGTTGCCCAATGGGGAGATCTTGCGCACTGTAGTAGTTGGATAGGAGTCGCTCTTCTCTCGGTTCCCATTGAAACACTAGGCAGGATAATTATACAGAGAATTTCAAAAGCAGTAGACCACAAACTGAGGAAAGAACAAGCAGGATTTAGAAAGAACAGAAGATGTGTAGATCATATATTTACTCTCAGGAACATTATAGAGCAGTGTTTAGAATGGCAAAGACAGCAGCTGTACATTAATTTCGTTGATTTTGAAAAGGCTTTTGACAGCATACATAGGGACAGTTTATGGAAAATACTGAGGGCTTATGGAATTCCAGGCTGCATAGTGTCAATCATAAAAGGCTTCAATGCCAACTTTACGTGTAGTGTAGGGCAGAGCAACCTAACCTTTGAGGTGAAGACAGGAGTACGACAGGGATGCCCCTTATCAACCACTCTATTTTTAACAATCATAGACTGGGTAATGCGCCAGACAAAAGAGGGCAGTCCAAGAGGAATAAGGTGGACTACATTTTCTACACTGGAAGATCTGGAATGTGCAGATGACATTGCACTGCTGGCACATTCACATCAACACACCCAGGAAAAAACGGATAGACTTAATAAGTTTAGCCAGCAGGTGGGCTTGAACATCAATTTAAAGAAGTCAGAGGTCATGACGCTCAATATGAGTAACCCTGAGCCCATATCAGTAAGGAATCAGCAACTGGTACAGACAGACATCTTCACATACCTAGGATGCATAGTAACACCAGACGGCGGGGCAGGCAAAGACATTAACAACAGAATGAATAAAGTAAGAACAGCCTTTTTTAGCCTAAACAACATCTGGAAGTCCTCTCAATACAGCACAAGAACAAAATTAAGATTATATCAGAGCTGTGTGCTTTCTGTGCTTCTCTATGGTACGGAATGCTGGAGAGTTACAGAGAAGAAAATGTCGAAATTGTCATCTTTTCACACAACATGCCTAAAAAAAATTCACCGAATCTTTTGGCCGAATACCATCACCAACCAAGATCTGCTTACTCGGAGCAAGCAAGAGGACATGCACACCATCATAGCTGGCAGACGCTGGAGCTGGGTTGGCCATGTCCTCAGAAGAGACTCCGATGCCAGCACAAGAACAGCTATGCTTTGGACCCCTGAAGGAAAACGAAAGAGAGGCAGACCAAAAACAACTTGGCGTAGGACTGTGGAGGCGGAGATGCAAAGAATGAACCAGAATTGGGGCACTGTACTAAGGATGGCCACCGATCGAGCAAAGTGGAATCAATTTGTTGTTGCCATACAAGACACCACTAGGCGTGATGGCCACTGACTGCTTTGACGGTCGGCGGCTAAAGATCAAAGAAGAAGAAGAAGAATTAACATTGGAGATGAAGCTATCATTATACTGTCTTGGTCGTATGGCACCAGTCTTATCATTCCTGTGAGCGGACATTGGTCACAAGAGATTCTGCAGATCTTTTATCATGTTCCTGGATAGTCTTTTACCAACTATTTACCTCTTTGACTAATTTTAATTTCAGGACTCTGCAGCGTAGAAGTTCAAGGCGATCAGGACTGCTTGAAGGACTTTGCGACTAATGTTCAAAAAGGCAATTCACTGTGTGACGCCGGTTTAAAGCACATGGAATGTATGCTGATACACCACCGCCAAAAATCGAAGAAGACTGTGGAACAGTATAAAGTTGAAATGAGTAAAATTAAAAGCCAACAATTGATATGTCACCAAAACCTAGCAAATTTGGTTCACGGACTCCAATTTGGAACAACACCGCCGGGCAAAGTCCCAAAAGGTAAGGGTTATAACCATCTAATAGATAAAGATTATATCTACCCAATACGTGCATATTGTATTAACGCATCAGATAACTATTATATCAATCCAATAGGTAACGACTATAACCAATTATCACCCGGATCACACACTTCCACAATATAGACTGTCATCTGACGCTGACAGAGAGAAAGAAAGAAGAAAGAAAGAGAGAATTAGAGACCGACCAAAAGAAGGAGAGAGAGAGAGAGAGAGATATGTGCTACTTTATGGCCTACAAACAACGTCTAGGGACGCTGAAATCGCTGGGGCAGCAAAAGCGTAATAAAATAAATAAAGAAAACTTCGAAATCAAGATTAAAATCTCGAACGTTTTAAACGCATCCAATATTACAAGAAAACTAGACAGCTACCAACACTAAATTAACTGTCTAGGAAGACCCACAGGCATGCTGTCTTCATGTGATACAGCCAACTGGCCTTGAAAACCCATTTGTTAACAGTCTAGTAGACCCACATTGCTTACGGACCACCTACATTCACACATTCTTTTACGCAAGAAAACATCATGACATCCATGTCAGGAAAACATCATGACATCCATGTCAGAAAAACTCAATCTCAGCCAATGTCTTACAACTAGACATGCCTCTGCCTCAGTCACCCTTCCACTTGATTAAGCTTCAGAAAAATGACACGACTTCCAGCTTTGACACAAATACATACACACTCTCTCTCTCTCTCTCTCTCTCTCTCTCTCTCTCTCTCTCTCTCTCTCTCTCTCTCTCTCTCTCTATCTCTCTCTCTCTATCTCTCTTTCTCTTTCTTTCTTTCTCCCTGCAAACATCTAGTTCATTCCCTTCGGCAATGAATAAACTAGCACACAAGTTAACAACAATAACAATGAATGAACTAAAACAGTAAGAAATTAACACAGAAATAACCACAAAAACAATGAATGAACTAACACAGTAAGAAACTGACACAGAAACTAATAACAGGGAAGGACTTCACTTGACTGGTTAGTTGTTGGTTAGTTTCTTCGTCGTTACTGTAGTTACTGTGTTAGTTCTTTAATTGATATTGCGGTTAGTTTCCGTGTTAACTTCTTACTGTGTTAGTTCTTTCATTGTAAGTGTGGTTAGTTTCTGTGTTCATTTCTTACTGTATTAGTTCCTTCCCTGTTATTAGTTTCTGTGTCAATTTCTTACTGTGTTAGTTCATTCATTGTTTTCGTGGTCAGTTTCTGCATTAATTTCTTACTGTGTTAGTTCCTTCCCTTTATTAGTTTTTCCTAGAGATCTTGATTGACGGACAAATAAACGTGTTTTTCCGAAGTCTTGTATAAAACTGTGCATTTGGCTTTATTTTTTCATATTGCTTTGGCGTATGGTATTTAAGAGCTTTACTATACAACATTGTCAATAAATTTTCATGTTGTATATAGTTTTAATTAAAATAAATTTACAACCTTTATTTGAGTTAATCTACTGAGCCTATTTTAGAAAAATTAAATCCCATTTTGGCTTAAGTCATTTATGTAACAGAAATGTATTATGTTTGCCTTAAGAGTTTTTAAAATTTATGAAAGGACAAGGAAGAGATTAATTTCAAGAACGGTATGTATGCTAAGCGTAACTACGTGTTTTTCCCCAAGAAAGGTTGGCTAAGGAAACTACTCTTGCACAAATGTCATCAGTAGCTTGTAGAGCAGAAATTTGTGATAATACTTTTAGGCCTACCTGGATATGGTAAACAAAAAAAAAAACAAAACAAAAAATTCGAGTAGGAGATTTAAAAAATGGAAAAACAGACGTTTCATCTACCTATACTACTGACTTGCATTATAGTTCACATCTTTTGTTGACAGGGTCAAAATTAACAGATACACAGAAAAATAATCATTCTCAACTCAAAAGAGCACTGACAATTATTATTGGATAATTATATTTACAACTTACTGATCACGCTAACGTACTGTGAGCTGTAGATATAAAAATGTGTATGCTGTGGTTAATACACGAGACTTGAAAATTATGTCAAGTGTTACTCAAGGATAAACAGATTCAGAAAGGCCGGATTATTGTTTTGTGCACATAACATACAATTATGCACTTATATGGGGTTATATGTATCAACATGGTATATGTTTGAATAATCCTTCATTTATATAATACTACAAAACAAAAACTCAAAAAGTGTTTTTAAATATGATAATTTTTATTTACATTAAATTGGTTCCTAAAAGTTAAAAAAAAGGAAGGATTGCTTCTAATATGTCCGGCTTCATTCATCATCATCATAACCCTTCACTCCCAAAGGAGCATAGGCCTTTAACAAACATAAAAGTCCTCCTGCCATCATCTCAAGTTCTTTAAACGTTCTCCTCATCATTTTCACTTCTGTTTCCAGCTCTCTTCTCCATGTGCTTCTTGGCCTACCTGTGCCTCTCTTACCCTGTTGGTTCCAGAACAAGGACTGCCTTGTAATGCTATCAACAGGTTTCCTCAGTGTGTGTCCTATCCATTGCCATCGTCTTCTTCTCATCTCTTGTTCCACTGGCACTTGTCTGGTTCTTGTCATCAGTTCCACATTGGCAAAGTTGTCATACCATTTTAATCCTTCTAATTGTACGCAAGCACCCATTTATGAAAGTCTGTAGCTTTTTGGTTGTTGTCTTTGTTGTTCTCCATGTTTCAGAGCCATACAATAGGACTGACTTCACATTTGAGTTGAAGATTCTTATTTTCGTGTTGGTCCGGCTTCATTGGTACTCTTAAATTGGATTGTATTATCCTGAGAGCTGAAACCAACGGTTCACAGCAGGGGTCGGCAATCAGTCGATCCCTATCCACCAGTAGATCCCAGTGGATGATTTGGTATTTCTTTAGGCAACCCGAGCGGGGGTGAACTGTTTAAACTGGGACAATTTTGGACTTGACCTCTCCAACGGGTATTTTAAATCCAAAAAGTTCCTTGGCTGCCGACATCTAATCCACTTGAGTGGATGGTAACGCCATGGCAGTCAAAGCAGCATCTTGAATGATCTCATGTAGCAGGTGTGACGGTATTTCCTCCCCTGCTTTGCAGTAGTGGTCCAAAAATGGCCAAAACCCAAGAGTATCTAATATGGGCCTTCAAAGGTGTCTACCTTCGCACAAGATTACTGTTGGCAGAGATGTAGATATAAGGGTAATGACACTTCTATCACAAAGGCAGGTTCACAAGATATTCGTATAAGCGAAAACAATGCTGCTTTGGCTGACCACGTTAACTCTAGAATCTGCCGACCACTTTTGTGAATAATTAAGCAATGATTAATTTCAGCCCATTAAGCCCCCACCTCTGATTTACTCAGTGGAATTTATTATTATATGGTATAGCTCTGTTTAGAGTGTTTTTAGTAAATTGACTGAGACAAACATGCAGTACATTCAAAATGATTAAATCGACGTTAAATTTGTATATTTACAAATAACATATTTAATAGTTATTTAGGTTATAGCCACGTTTTAAAAAAATGAATCATTATTTCTTAAAAAAAACAGTTTATCATCACTGTTGTAATGGAAAGATAATTTTTAAAAGAGGTTTCTTGGCAGCTTTTATCTGCTACTTAGCTGTCAGTGACGGTTCTGCTCCTTCTGATGGTTTGGTTCCTGGTAGACTGATCACGCTCGTTGCTGGTCAAGGTTGTAGGGCAGCACGTTCCCAAAAGTGTCAGGAAGTTTCCCTTCTTGTTCCATAGATAGGACCCTCAACTGGTACCCCCAACAGCTATGGTATTAGAATAGTAACAAAACGCTGTCCTGAGTATTGCGTTTTTCCAACACATAGTTAAGTGTCCTTTTCTCATATTTCACCATCCCATCTACCTCAGAATTTACCCTCGATGAGAATTAAACTTAATTCCTCGAGAGAAAACTTTCTTTACATTTAAATTGAATAGCTTTATAATTACTTTACATTCAAATGAAAAGGTTAATAGAATAGATAGAATATGTTTAAATTCACATTGGTTGAGAAATGTTAACAATATAGATTGCATACGTTTTCATTTACATTTACACTGATTGAAAAGCTTTGAAATTTTATTAATTTTAAAGTGAATATGTTTTCACTGACATTTCCCCTGGTTTGAAAAAGTAGATATTATAATTAGAATGTACATCATTTATTTCATCCTTTCCTCCCTGCTCCATATGGAACTTGGGACTATCTATACTTTTAGTTCTGTGAAAGAAACTAGCGATAAAGCAGTCCCCAGCCCTTGCAGTGGTGGTTCATGAAATCATCATTCTATATGATGAGGTTTCCAGCCTCAAATGACTTGGACATCCACTAGCACTTTTCACATATTAATATTAACATGGCAATATATACACATTAGTTCACATGTTAGTAAGGAAAAATATAAAATGTAAAAAGTACAACTTACTCCAATCTTTGCTGACAAACTGTTTGCTCAGAGAAGTAGGTTTAAAGCACTGGCAGATGCCTTTTGCACGTGTTTTTAGGGTTGTATGTTAACACTGAATTCCCACAATGACTCCGTGTGTATAATTTTCTCAGAAACCGGTTTCCTTATTACAATGGTTTTCCTGGGCTCTTTAAGTTCTTCAAGATGTTCCACAAAGTCCGGTCTGATATCTATATATATGAAATCTGATTATAACCCTTGCAGTCTGGTTGTAGTATTTAGCAAGCGATTCTTACAGTGAACTAGAATTGAGAAAAGCCAGGTTATATTCACTGTCTTCCCCCGCATTTGTTTCGTTACGATGCTAAGAAAGCTCCAATCGTTTCAAACATGCGCGTTGTGTGGGGTAATTTAAAAATTATTTCTGCCTGAAATAATATTCGTGATGCAAAAGGTCAAGTTTCCCATAAATGGAATGAAAACATCCGATCCTCTATCGGCATTGTTTACAAATAACTTATTATAACTTTAATATGAAGTAATGTCTTTGTAACAGGGTGTGCCGGAAACGGTGAATTCATGTATTTCTGTCCAAAATGTGTCGCACAGATGAGTAATCTCGTTATTTGTCGCTTAAGCACACACAATCCGTCTCTTTACCATCTTGGCAAAGAACGCACCCTGGCCTTATAGCAATTAAACAAATGCGCTGGGCGATTTTAGTGTTAATGTGTAATCTGATGTTGGCCACCCCCGAGATTAACCAACGGGGTTGTCGATTAATTATTTTCTCAGTCGTTTCTTGCAAAGCAGGGAGGAAAGGGTGACAAACAGATTTGGCGACTTAACACCGATAGTAATGTAAGAATGTTCGTAAATACAAAATATCTGCTGCATAGCAGAGAAAGAAAAAGAGGCTGACCACTGAAAATCCCGGAACGAAGTCAGTACAACAAATGTAATTGATTACTGCCGTAGTGGAGAAGAGATCGGGAAGAGTTCGCCCCAAATTATGTCACACCTGTAATTACACGTGTCTACACGAACTAAGGTTTAATTCTAAAGCACTAACAGAAAAATCGTAATTAATTAACAATACTTTGACATCTTAAGTGACACCTTTCTTCTTTCAGTCTTCTCTGTGTCACTGCCAGCGCGATATCTATACTGTGTTCTTTATAGTTTTACATCACTGATTCACGATACTCTAGACAAGTTTTATTTTTCTATCCTACTGCACTATTCAAATTACTAACGTCATCAGACCTAAAGGTCTTTCATATTTGTACATGCAACCTAATATAACTGAACAGGTTGAACGGGACGCACCTTGCCAAAACGAGGCATAATTTTGTTTAAGAGACCAAAATAAAACTATCCTACTATATTTACTAACTGGAGCAACAATTTTTTTCTTCAGATTATAATGTTGCCAAGACAGTTGCACAGTGTATCGCCGTTGCATTTGAGATTGGGATAAAAACTACGTGTGTTGGAGCAGCGCCTTACTTGAAATGCATACTTCGTGTACTAGGTGTTCACGGAGGACAACAATTAAGCAAACATGAACCGTTTATAAAAAGATTTATGGAACCACCGCTCCAAATCACAGAATCACCATGCCGGATAAACGTTCTGACACTCGCCCAGGAAGTTAAGAAGGATCTAAAAGCCTAAGAAGAGATGTTTGTTGTCACTTTGGCACCATGGTTCAATGGCAGTGCTCACAAAGATTTCCGTATAGTTTTGTTCTAATCTGATCTATTTGTGATCTATCCCCGGTTCTATTGGCTCTTTCAATTATTCTCTCCTTGTCATACCTGTCGCAGGTAGGTATAAATTGCGAATAGATTATGTCTGAGTTCAGACAGATTATAAATGTGAAATGTGAAAGTAGATTAGAATAGAGTCACTAATGACAATTATGGGAAGAAATCTGACTTCTGGAGAGGAAGAAGACAATTTCTCCAGCCTACCACGATTATGGTTATATTTCAGTCTGTTGCCCGTTCTCTCTGGACAAATATAATAATTCTAAAGCAGTAAGGACATATATCACGACATCAAGTAACAGTTATAAGAGAAGAGGTGCTGACCACAACATATATTTATATGTTTATTAAACAAGAAAGACACCACAACATAAACATGAAAATAAGTATGCCTTCACAATCTCTGAAGGCTAAAAAACAAAATAAAATCACAATCACCGAAAATAACCAACACACTACCACACCACAACGCTTAATCTCACCCACGCCTTGCTCCACACCAACACCCAGAGAGTCTCTCACACATCCAGCTTTTTACCTAACAGCGGGCCCCCAGGTTTCCGTGATGAAAAACGGTCTCTCCTGCCTTGTGCTAAAATTAATCCTGGTAGGTAAGTACTCATAAACTTAGCGAGACCTAACACTGTTCCTTGAATGTAGCTATCCAAGTGATGCGATAAGCTCCCAGTGGAACAGTTGTCAGACTAATCTCAGTGTGCACTCACTTTCCAGAGCGAACGGGTGAAGGAGGCGAATGCTAGTGCGCTTCTTCAAGCACCAATGATAAATTCGATTTAACAGGTCGCTAGAGACCACTGCTGACACATACAAGAAACAAGTATAAGCGAGTACCTGCAAGGGAGGCGCCTCTATTAGGTTGAATAACGATGCCTTGGCTTCAGGTAGGGGACTAATGTTGGCCACGTGCAGCTTCTTCTGACGAATGCTTGAAGCACTCTGGTTTTTCCGACTGTCAATGGGTCTGACGAGGTTGCCAACACAAGTCGATAGCAAAAGCAACAGCCGTATGCACTGTGGTTTGCAGTAGGCGGAGGTAAAATAATCCACGAATGACCACCAGGTAGACTAGGTAACTGACAGCCGTTTGGCCGGATGTGCGAGTTGACAATATCTTGTTACTGATAATGCAGGACAGAAGAATAAACTCCACGGCTACGTTATTATGAGCGCCCGCTATATTTTTGGAGACTGGCTTAGTACCCAGCAGAAAAGCGCAGTAGCACGATCAAGGTGACCATCTCTGAAATATACAGACAAGTCAAGAAACAATATACACAACCGTATTAACCCAGCACTATTGGTTTACTAACACATACCACAGTACATTCTTTCGCTCCATCACAAAAACAAAGACACCCCTTCTCTCTTTTCATATAAAATCTACAACACACACATTCCCCCCCACCCGCCCCCCCACTCCCACCCCCCTTCTGCGGGTTATCTTAACAATCGCTTAAGAATACCGAGAAAAAGGAATTAAATTTCCGCATAATAAATCTGGTTATAGGCTCTCAACGTAAAAATGATTATCCAGGCAGCAAATATTCCTAGAGCGACAATGGTGAAGGGTGATAGAGACCTGCCCTTAAATAGTACGAAAAGTCGCAGGTGATCGAAGCGTGATCTCTGCACGTGTTCGAGATGAAACAAATACAGGAGAAGTAAGCCCAACAGAGAGCGCCTGTCCTCAAGACAGAAGTCTTGTTAGCACACTTGCCCGTTCTACGAGTTACCTTCATAAAGGAGAGAGAGAGTTCCCCGTGTCCCCCATATCAAAGAAACAGGGTACTTGCCGTTTTCCCCAAGAATCTCTACGTAACAGATTATATGAAAAATTGCCGCTGGTGCACGAGCGAAGAGGTGGACTTAGCTTGGCTCTTACGAGATTGACAGGTACCAAAGACATAATTCGAGCTGTTAGAGCTAAAATGACAAAAAAGCTGGGCGATGTCGAGAAATAGAAAGAAAACAGATAACCCCATCAGATTAAACGGCAGACAATTCCAAATAAAGCGTTACAATTCCTTTTGATTTCTTCTAGATTCGCTTCTTTCTAGCATTCACATTCTGTCCCCCATGGAGCAAAAGACTTCACCAAGTTCAGGCCAAATCTTTCTATCCGGTATTATCCATATTATCCTGTTGACAGCATTACTACGCAGTCCTTGTTCTGCAATCCCCAGGACAAGAGAAGTTAAGGCAGATTGAAGAACACATGGAGAAAGGCAGCTAGAGACAGCATATGCTCCTTGGGGAGCTACGGAATGTTGACTGATTGATTTTCCATTCAACGTTTTTCAGCGTCTTCTTTATCCCTTGCTGAGTTTCAGAAGGAGAGGTTCCCATTGTTATACAGGAACATTTCTAATTCACTATCTCTGGGCATATTATGAGAAGGTTCAAATTGGAGTAAAGTATGACCAAAATGAAAGATTGAAAGAACAAGTAAAACATAAAAACAGGCTTTAGGGATCTTTATTATTATTGTTACCGTATTTACTATATTTAAAAAAAACACAGAAAAACTGAAAATGTATTTTCCACACATTTAAAGCATAGAATAGAAATGGATGGTTAGTTATCATTAACCATAATTTGTGATATATTTTCCCAAAGAAAAAAAAAATGGTTAACAATATGACAAATTAAAGATTAACCATTACTGATCATCCTCTTTTATTCTATACACTAGAATAGTAAGAATATTATTTTTGTGTTTTTTTTATTTTTTGTAGTTTTCGTAACACAAATTAGAATGGATCTAAGTTGCCCCTTATATGTGGTACAGAGAAAGTGCATATGGCCGACGCCAGCTCCTTTCGTGGAAAAGCTTTACGGGGATTCAAATAGCCTCAAACTGACTACTGCTTTCTTTGAGAACATTCAAGTGGACGTCTGAGAGTGTACGAAGAAGAAGAAGAAGAATGGATCTCCAAACCTTGTTTTGTGAATTTATGTTATACCTGAATACACGTTTTTCGGAATTGTTGATACTTCCGTCACTCTCCCAGTCTCGAGAAATTTATCTTTGAAGTTTAGGAACATAATTTAATGCTCAAGATAAGTTTATTGTTACTGTTGTTACAAGCTATTCGATAGTTACTTGGCCTCGTGGATTAACTGTTTAAAGAAACACTTTGATTAAATCACCATCAAGGTGCACTATCCAACAACCATATGTGTCAAATATGAAAGACAATCTAAACTCCCAGTTGATTATTTTTATTTTTAATCATGTATTTCTACATATATTACATGGCTTATTATTATTTTATAAAGTTAGCTGGGTCCATACTTGACAGACTAAAGATTTTCCACGAATGATAGCTGATTAACGTTTCAGGTCTCTGTGATCGGTAGAAGATAGAGATTTTAGCGCCAAAGATTTTAAACAGTACTCATAGATAAACATCAAGTACTGTTAAAAAAAAAAGGTTAAAGAAAGATATAGAGGACCACAAAGAGGAAAGACACTGGAATACTTAAAATCATGATATGGGAAAAAAAGCCAGCCACGGAAATGATAAACAGGACCAGGGACAGAAAGTTGTGGAGAGACATGATCATATACTCCAGCTGGCATAGTACATGACGAAGATGAAGGACACGAGAATTTCCTGACTCCCGTGATTTGAAGTCGATTCACTTAACGTGTCTACTGGGTACTGTAGGTAAATAAGATGTGGAAAAAAACACCTTAACCGGTTGCACAGGACTGAAAGGCTTGTTATGAATTTGTTGAAAGTATTTGCTCAATGAGATCCAAAGAGTGATGATGATGATGATGATGATGATGATGATGATGATGATGATGATGATGATGATGATGATGATGATGATGATGATGATGATGATGATGATGATGATGATGATGATGATGATGTTGACGATGGTGATGATGATGAATATCTGTTCATTTGTTAGAGATATAAAGTAAATTTGTTTCTCAGATAACAATGTACAATGTCTGTTCATTTGTTAAAAGTACAAGGTTATTCTCTTTCCCCTAGAATAATGGTTAAAAACTAATTGTGTTCCCTTTTAAGCTCAATAAATACTTTTAGATCACATGGGGAATTTGAATTGTTTGTATTTGAGAGTATCTATGCGCGCGTGTGTGTGTGTGTGTGTGTGTGTGTGTGTGTGTGTGTGTGTGTGTGTGTGTGTGTGAATTTGTACTGATAAATAATGAAAGTGACAGTCAGTAGTTACTATATTTTCAAATATTCTTCTTCTTTCTTTGATCCTTAGCCGCCGACCGTCAAAGCAGTCAGTGGCCATCACGCCTAGTGGCGTCTTGTAGGGCAACAACAAATTGATTCCACTTTGCTCGGTCGGTGGCCATCCATTGCCCCAACTCTGGTTCTTTATTTGCATCTCAGCCTCCACAGTCCTCCGCCAGGTTGTTTTTGGTCGGCCTCTCTTTCGTTTTCCTTCAGAGGTCCAAAGCATAGCTGTTCTTGTGATGGCATCGGGGTCTCTTCTGAGGACATGGCCAACCCAGCTCCAGCGTCTGCCAGCTATGATGGTGTGCATGTCTTCTTGCTTGCTCCGAGTAAGCAGATCTTGGTTGGTGATGGTATTCGGCCAAAAGAATCGGTGAATTTTTCTTAGGCATGTTGTGTGAAAAGAGGACAATTTCGACATTTCCTTCTCTGTAACTCTCCAGCATTCTGCACCATAGAGAAGCACAGAAAGCACACAGCTCTGATATAATCTTAATTTGGTGCTTGTGCTGTATTGAGAGGACTTCCAGATGTTGTATAGGTTAAAAAAGGCTGTTCTTGCCTTATTCATTCTGATATGTGAAGGTGTCTGTCTGTACCAGTTGCTGATTCCTTACTGATATGGGCTCAGGGTTGCTCACATTGAGCGTCATGACCTCTGACTTCTTTAAATTGATGTTCAAGCCCACCTGCTGGCTAAACTTATTAAGTCTATCCGTTTTTTCCTGGATGTGTTGATGTGAATGTGCTAGTAATGCAATGTCATCACGTTTTCAAGTATGCTATCCGTAATCAGTGAACTTTGCTCGGGCAAGAGAAATCAAAAACAGAGACAGCCAAACTAGCCGTGACGAATCAGTTGAGCACTTTTATAACTTTCGTCCTCTCCGGCAATATCACAATTTTTCTTCATTTTCCTCACGGATCGTCCTATTCTTTGTCATATTTTATGCCATACATTTTTGCTCTGACTACTCCCAGATTTGTTTACGTTTCGTCATGTGAATCGTAATAATACCAGGCTAATTAGACAGGTCAGCGGATAATACGTTTATCACCTGGGCCGTCTAGCCACCTTTGATTAAGACGATCTTTATTGACACAGGTGGTCACGCAAGTTCGATGAAAAGAAAGCCACATTGTGCGTCTGAGAGATCCGTCAGTGGGATCTACGCCAAAACACAAGTGATAATGAGATAATAGCTTCGCTGGCCCATCTTTGTATCAATATTACCGATAATCTGTCTGAGGAGACAATATTGGCGGAAAGTAGCTAGACAGGAAATAAGTTCACAGATTTGTTTGTGAGTTTGCATAAAGATGCAATCGGAAGTATTACTGCCTTATTAAAAAGAGGTCACGCCTTGGAATTTAAATTTGATATTTTAAAACACGTGGGGGATATTACGATTTAACACCCCAACCCATATAGTTCTAAAGAGCTTACTATTGGCTCAATTTGAGAGACGGAATAGACATTGCATTTCATTGACAAGTTGGCCTGAAAGTACAATCTGGGATTTGAACTGAGAAATGGAAATATAATCTAGCGAAATCGGAGTCACTATCAGACTGCATTGCCACGTCAAGCTAGCAATTCACCAGAGCCGGAGAGAAGGATCGGACAAAGGATTCCAAAATTATAAGTGACAGATCGAAGTATTTGGGCAACTTTGAAACTTAAAAGAAAACCTGCATTTTTAAATACAAAGACTGGAAACTTAAAGGACCAGGACAGAGTATTTGGGCAATTGTTTCTTGCTAGTCGTATAGAAAACCGACAGCAAAGGGGACCCTAGACTCCGACTGGAGCATTGATGAGTGATAATTACATCCCATGTGCATCAAGTGTATAGTATCATTTTGTGAGATATAGGTACCTTGTAAAATGTAATTCAGGCACGCCATTGCCCTCAAGCTGTCCAAGCACATATTTTCCAAGTTTAATACCCTGAATAATATTGGTGATTTCTAATCATCTTCCTTGAGTTACGCTGCGTATACTCAAAAAGAATAATTATTCAGAGAGCCTAGCATTGGTGGGCGGACAGCGAGACAATGCGCCTGTTAATTTGCATCCCACAAATATACTTAGCAGAGGCATTTGTTCCTTTTTTGTCTAAAGTTCGTGGAATGAAGCTATCGGACTGTTCGTGGTACGGAGCTGCGAGATTAAAGTTTCGACGCCACTAGCTGTGAGTTAAAAGCAGGGAATCAACACTAACTGCCGACATTGGACGTGTTGTGTGGAGAAGAGCTCTCATCAGAGAATAATTGACGAAACCACGACTGCAGGACTCACTTATACCAAGCTAAGTTTTTTTGTAAAAGGAACCAGCAAAAGCAGAATTGTTTTTGTTTTTTTATAACTTCAAATCAAGTCTCAGTGAAGACAGTTTTTAATCAACCTCTTGTGACGTACGTCTAGTTCGACAAGTGAATTTTCCCTGATATGATGGATGATTAAAGGGACTTTTAGCTTTTCATAACATTAGAACCCCTGAACATTTGTTGTAACTTTTCGTTTCGCCAGAGCGAACCGATTCCACCGGGACTCATTTAGTATGCGGCACGAGATCAAAGACACTGGTGGAGATCTCAGGAAAGACGGGCGGCATGCTATCAAAGACAGTAGTGGTCCCTGAAACGATTTCGCATCTCGGTGTTAAACACGGAACCGATCGCAGCCAGAGCGAACGGGGGAAGCTGACGCAAGCAGCGAGCGAAGATACGAGAGGCCAGGGGCGGCTTCTCTCTTTGGTCTGGCGGTCAGATCCCCAAAATCCTTCCGAGATCAAAAAAGCTCTCAAGTTTCTCATGTCCCACTCATCTTGCATTTTAGTTGTAGATATACAGATCACGTAGAAATACACTTCATCACTCGCTGGCCAGAACTTGATAGAAGCACTAGCGATATTTGAAATCTTGCTAGATTATCCCATGGATTTTCATTTATATTTGCAGTGAATTCTATTTCTGTGCAGACAAAGTGATAAACATCCTCGAAGTGACAACGGGAAGGAGAGGTATCGCCAAAGTAGGGAGACACGAAAACGGAGTCCTGCTTTTGCTCAACAACACAGAAAAAACTACCTCGCTGATGATCGAACTGGAATCCGGTCCAAAAGAAGTCCAGTTGCCCCACCAAATAAAAGTGGTGGTGGAAAAGTACAAGACAACAAAGAAGTTCGTCATCAGAGGGGTGGATACCAGATGTTCCGAAGCCGAGGTCCACAGACGCCTTCAAACTGAAAACGCAGACGTCAAAATCACACGGGTAGAAAGGCTAAAAACATGGGACAAGAAAGACACCAACCTGATGATAGTGACGGTTGAAGGATCGACAAGACCCGAGAGACTGACGCTCGAAACCACAACAACAAAGACAGAGGCATATATCCCTCCGGTGATGCAGTGCTCTAACTGCCAGAAATATTCACACACCAAGAAAACGTGCAGGAGAAATGCAGTTTGCCGGTATTGTGCGGGTAACCACCCATATCGCGACTGTACCAAAGCGAAGGAGGATAACAATTACAAGGTCAAAAATCCAAACCGAACCTGTGCAAACTGCCTCGTAAACCATGGGGCTAGATACCGAGGCTGCTCGATGTTCCAGGAAACAAAGAGCATCTTGAAAGAGGCCGTGTCCAAAAACATACCTTTCAAAGAGGCAAAAAACAGAGTGGCTGCGGATGGTGCAGAAAAACAAAGCATGATTGACAGAAGACAGTTACACAAACTAACCGCTGAAGTCAAAGATATGAAAATGAAACTACAGGTCGTAAACAGAAACAAGCAGGCTCCCGAAGACGACAAAGACAACGGTGTTGATGTAATAGATATTCAGAACATCAGAGAAATGATGAAAGACATGAAAAGCATTAAGCAGCAAATAGACGCATATGTAAAGAGGCTGACAGAACTGACGGAAGAAAACTCCAAAATCCTCAAGAGAATCGAAACAGAACGAAGAGCCATTGAGGAAATGACATCAAACACAAGAGCGACCAAATCAAACGAACAATCAGACGAAGAAGTCATCGAAGAAACACTTGAAAAACTTCTACCAGCAATAATAGAAAAAGCACTACTACAGATACAGGAAAGCAGGAAGACAAGAGAAACAGAAACTAGGAAAGCAAAAACTAACAAAACGACACAAGACAGATAGGAAGGCAGGAAATGAACACCATGAACACGCCATGACCGACAAGCAACGAAGAGGAAACCAGACAACCAGCTAGTGGTCCTTTTCAGGACCAGTCCTTTTCAGGACTAACAGACGACTAGCACCGAAGAACCTAACACACAATATACCCCAATTATAACCAACTTTCAGGTTGAACAGGGTATTACAGCAACATAGTAGACGAAAACAACAACAACTTTCTGTGCAAAACGGTAATATATATATTGTGTAAAGTGATCAGTGGTCTAGTTCATTCATTCTATTTCACTGGTTTTTGTGTTAATTTAAACCTATTAAATTAAACCGTCTCAATAGTTCCAGTTCTAAATGTAACGATATACCTGCTATACTATTTCCAAAAAGATAATAGATGTTTAATGCTTAAATTAACTTTTAAAGTCGCGAAGGAATTTATAATTAATAAATTTAGTTAAGTCCTATATTTATAGATGTGTGATTTAACCACTAGAACTCACGCAGTGTTTATTAAATACATAATTAAATACGCGAGCGTATATATAATAGTCTTAACGGGAAATTTATCGCGCGCTTAGAAGATTATTTGATTTTTAAAGTATGATTATGTTGTTATCGGTTTTCTATCTTTTTCTCTAGATTGATCACCTTTTGCAATCCCAGCAATAACGAAATCTTTCAGAGTTTCCATACTCGGTTCTTAAACTTCCAGACAGTTTGATGAGACATTTTTTTAAAGTAAATCTTGTGGTGGTCCGGTGCGGCCTAGCTAACATAATTACATGAAAGAAAGCCTACCCAAGATCATTTGATTATTATCATCAAATTAAATTACAATCTGTAAGATAAACTGGAAGATGAACAGTGCCAGTAGCGATAGTTTATATACTGCTCTATTGTGAGAGATTACCGATTTACCTGACTGTGACTGAGCCTAGCTCTGTTTCATCCCCCCCCCCTTTTTTTTTTTGCTTAGTAAAGGGAAGACACCAGTTGGGATAACAGTATTTTTTTGTCTACCACCATAACTAATATTCTAACACCTCTTTCAGAGTAATTAAATTCACTGTTGGGTTAACATTCCTATGCTCCTGATAACTATCTATCTTGAGACTGGGTTTATCTTTGTCTAATACAAGCGGGAAGGGCTTAGTCGATACCAATCTTCTTCACCCCCTCCCTACCTTGTTATTTGCATTTTCCTGTACTTATGATAATTTTATGTAACACTTGATATTGGTTTTTTGTGATTTGATCTTTAAGGTTAATAAACATCATAAACTTATATCGGACTGTGTTGGAATACCCAAAAGCCCAAAAATTCCCTATTTGTTTAATATAGCTGTATCCACGTCGTCTGAGTGTTTGAAGCACCAAACGTGTGTCTGGAAAACTGGCAAATAATTGTTTGACCAGGAGAGTGGAAGAGAAGATTGAGAGAAACGATTTGTCGTAAATAAGTCTGTCTTTACTCTCCTCCAACACTCTGTGGAGCATCATATTTAATCTATACATTTCTATCACTGAGTTTTCATCATCATTCTACACTCTAAACAGGACTACTATTTCTAGACTCTTTCTCTCAAAAATAAATTTACGACAATATTTGCGGGCTCGTCCGGATATTTTTGAGCTACATTTGATGCACACAATATTTGTGGGCTGGTCCTGGGATCTTGAGCTACATTTGAGGCATTCGCATAGCCGGGATAAAGATATTTTGAGTCTGATCTAAGTCTGGGTCTAACTAGATAGAGTGTGAGTGATCTGTCTTTGTGATTTAGGGAAATAAATAAATAAGTAATTACACCCCTAGACAACGTTTTTTAGTATTTGGGTCGTCCACACAGCATATTTACAGGTTGTTTTCTTTCCACAGCAGTAGAAAGTACGGATAAACAAAAATAGTTGTTATTTAAATTATTCTCTGGCAGAGAAACATTACATTTTTCTTTATAAGATTTGCTGGGATTGCGTGATTGTTTTACAGTCACTAAAGGGTTTTTGAAGTTAAAAGAGTTGAGCTTAGCTAAAGACGCCTTCTTCTGACTTTTAAAGTCTACTTAACATCGTCTCTTCTCATATAATTGACTTCAGGGGGAGTTTTTGTAGTGGAGAATTAAAATTTCAGGGAAAAAAATTTTTTTCCTTTAAATTGTTTTAATATAAATTTTTCTATACTGTTAGTAAGAGTAGATTCTTTTCTAGTGTAACTTACCATTTTAGTGGCATAGTCGCTTGCGTTAAGAGTCTTAACTGACAATAATAGCAGCGATAAGTTAACACATTTAAGGTAGGAGGTAACTCAAGTAAATTTTTACTTTGGTTTTTCTCGTAGCGGTTCCGAATTTCTCCCCTTCTTGTTCCATCTTACTATTC
Organism: Oreohelix idahoensis; assembly: GCA_024509875.1. Taxonomy (NCBI): domain Eukaryota; kingdom Metazoa; phylum Mollusca; class Gastropoda; order Stylommatophora; family Oreohelicidae; genus Oreohelix; species Oreohelix idahoensis. The sequence continues at coordinate 140,857 of JAMPIV010021766.1, read as the reverse complement.
TCTAGTCTTAGAAGCATCCAGTTCTTTGGTATGACAGAGAGAATTAGGATAAGATCCATTTTGAGACAGGAGGCGAAGGACTCAGGATTAGAAGGAGAAGCCGCGAACCTGTTTGTCCACAAAGAACTTGAAAGATATGACGCGGACCAACAGAGAGAAGAAAACGAGAAAAAGGAAGCGGAAGAGAGGGCAGAAGCTAGGAAGAAAGAAGCGGACGATCGTCAATTGGAGCAGAAGAAAATTGAGGCAGAGATGGACGCCCGCAGGGAAAGAGAGAAGGAGAGACAACGCGAAGAGAGAGACAAGGAAAGACAGCATGAATTGGCGCTTAAGGCTTTAGAGAGTCGGGGCGCCTCTACTTCAAATAACGGAGAGCCGTCTTCGCCCCAGTCGCAGTCAATGGATCTCTCCAGCACTCAGTCTGCCCAATTAACTGCGATGTCTTTTGCTTTAGAGTCTTTTCCTAGTCCCAATGAGAAAATTGACAGCTATCTAGAAAAATTCGAGAGGCTCGCAAATCTGTATGGGTTGGAGAGTTCCCGCTGGGCACTTAAACTCTCAACGTCACTGAAAAGTACTGCTTATGACGTATATACAAAGCTGGGAACCAACCAACATGATTACGACATGCTGAAAAAGGCCTTGCTAGAGCGGTTTGAGATGACCGCCCGAAAATTTCTGCAAATGTTCAGAAACAGCCGGAAAGAGAGCACGGAAACATTCCCGCAGTTCTCTTCACGTCTCACGGGCTATTTGACAAAGTGCATTGAATTATCTGACCTACCTCTTACATATGAGGGACTACTTGAACTTGTTCTTGTGGAACAGATAAAGTCAACTTTGTCAAACGAAACCCGTAGATTTTTTGGCTGAACAGGGCGCAGTCAGGCTTGAGGACATACTCAATAAGGCAGAACGCTATACCAATGCAATGGCCGAACTTCCCAGCACAAAACGTAAACCCACAGATGAGCGATCTCGTAAACAAAATCTAGAGCAGTCATCCTATTTCTCTAATTCCTCTCAGAATTATAACCAACGAGAAAATAATACCCAGAGACCTCCCCAGGAAAAATCGAAATTCTACAAAACCCGATACCCCCCTAACAACAATTCTGATCAACCCACCAAGCCTACGTGGCAGCGCGGCCACCAAGGTCAAGGAAAAGGGAAGACCCCTACACCAGGAACGTCTGATCAGGGCAAACAAACCGGTCCAAACCGCGTCGGATGTTTGCATACAGCCTCGAAAGGTAGAGTCAATGTCAGTGATTCTCAACCTGAGGGGGAACCGACCCTCAACTCGAGGAACTGTAATTTTGAATGGTACCTCAACTACTTGTCTCTTTGACACTGGATTAAGTTTTAGTTTTATTGTTGCTAGACACCTAGTCAAACCAGGTCAGGAGACAGAGGAAACCGTCAAACTCAGTGGAGTTTTTAAGAGTGACGCACCCAGGACGCTTCCTATCGCACTGGTAGAAATACACTCTGATTTTGTCAGAGGTGTTATTAAAGCGGCCATTATGGATGATCCTATCTACCCAGTTATCCTGGGATGTAGATATGTGTTTATTGGGAGACCAAAGGAGCCGATTGTGGCAGCGGTAACCACAAGAGGGCAAGCCAAGAAGGAGAGGGAGCCTGCGCCAAATTTGTTGCCGAACGAACTGAAGGAGGCGCAACAAAAGGACCCTACTCTGGAGCTCTGCTTTAAAAAACTGCCCATGGCTAAGGACCCCAGACACAACGGAGACATCTTTTCTAAGGATGGCGTATTGTATCGTAGAACGGGCAACCCGGACACGGGGAATAAGCAGCTCCTAGTACCGACGCAGTACAGAAACCAGATCTTAGAAATGGGGCACTCTCTTCCCTTTAGCGGACATATGGGACAAAACGCCACTATTCAGCGAATAAAAAACCACTATTGGTGGCCAGGAATGAACTCTGACATTATCAGGTACGTGAAATCCTGCGCCCAGTGCCAACGGGTAGCACCAAAGCACTTGACACCCCCAGTACCTATGGGGCAAATGCCAATAGTGGGTACTCCATTTGAACGGGTTGCTGTCGACATCATTGGACCCCTGGAAAGGACCAAAAGAAAGCACAGGTTCATCCTGACTTTAGTCGACACTTGCACAATGTGGGCCGAAGCTATACCGCTAACATGCACAGATTCCAAGCACGTCGCAGAAGCCCTCGTGCAAATCTTTACACGGTTGGGATTCCCTCAACAAGTTTTGACGGACAATGGATCCCAATTCCGTAGCCTGTTAATGGAGGAGATCTTTAAGATCTTGAGGGCCAAACATATCCACACAAGTCCCTACCATCCGGCCGGAAATGGGCTCGTGGAACGTTTTAATGGTACCCTCACCACCATGTTACGTAAGCTGGGTCAGGAGAAACCGGGAGACTGGGACCTATATATATCGGCTGCCTTATTCGCCTACCGAGAGGTACCCCAAGCGTCTACGGGATTCGCGCCAGCTACACTTTTATTTGGCAGACCTATTAAGGGGCCACTAGAAGCCTTACTTCGGTCCCTGAAAGACCAAAAGGCTGACGACACAGTCGTCTCTGCAAGCAAGTATGTATCTGAGCTCAAGGAAAGGCTAAAGCTAGGATGGGATCTAGCTACTACCAACCTTACAAAAGCCCGCGCTAAACATGCTAAAAGATACAACAAAGCTGCAAAAGAGAGAGAACTACAACCAGGGGAGAAAGTTTTGTTGCTACTTCCAACCGGAAGCAATAAACTTTGCATCGGATGGCAAGGGCCGTTTACCGTCCTTAAAAGATCTCACGTACCAATTACAAGATCTCCATCAAAGGAAAGGAGAAGGTCTTCCACGTAAATCTGCTTAAGAAATATTTAGAAAGACCAGTGCCATCCTCCGAGCATCTCCTGGCCGTCGCCATAGCAACGGAAGACGAGGAAGATGATGATGGTTGCATGGAGTATCCATTGCAACCCACAGAATCCTTTAAAGATGTCAAGTTCGGCGACAATCTCTCACCAGAACAACAAACAGAAACCAGGGCTCTACTAAAACAGTACAGTGCAGACTTAACGGATGTACCTGGTCGAACAAATCTCATCGAATTTGATATGAAATTAACAAACGAGACCCCTGCTCGAACCAGAGTTTACCCCATACCGTACGCTAAAGCTGATGCACTTCGCGGAGAAATAGACAAGCTGCGTCAAGCAGGAATTATCAGGGAGTCTACATCTCCTTACAGTTCCAGTGTAGTGCTGTTGCAGAAGCCCAATAAGGAAGTTCGGCTGTGTATAGATTACCGGCTGCTAAACGCTGTAACGGAATTCCAGCCCGAACCTCTCCAAACTGTTTCTGAGTTGTTCACCAAGCTTAGCAAGGCAAAGATTTTCTCCAAGATTGACCTCAGTAAAGGGTATTATCAGATACCAGTCAAGGAGGAAATTAAACCTTTGTTAGCTTTCAGCACTAGTGAAGGACATTACACATTTAATGTAATGCCGTTCCGATTGCATAACGCACCAGGAGTGTTCACCAGGATGATGAGGAAGCTTCTAGAACCTTTGCAAAGTCCCCATATCCATAATTTCATGGATGACATATTAATTGCATTGGAAACCTACGAAGAACATATTGCTACGGTTGCTATGCTCCTCAGGAGACTACAGGAAACGGGTCTCACAGCCAGACCTAGCAAATGTCTCATCGGGTTTGAACAGTTAGACTTCCTGGGGCATACTATTTCTCACGGATGCAGTTGGCCTATTAAGAAGAACGTGGAGAAAATAGCTGCAGCCAAAAGACCCCGAACGAAGAAAGACGTACGTTCCTTCCTATCATTATGTGCATACTATCAGAAGTACATCCAGAACTTCAACGGACTGACAGCACCTCTTACTGACCTCACAAAGAAAGGTTGTCCTGATAAGGTCATATGGGATCAAAAGTGGGAACACGCGTACAGCACTTTGAAAGGACAGTTGTCTGCATACCCCATTTTGAGGTTGCCTGACCTCAACAAACCTTTTGTATTACGGGTCGACGCGTCAGGTCAGGGCATCGGGTCAACACTGCTTCAAGCCGATGACAGTGACCCAAACATGCTATTTCCAGTTGCCTATGGCAGTCGGAAATTAAATAAAGCTGAACGGAACTACAGCGTAGTCGAAAGAGAATGTCTCGCTCTGATTGACGGTATCAGACGCCATCATGAGTTTCTCTATGGTACATCTTTCACAGTGCAAACAGACCACGCTCCGTTAGCATTTCTTGGTGCCAATAAAGAATTTAACGCAAGGATCATGCGTTGGGCGCTTCTTTTAAGCGTTTATTCTTTCAAAGTGGAATACATTCCGGGAAGACAGAATGTCGGGGCTGATTTCCTGAGTAGAAACTGGTCTACAGAGGAAGAAGAGCAAACTGAAGATACCACTCATCCTAAAATCACCAATCAGGTCACCTCCATTGTCAAAAAATGAAACATGAAAAATGGTTTCATGTCTAAAAGTGGGGACGATTGTGACGTACGTCTAGTTCGACAAGTGAATTTTCCCTGATATGATGGATGATTAAAGGGACTTTTAGCTTTTCATAACATTAGAACCCCTGAACATTTGTTGTAACTTTTCGTTTCGCCAGAGCGAACCGATTCCACCGGGACTCATTTAGTATGCGGCACGAGATCAAAGACACTGGTGGAGATCTCAGGAAGGACGGGCGGCATGCTATCAAAGACAGTAGGGGTCCCTGAAACGATTTCGCATCTCGGTGTTAAACACGGAACCGATCGCAGCCAGAGCGAACGGGGGAAGCTGACGCAAGCAGCGAGCGAAGATACGAGAGGCCAGGGGCGGCTTCTCACTTTGGTCTGGCGGTCAGATCCCCAAAATCCTTCCGAGATCAAAAAAGCTGTCAAGTTTCTCATGTCCCACTCATCTTGCATTCCAGTTGTAGATATACATATCACGTAGAAATACACTTCATCACTCGCTGGCCAGAACTTGATAGAAGCACTAGCGATATTTGAAATCTTGCTAGATTATCCCATGGATTTTCATTTATATTTGCAGTGAATTCTATTTCTGTGCAAAACGGTAATATATATATTGTGTAAAGTGATCAGTGGTCTAGTTCATTCATTCTATTTCACTGGTTTTTGTGTTAATTTAAACCTATTAAATTAAACCGTCTCAATAGTTCCAGTTGTAAATGTAACGATATACCTACTATACTATTTCCAAAAAGATAATAGATGTTTAATGCTTAAATTAACTTTTAAAGTCGCGAAGGAATTTATAATTAATAAATTTAGTTAAGTCCTATATTTATAGATGTGTGATTTAACCACTAGAACTCGCGCAGTGTTTATTAAATACATAATTAAATACGCGAGCGTATATATAATAGTCTTAACGGGAAATTTATCGCGCGCTTAGAAGATTATTTGATTTTTAAAGTATGATTATGTTGTTATGGGTTTTCTATCTTTTTCTCTAGATTGATCACCTTTTGCAATCCCAGCAATAACGAAATCTTTCAGAGTTTCCATACTCGGTTCTTAAACTTCCAGACAGTTTGATGAGACATTTTTTTAAAGTAAATCTTGTGGTGGTCCGGTGCGGCCTAGCTAACATAATTACATGAAAGAAAGCCTACCCAAGATCATTTGATTATTATCATCAAATTAAATTACAATCTGTAAGATAAACTGGAAGATGAACAGTGCCAGTAGCGATAGTTTATATACTGCTCTATTGTGAGAGATTACCGATTTACATGACTGTGACTGAGCCTAGTTTTTCCTCACTGGATTAAAAAAAACAACTTTACCGGTCAGTTGCTGTCATCACGCAGTGAAGGAATATTGTCATCACCTCATTTTCACCCCTGTGTTGAATTGTGTCAGTGCCATCCCATAGACTCCTTTTATATAATAAAACACAAGAACTCTTTAAACTTCAAGTCCGGCGATAAGCGGGAATATTTGCTCTCAGTAAAAACTCGCAATATCTGGGGCGGGACATAGAAGTGCTAGACAGTTTCACATGTCAATAGTTTAATCACTGTGTTTATTATTCTATGGATTGTCTGATGCTGCAACTCGGTAAGTGTGTGAGTATATATGAGTGTGGATCCGCACAGTGTGCATGAATGACAGGAGATTTATTTTTTTGCTAAAAAAAAATTTGTTAACTTGCCTACCGGGTAATACATTTTCTGTATACCCGGCATTGTTCCTTTAGTGGGATAATTTGTTAACTCTGTTTCATTCCCCCCCCCCCTTTTTTTTTCTTTGCTTAGTAAAGGGAAGACACCAGTTGGGATAACAGTATTTTTTTGTCTACCACCATAACTAATATTCTAACACCTCTTTCAGAGTAATTAAATTCACTGTTGGGTTAACTTTCCTATGCTCCTGATAACTATCTATCTTGAGATTGGGTTTATCTTTGTCTAATACAAGCGGGAAGGGCTTAGTCGATACCAATCTTCTTCACCCCCTCCTTACCTTGTTATTTGCATTTTCCTGTACTTATGATAATTTTATGTAACACTTGATATTGGTTTTTTGTGATTTGATCTTTAAGGTTAATAAACATCATAAACTTATATCGGATGTGTTGGAATACCCAAAAGCCCAAACATTCCCTATTTGTTTAATATAGCTGTATCCACGTCGTCTGAGTGTTTGAAGCACCAAACGTGTGTCTGGAAAACTGGCAAATAATTGTTTGACCAGGAGAGTGGAAGAGAAGATTGAGAGAAACGATTTGTCGTAAATAAGTCTGTCTTTACTCTCCTCCAGCACTCTGTGGAGCATCATATTTAATCTATACATTTCTATCACTGAGTTTTCATCATCATTCTACACTCTAAACCGGACTACTATTTCTAGACTCTTTCTCTCAAAAATAAATTTACGACACCTCTAAAAATTCACCATCATTTCATCGTTATTTTAACCTGTTAAAACTAATTGATTATTAAATTTGTTACATGTTATTTTAAAACTAACAATTTAAAAACTAAAATTTATACATCTAGACATATATTTACATTTATAGAGCAAATACTTTATAAAAGAATTTCGCTGGATTTACACCAGCTGGGGGCTTGAACGGGCTAAACCATTGCTTAATTCTTCACAAAAGGCAAGGGATCAGAAATAAGTTAATAGTGCTCTGCCCTTGGCATCATTGTTCTTGACTTCTGAAAACATCCTGTGAAAACTGCCTTGAGATAGAAGCGTCATTACCCTTCTATCTACAACTCTGCCAAGAGTAATCTTGTGCGAAGGTAGACACCTTTGAAGACTCATATTAGATACACTTGAGTGTTGGCCAGTGGTGGACCACTACTGCAGAGCTAAGAGGAGGCAATCGGTGACACTATTAACCCACGGCATATTTTTAGCATAATAAACGGCGAGAAGTCGACAGAAATCCCCCCTCGATGCATTTCCTACGATCATAATAACAAGGTCATTGGTTTGATTTGGTTGTGCTTTTTAAGGTCTCTCTTCATTGCACACGGGCAACTCCATCAGTGCTCCGATCTCCTCTATAGATAACACAAGGAGGATCTCAACACAGTGCACAAACTCCTTAGCACCAGCAAGAATCCCACTGTGTGTATATATGAATCATACATTCTATAAATATTTTTGTGGTAGGTAGGTTTCTACTTTTTAAATTTTAAGAGAGCAGCGACCTGACAGGCCTACTCTTTACGATTTCGAACAGCCGTGAGATTTTTAACGTGCGCAACTTACACACGGGACCTCCTATTTTTTCGCCCTTATCCGAGAAGGCTAGGCATCCCATCTCACTATCCAGGAAACTAGGGGGGAGGGGGGGAGAATGACATCATTAGGCCCACTGGTTCTGAAAAATAAATCTCCATAAAATATATTCCGTCAACTGGGAATCGAACCCGTTACCACTAGAAATCAAGGCGGACACCACACCTCTTAGCCCCTCTGCCCCCCTTACAAGACCCTTGAGTATGTGGTAGGCTGGTTCAATATTAAGAGTAGAAAATGCAGCGGAAAGTAGAGATTTGAGCTGCCCCAAGAAAACAGGATTTGGGCTCGATATTTAACTCTTTGACTCCGCAATTATTTTCCACCCTGTGCCGTAATTTTAATTCGTGATAGACTAAAAACAACGCTCAGAGAGTTGTTTTGGCATGGGTGTCAAGTCTGACCAACGCTCTGAGCGTTGTTTCGGAGTCAAAGAGTTAAATTATTTTATTGCATAAATCATCGCTATGTAACTTATTCTTTTACTCCCAGTTAGAAGAGCCAGAGGAGGTATTAAAAGAAGAATACAGAGAAAGAGAAGAGATTGCTTGTTTCATCTTCATATTTATTACCTTTCAATAATTCCATGTAAAGCACAGGCCTTAAAAATATAACTACACGCTTTTGTATCATCCGTTCAAGGTCTTCAGATGTCGTAATTATTCTTCTCTGATTTTTCTCTAGTTCTCTTCTCCGCCTTGCTTGTGGCCTCCTTCTATTTCTCTTTCCTTGGGGATTTCAGAACAGGAACGTCCCTGTGAAACTATCAGCCGGTTTCTTAGTATGTGCCCTATCCATGGCAGTGCCTTTTTCTCACATCCCGTTCCACTAGTATTTGTCTGATTCTTAACATTAATTCCACATTCATCTTCTTTTTATTTCACTTACCAACACCCCAAGGAGTATAGGCCTTCAACAAACTTATGCCAAGTCCTCTCTTGTCCTGTGCCATCAGCTCAAGTCCTCTCGTGTCCTGTGCCATCAGTTCAAGTCCTCTCTTGTCCTGTGCCATCAGCTCAAGTCCTCTCGTGTCCTGTGCCATCAGTTCAAGTCCTCTCTTGTCCTGTGCCATCAGCTCAAGTCCTCTCATGTCCTGTGCCATCAGCTCAAGTCCTCTCGTGTCCTGTGCCATCAGCTCAAGTCCTCTCTTGTCCTGTGCCATTAGCTCAAGTCCTCTCTTGTCCTGTGCCATCAGCTCAAGTCCTCTCGTGTCCTGTGCCATCAGCTCAAGTCCTCTCTTGTCCTGTGCCATCAGCTCAAGTCCTCTCGTGTCCTGTGCCATCAGCTCAAGTCCTCTCGTGTCCTGTGCCATCAGCTCAAGTCCTCTCTTGTCCTGTGCCATTAGCTCAAGTCCTCTCTTGTCCTGTGCCATCAGCTCAAGTCCTCTCGTGTCCTGTGCCATCAGCTCAAGTCCTCTCTTGTCCTGTGCCATCAGCTCAGGTACTTCCATGTCGTCTGCATCCCCTTTCATGTCTGTCTCAAGTTCTCTGTTCCATGTGCTATTTGGTCGTCCTCTACCTCTCTTACCCTAATGTCGTACTATTAATAGCTAATTCAGTGAGCATACAATATCAAATGTTAAATCAACATCTGGGCGACAAGAAGACAGACAAGCAGCTCAGCGCAAGATCGAACCATATGATAATCCTATTAACCCCTCAACAAGCAGGATTCAGATAACACAGATCCACTGGAGAATACATCACATATCAGGAAATAGAAATGCCTTCCAAGAGAAAAAACACAAGCTAGTGGTTTCGGTAGATTTGGAAAATGCTTTTGATAAAGTATGGAAAGAGGGAATGAAAGTCTAGCTGCACAGAAGTGGTGCGTGTGGGCGAGGAAGCGGTACCAATATTGCGAGACTCAGACAGTGAGTCCGGCTGAGGAATATAGTGACAGTTGCCACGCGGAAAACGGAAATTCCATAAGCGAGAAGATAGAAGAGATAGAGAAGAGGAAATGCGCCAGGGAGGCGAGAGAAGAGGAAGAGGTAGAGATGTGGAGACATTTAAAGAGACAAATAGAAGTAGTAGCAGAGGAAGAGGTAGAGATATGGAGACATATAGAGTGACAAATAGGAGAAATGGTAGTAGAAGAAGAGGAAATACGGATCGACGGAGTCACTGAGCTAGTAGCAGAGAGGAGACAAAGAGAACCAGTAAGGATACAAGAAGCACAAATAGAGGTCGAGACAGAGACACATCAAAGAGTAGAGAAGTTGTGAGAAACACAGGAGACATGAGACATGAAGAAATAGAGACAACGAGGCAAACAGTTGAAGAAGCAAGGAGTAAAGAAGTTCAGAGAAACGCAGGAGACACGAGAGATAGAGATGCAGAGATGAAGCATAGTGGTGAGGAAGTTAGAAGTACTGAAGGGAATCAAAAAAAAGGTAAAGGATCCCGTTACATGCCCATTGAGGCATATTGGGAATATGGTGTTAGGCCCATATTTTCTTCACCAGGGGTGATTTGGTCAGCCTCACGCCGGCCGCCTTAACCTTCCCAGAGTTGCTATCGTAACCAATTCTTGAGGCTGCATCGACCCTGGAGCCGTTTGCGGTCTACAATATCCCAACTCAACTGGGGATCAAACCATGGACCACTGAGACAGGAAGCCAGTGCACTAACAACTGCGCTACAAATTATGAAGAGAATCAAAGTATGGATAAACAGTTAGCGTGAGAAACGCTTAGGGCCAAAGAGGCCATGGTGATGAAATTTTTGGAGATGAAGTAAGGACTTAGATAGGGAGAGATGGAGAGGGCTTTGAGGGAGGACTCATAGTATAAGTAAAATTTGTCGGCGGTAGACTAGTTTAGAAGGAAACTAGTTGTAATCGTTCTGCACGGAGCACAAATAAGGAGAGCTGAGTACACATGAATGATAGAGGAAGAGAAAATAAGGAGAAAGAGGAGATAACGAATTGAAAGAAGTTGAAATGAAATGCAGGAATTCGAGAAAGAAGTATTACGAATGAGTCAGATAAGAGGCCATAGGGAAAAGGCGAATGTAATAGAGAAGTGAGGTCATAGAGAAATTTAAGAAGGAAGTAGAATTTGCGGCGGTAGTCTAGTTGCGAGAAAACTAGATGCAATCGTTCTACACTGAACATAGGAAAAAGCTAAGTAGAACTGAACGATAGACTACTATAGTGGAGCAGAAGAGAGGAGGAAGAAAGAGAAATTAGTACTAAAGCCATAGAGAAAATGGCAGAGAGATGAGAGCTATAAAAAAAATGGCAGAGATAAGAGAGCCATAGGGAAATGGCGAAGAGATTAAGAACATAGAGAAATAGCAAAGAGAGATATGATTGAAAATTGAGAAGCTATGAGAAGATGGCAGAAGTAAGAGACCATATGAAGCTGGCGGAGACACATAATTGATAGGCCATAAGGAAAATGGCAAGGAAATATAACGGACTTGAAGAGAAGATTTCGCGGTGGTTGCCGGAGTCTTGTGAAGACTTTGTGAGAAATCATTTTCTTCCCCAAACACATGAAGAGGAATCTGGACACAGCCGAACGACAGCGTGCCAGTGGAGCAGAAAAGGAGGAAGTTAAGGTATATTGAGAGGGTTCCAATGGGAACAAATATAATAGAGAAGCCACAAGGAAGATAGCAGATATGAAATGGAAGATTACAGATGGAACGAAGAGACGATTGAGAGAGGCCATAGAAAAAATGGCAGAGACATAAAGAGATATAATTGGGAGGCCATATGGAAGACGACACAGATGGGTACGAGTAAGGTTTTATAGAGGGACCGAAGAGATAGAAAGTGAAAAGAGTGGCAGTGTAGTCCAGCACTAGTAAAGTGTGGAATGAGGTACAGCCTCACCAAACAAGAGGAGTAGCAGGAATGAGAAAAGTGATATAAAGAGTATAAAATCGAAGAATTGGAGTAGGGACAATGAGGAGAGAAATATTGAGGAATTTATGAGATTTGGAGAGTAGGAGCTATAGAGAAGTTTGGGATATTTTGAGAAGTGAAACATGAGACCAGGGATATATGGTCAAAAAACATGATATTAATCCCCAAAGGAGAGCATGGAGACAAGTATATATATATTGGAGGAATGATTTATAGATACATATGCTTTTACTGCGTTAGTCAAACCTATATGAAGGTTAGTTGCGGCTGCTCCTAACCGGACGCATAAGGAGATCTCAGAGTTCCGAGCGACGGAATGGTGAAGAGGAATAGAGCAGAATACATTTCAGGGTGAAAATATATGAAACTGACAAGGAGGAAATTGGAGAAATGAGAAGCAGAATACTGAGAATTTTGAGTGGGAAATAATACTATAAGGAGAAATAGGTTCCAGGGTATGAACACACAGAAGGATACAGAAATGTAGTTTGGCGGCAAGCGTCAAACACTAAAGAATGTTTGCTAAGGTTAATCCTTTCCGATCCTGAGATAAGAGGAGAGAATATGGAGGACAAGATAAATTAGCGGATATGTAGTCAATAACCACACTCGTGTACTCGAGAGGTATGCGAAACTAAGTAAATGGGAAAAGCAGAAGTAGATGAATGATAAGGAAACACAAGTATTTCACATAGGAAGACCAAACGAAACTGGTCAAAGATAGAGGGAAATAGTCGGTGAGTTGCAAGAATATAAGTTAGACATGATGGTAAATGTCTCACGAACAGGAATGATGTATATAATGTAAAATTTATAAGACATATGTAGCAGGAGAACCACACAGAAAAAAATGTCTAATTGTCATAAGTATAGTGGTATTAGACACAAAGAAGGTAATGTGAAATGGAAAACATTGATCCTGGAGCAGATCAAATGTAAGTCACAAGACGTTACATCATTTTGGTAATGAGTTAAACATGCCTTATAATTTATGTTGAAATAATTGTCAGGTACTATGAAACACGGTGTTTTATACTAATATTTTGAGAAGACCCATTGTAGTGAAAAATTCTCATACCCATATATAAATTAGAAAATAAATGTAAAAGCCGAACGAAATAATACGAAAGAAAGAAGAATGAAGCAAGACCAGTGCGTTCCCAATAGCGCTAAAGCCTGAGATTAATAAAGCAGTCATGGCGCAACACACGATCTCTGCTTTTCCTACTGCATTCTACAAATAAATGTATCGCCACACCCACTGTATTTTCATAATGACCTAGATACAAATACTAACATTAATGTAATTATACGCACAAGTTTAACCTAGGAAGACAGACGGACTAAGCAGAGACGAAAACGGATAGACGGAGCGAAGCAATAGTACTACGTCGTCTCGCGATTAAAAAGTGAATGCCAATCACATGCCGAACGCGTGAGAGCGATTTCAAATAAACAGGATGAAAAAAACTAAAGATTTAACAAAAGGTCCCGACTCAATCTTAGCTCTTATTGGGAAACATGACATTCCACTGTTTTACACCTGATTCCTGACTTTATACTGACAGTACAATTAAAAAGATGCGGACAGTGGTAGTTAAGAATAAACAATTAACATCGAACAAAAGATAACATTTTAACCACGCCACTTAGCCAATTTAAAATCATATATTCGGGTTTCTGAAGACTTGTGGACAAAGACTATGTAATTAGTTGTCTAAATAGTCCACTAGATAATTAAATATTGATAATAAAACATATAGAGGACATAGATACTGTCCGGTTTGGTCACATCTGCTTTGGTGGAAATCCCTGATTTTTGTTTTGAAACAAGTAGTTGAAGGAAAGGCTAATATGTTACGAGAGAGGGTATTGGCTGAACTTTGTAGTTACATTAAATATTATTGGTTGACCTCTGAATAACAAATAGATGCCTAGGAACGGATGAAAAGTGAATGAGAGAATAGACAACAACTGTGTATTAGTTTGAATAGTTTCAAAATGATTGGTCAATGCTGTAGATATTGGCAGAAAAAATCTTGTAGAAGACGCCATTATCATTACACATTCATAGAGATGAGATCAGGACTGTGTTCTTATAATATAACTATATTATAGCAGCCTGGACTTTGCCGCAGATTGAAACTCTGCAAGTCATCTTAGTGTGTATTTCCTTAAGAATTGTGGTAAGCTAGACATTTTTAATTTGTATTTATATGAAAATTGAATGTGAAATGATAAATTATGTCTGTATGTGTGTGGTTCAGTAGCAAACATGAGGCAAAGCCTAGATATTGCTCCACCATGTAAAGATTTGTCAGAGAGGAGTATAACTGCCTATATATATATATTGGATTGCCATATAGTAACATCACACCTATCCTATTATATGGAAGGGATTATAGCTGGAATTGCAGAGGCGTTGTAACCATTAGGGAGAGGAATACTGGTGTATATTGTCAGATGAAAAGCTAGCAGTTGGCCTACAGCGCTGAACCTCATGTATGTTTGTACTGTCATGTATTTCTGTGTGGAATGGTAGTGTACATTAGATATGAAGAAGGAGGCAAAACCTTCTCATTTCAGGGGCCGTGGTACTGATGTAATAGAGCATCATTCGGTCTGAGTAAAAAAGCTGGCAGCAGACTCCGTGCCCAGGATAGTGGCCATTAACTATCATAATGTCCAACTGAGAAGCAAGCGAGCAGAGGATACAGGTTTCCTGCAGCTGCCTTCTAAGATAAGAAATTTTCCGCACGAGTAGCTCAACTGTGAATAAAAATCCCCCTGCATTGACTTTATTATAATAAAGGGGACAGAGACTTTGAAAATAGAATTTGTGAATCCTTCAATAGTATTTCCACCAGTGCAAACACATGAAGTCATGATGACAAACAACAACTTAGCCCAAAAAGCCAGTATTACCTCATAAGAATATATCACAACACTACACTCATATTACCATAAGATTAAATGTTTGAACAAAGATATTTGTATAAATTCCTGTATATAAACATTGTGCTTTCATTTGATTGTGATTCCTGATTCCCATTGAATTAGAATCAGGATATCTATATATTGAAAGATCATTAATACATTTTTTAAAATTTAACCCTTGACTTTATAAGATAATCTTTAGAGTGTTATGTGTTTGTGACTGTCATATTGTTGTAAATTGTTGAGGATTTTAACTTAGATGTGTATCTGTTTGTTGGTGGTTGTGCACTTACACTTCATCACTATCATAACCCTAGACACTTAACGAAGCTAATATTCATTTATTCCAGAATAATTCTGATTGAGATCGAAATTGGTAGCAAGTAAGGTTATCTGTATTACACACCAAAATTATTAGTTTCAGATACCTTCACAGCTGATCTCAGTCAGTACACTAAGTCCCATATAATTATATTTATATATCCCACTCACCACATATATTGGTGTCTCGCTCCTGGGATCAGAATTTTTCAAAGCACCAATTAGATTGGGTAGCTCATTTCAGGGAATTATAAAAATTTAAAAGGTATTCTTTGGTGGAAAATAAATAAAGTTGAGCTCTCAGTGCTTGTGGTTGTCCTTAGTATAATTAGTCATAAATAGAATTGTTTAGTTAAACATTATATAAAGTTGCCTGTTAGAAATGGCTGACTTGGCAAAGTTTCGATCTGCTGCTGTACAGTTTGCTAGAGAGATGGGCATGGATGGACCAGAGTTGGTTCAATATGTAACTTCAGAGGTGGATAAATTTATTGCCAGAGAAGATAAGAAGTTAGAAGCAGAAAGAAAATTAGAATCTGATAGATTGGCCGAAGAGAAGAGAATAGAGGCAGAAAAAGAAATTAAGAGGTTGCAGATTGAGGCTGACAAGGAGGCTAGGGCATTGGAGGCAGATAGGGAGATTAAAAGGCTCCAATTAGAAGAAAAGAGATTGACTGCCGAAAGGGAGGCAGAAGAAGAGAGATTGACTGCCGAAAGGGAGGCAGAAGAAAAACGACAGCAAAGAGAAGCAGAAGATAGGAGATTGCGGAAGGAGCATGAGTTACGACTAAGAGAGTTGGAAATTCAAGGCCATGCTCCTGAAAATGGTGCCAGTCCTTTTGCCTCCGATGCTACTACCAGTCAGGCAGCCTCAACCTCAGCTATGGGTTTTCATGTAGACCCTTTTGTTGAGAAAGACGATGATATTCAGGGGTATCTAAGTAGATATGAACTATTGGCTACTACTTATGGGTTAGAGAGAGAAAGGTGGAGCCTAAAGCTATCCCAGGGTCTTAGGGGAACAGCTTATGAAGTTTTTGCCAAGATGAGCAGAGATGACCAAGACAATTATGACACGCTAAAGCAGGCTCTGTTGTTAAGATACGAAAAGAACGGAGAATTTTATAGAAAAAAGTTCAGGAATGCTAAACTACTGTCAGGTGAGACATATCACCAGTTCTCTGCACGGTTAGAGACCTACTTGGAGAAATGGACTACTCTGGGTAAAACCCAAGATCTTAAGGAGATGATCCTTATTGAGCAATTAAGAGAGTCCATGGCTCCAGACCTGAGAAAGTTTCTCATGGAACAAGGTGCAGAGAGGCTGGGTGAATTACTCAATGTCGCTAAAAGGTATCAGGAAGCTCAAGCAGAGGTAGGTGGCAATAAAAAGAAACAGGTAGATAATTTTAAGGCACCACAAAACTTTAATAAGTTTGATCATAGAGATCAGAACAAAGGTAAGCACCAGTTTGATAGGCCACGGTATGATAATAGAAATAAAACCCCACAATTCGATGAAAGGAAATTTGATGAAAGAAAATCTTTCAACCAAGGAAGGAAGTGGTGTAAAAATTGTCAGATGGACAATCATGATACTGACCGTTGTATAAGGAAACCTGTGTATATGGCCACCCTTCAGGTCAGGTCGACCTCTAGAAAGGAGGAGGATAATCTGATAGATACCACTCCAGATGAGATGAGGAAGGCACAGGCTGGGAAAAGACCCTCAAGCCTTGTTTTAAGAAATTGTCAACATGTCATACACCTCCAGGCAAGGGAGATTTTTATATGAAAAACAAGTTGATTTATAGGAAAGCCGGAACTAGATCCACTGGTCACGGACAGTTGGTTCTTCCAAAAAAGTATAGCGCAGAGTTAATAAGGAGCTTACATGTGAGAAAAGATGGGGACCATGAGAAAATAGTTACCATCATCCAAAAGGTGGCTCAAAATTATTATTGGCCCAAGGTAAGGTTTGACATTGAGAATTTTGTAGAAAGATGTGGCATATTACATGAGGGAACACCCAAAAGTGGGAACAGTGATCAGGACCTAGACACGCCAAGGGGCAAACTTAGGCCTGACACTGAAAAGAAAAATAAATTTAATAAAGTGGACAAAGTGGAATGGGAGCCCCCTTTTCACGGACAGTCTTCACTTGGATGTTTTACTATGGCCACTATGCAGCGAGTACAAAGAGATGTCTTACCCCAGAATAAGCCGAAAATCCCTCGATCGGACTTATGTAAACTGGAGGAAGAAAATGTAGAGAGGAGATCTCTCACAAGGAATTTTAAGTGGGGAGAGAGCCCCAAGAAAAAAATTGGTAGCGGTCGTTTTGTGAATGATGATTCTGGGAAGAAAAATCATCACTACAGTGCTTCTAGTGGAAGAGACCATACCGGTACCTGGAAAAACAGATCAACAATATTAAAGGTCCATATGTAGACTGTTAAGAACGTGGACTGATGAAAAGGCAGAGGAAAATATTACATCATCATACCAATATGTGAATGAGCTGACCACTCGTTTAAAAAACTGGCTGGAAACTTGCCAATGAAAATTTGAGACAAGCCAGGAAAAAGCATGCTGCCTATTATAACAAGAAAGCAAAAGACAGAAATTTGGCCGTGGGAGAAAAGGTACTGCTTCTTCTACCCGGTAGCCAGAATAAGTTGCAAATAGGATGGCAAGGTCCATATACAGTTCTAGACAAGGTGTCTAGAACAAATTATAAGATAGATAAGAAGTGTAAAGAAAAAATCTATCATGTGAATCTCCTGAAGAAATATTTGGAAAGAGAAAATCAGGAAGAGACACATTTGCTGACCTTGGCTATTGCAATGGAGATGAAAAAAGAGCCACTTTCATCCTTTGAATATCCATTACACCCCTGTGAGACCGCTGCACAGGTGAAAATCAGTACACATCTAACGAAAAATCAGAAGGAGAGAGTGCAACAGGTTCTAGATGCTCATACAGAGGTGTTAACTGACCGTCCGGGGCTTACAAACGTATTGGAATATGATATGAAACTTGTGGACCCAACACCCGTCTGTATGAAAGCCTATTCGATTCCTTTCGCTAAGGAGAAAGCTTTGAAGGAAGAGATAGACTATTTGTTGAAGGAAGGAATTATTTCACACAGTGAATCTTCGTATAGTTCCAGCGTGGTGCTCTTGAGAAAACCCTCTGGAGAACATAGACTCTGTATAGATTACAGGAGACTGAATGCTATCACAGAAGGACAGGTGGATCCATTGCCGGATACAAATCAGCTGTTTGCCAGGCTGAATAAAGCTAAATATTTCTCAAAGGTGGATCTGAGCAAAGGCTACTATCAGATTCCAGTAAAATCTGAGGTTAGACCTTATCTAGCTTTCAGTACCTCAGAGGGTTACTATGAATTTAACAGACTGCCATTTGGATTGAAAAATGCGCCCAGTGTCTTCTCTAGAATGATGAGAAAATTGTTAGAACCTATGAATAACCCATGCATCACAAACTTCATGGATGATATCCTCATAGCGACAGAAACATTTGAGGAACATATCAACTCTCTGAACATGTTGTTTGATCGACTTAGAGAGGCGAATTTGACAGCCCGTCCAACCAAATGTTGCGTTGGATGTAAAGAATTAGAATTCTTAGGACACACAGTCCATCAGGGAAACATGACCCCTGACCCCAAGAACTTGGAGAAACTGAGAAAAGCACCGAGGCCACAAACCAAGAAAGACGTGAGATCTTTTGTCTCATTATGTGGTTTCTACCAAAAGTATATCAAAAACTTTAACTCCATATGTGCACCGTTAACTGATTTGACACGCAAAGGAAATCCAAATCGAATTACCTGGACAGCACAGTGTGAATTAGCATACCAGGAATTGAAGGAAAAGCTCACAAGCAAACCTATTTTGAAATTACCTGACTTAAGTCAAAAATTCATTGTGAGAACGGATGCTAGTAATGTGGGGTTAGGTGCCACCCTATTACAGAAGTCAGATTCACTGGATGGGGAATTAACCCCAGTGGCATATGCAAGCAGAAAGTTGAATAAAGCTGAACAAAACTATTCAACTAGCGAAAAAGAATGTCTCGCAGTGATATGGGCGATGAAGAAATTCAATATTTATCTGTATGGGAGGACATTTAAGTTACAAACGGATCACAAACCCCTGGCTTTTCTAGCGCAAGCTAAGCATGAAAATTCCCGATTACTGCGCTGGTCTTTGCTTTTGCAGCCATTCCAGTTCAGTATGCAATATATTTCTGGAAAAACTAACCTAGGTGCTGATTTTCTAAGCCGCCATCCGTGCGATGAGAATCAAAGTAATCACCAGGCATAGATATAAATTTATCTATGTGTATATAGAATTAAGGACTGACATATGATGTCTGTTTTAAGTGGGGAGAATTGTAGTGAAAAATTCTCATACCCATATATAAATTAGAAAATAAATGTAAAAGTCGAACGAAATAATACGAAAGAAAGAAGAATGGAGCAAGACCAGTGCGTTCCCAATAGCGCAAAAGCCTGAGATTAATAAAGCAGTCATGGCGCAACACACGATCTCTGCTTTTCCTACTGCATTCTACAAATAAATATATCGCCACACCCACTGTATTTTCATAATGACCTAGATACAAATACTAACATTAATGTAATTATACGCACAAGGTTAACTTAGGAAGACAGACGGACTAAGCAGAGACGACAACGGATAGACGGAGCGAAGGAATAGTACTACGTCGTCTCGCGATTAAAAAGTGAATGCCAATCACATGCCGAACACGTGAGAGCGATTTCAAATAAACAGGATGAAAAAAACTAAAGATTTAACAAAAGGTCCCGACTCAATCTTAGCTCTTATTGGGAAACATGACATTCCACTGTTTTACACCTGATTCCTGACTTTATACTGACAGTACTGTTAAAAAGTTGCGGACAGTGGTAGTTAAGAATAAACAATTAACATCGAACAAAAGATAACATTTTAACCACGCCACTTAGCCCATTTAAAATAATATATTCGGGTTTCTGAAGACTTGTGGACAAAGACTATGTAATTAGTTGTCTAAATAGTCCAGTAGATAATTAAATATTGATAATAAAACATATAGAGGACATAGATACTGTCCGGTTTGGTCACATCTGCTTTGGTGGAAATCCCTGATTTTTGTTTTGAAACAAGTAGTTGAAGGAAAGGCTAATATGTTACGAGAGAGGGTATTGGCTGAACTTTGTAGTTATATTAAATATTATTGGTTGACCTCTGAATAACAAATAGATGCCTAGGAACGGATGAAAAGTGAATGAGAGAATAGACAACAACTGTGTATTAGTTTGAATAGTTTCAAAATGATTGGTCAATGCTGTAGATATTGGCAGAAGAAATCTTGTAGAAGACGCCATTATCATTACACATTCATAGAGATGAGATCAGGACTGTGTTCTTATAATATAACTATATTATAGCAGCCTGGACTTTGCCGCAGATTGAAACTCTGCAAGTCATCTTAGTGTGTATTTCCTTAAGAATTGTGGTACGCTAGACATTTTAAATTTGTATTTATATGAAAATTGAATGTGAAATGATAAATTATGTCTGTATGTGTGTGGTTCAGTAGCAAACATGAGGCAAAGCCTAGATATTGCTCCACCATGTAAAGATTTGTCAGAGAGGAATATAACTGCCTATATATATATTGGATTGCCATATAGTAACATCACACCTATCCTATTATATGGAAGGGATTATAGCTGGAATTGCAGAGGCGTTGTAACCATTAGGGAGAGGAATACTGGTGTATATTGTCAGATGAAAAGCTAGCAGTTGGCCTACAGCGCTGAACCTCATGTATGTTTGTACTGTCATGTATTTCTGTGTGGAATGGTAGTGTACATTAGATATGAAGAATGAGGCAAAACCTTCTCATTTCAGGGGCCGTGGTACTGATGTAATAGAGCATCATTCGGTCTGAGTAAAAAAGCTGGCAGCAGACTCCGTGCCCAGGATAGTGGCCATTAACTATCATAATGTCCAACTGAGAAGCAAGCGAGCAGAGGATACAGGTTTCCTGCAGCTGCCTTCTAAGATAAGAAATTTTCCGCACGAGCAGCTCAACTGTGAATAAAAATCCCCCTGCATTGACTTTATTATAATAAAGGAGACAGAGACTTTGAAAATAGAATTTGTGAATCGTTCAATAGTATTTCCACCAGTGCAAACACATGAAGTCATGATGACAAACAACAACTTAGCCCAAAAAGCCAGTATTACCTCATAAGAATATATCACAACACTACACTCATATTACCATAAGATTATATGTTTGAACAAAGATATTTGTATAAATTCCTGTATATAAACATTGTGCTTTCATTTGATTGTGATTCCTGATTCCCATTGAATTAGAATCAGGATATCTATATATTGAAAGATCATTAATACATTTTTAAAAATTTAACCCTTGACTTTATAAGATAATCTTTAGAGTGTTATGTGTTTGTGACTGTCATATTGTTGTAAATTGTTGAGGATTTTAACTTAGATGTGTATCTGTTTGTTGGTGGTTGTGCACTTACACTTCATCACTATCATAGCCCTAGACACTTAACGAAGCTAATATTCATTTATTCCAGAATAATTCTGATTGAGATCGAAATGTGGTAGCAAGTAAGGTTATCTGTATTACACACCAAAATTATTAGTTTCAGATACCTTCACAGCTGATCTCAGTCAGTACACTAAGTCCCATATAATTATATTTATATATCCCAC
The DNA here is from genome assembly GCA_024509875.1 of Oreohelix idahoensis. NCBI lineage: Eukaryota > Metazoa > Mollusca > Gastropoda > Stylommatophora > Oreohelicidae > Oreohelix > Oreohelix idahoensis. The sequence goes on along the minus strand of JAMPIV010021766.1, from coordinate 119,126 downwards.
TCACCACACCCATGTAGAAATAATTTTGGGGCACAGTTGCTAGAAAAAGACCGCACATATCTGTGCCAATGTGTTATTTAGTTAAAGAATTTGTTCATGGAATACACTTTTGACATTGTGGTATGTTACATGTTAGTAATGTTACATGGTTGAAGAGTTTAGTGACATAAGAGTAATTATATGAAGATCATGTTGACATTGTGTTTATGAAACATATAGATAATGTTTTTGGGATAGAGTGAGCTGAGAATATGAGTGGTCATGAAACAGGTAGAAAATCTTGAAGACTAGATGGTTGTGAGGCTACGATGACAAGATAGATAGAAAAAAAAATATTTTTCAGGGTTAAATATTTTTTTTATAGAGAGAGGGCAGCCATGTCACCGTTGACTTAAGATACTAGGAATAGATAAAAACGAGAACGGATTAAGTTAGGAGACAATCAAAAGAAAGCGACCATAGAAATATATATATATATGTGATGGGGCCGAAAAGGAGACGCCCGCCCAGTGAGAACAGACGAAGAAGACAGACAGAGCCAAGCTGTAAATGCCTTGAGCACATTAGCATCGGGCACTGTTGGGTGTTTTGTTTAGTTTCGTTTTGTTATGTTCGCTAGTTTATTTGTTTAATGTTTGCTTTGTCACTGAATGGGCTGTAAAAATAAATATAGCCCCTGCCTCTAGAATCAAGAGTTTTATTGTTGTTCGGGTCGGTGCGAGTGTAAGCAGGAGAGTGATCACACATCACAACATAATCATCATCATCATCATCTCGCCCACCCTATCACAATTGGCGTCGTCGGCAGGATAAGGCAGACAGTGACATTGAGCAAGCAGCAAACGAACAAATATTGTAAACACCCAGCAGTGCATTCCTGCAGCAAGATGGCTAATGCGCCTGTGAAGATATTGTACGTGAAGGAGCCAGAGATAAGGTTATTTAGTGGAGAGGGGAGACCCACTTGGCAAGAGTTTGTGGAGGATGTGGAAGCCGCGTGGAAGGTGGCGCCTTTTTGTGCAGAAGACAAGTTAGACATGATATGGAACAACGTGACACAATGGGTATCTAGAGAATTACGGATACATGGCGGAGCCAAGGCCAGCCCTGAGCAGTTACTCAAGATAATAGAAAGAGCCTACAGCGAGCAACAACCAGTCGGTGAGATGACCAGGAATTTCCCTTGGGAATATGCTGTTTATGGTGGAAGTAAAAAGCCTGAGACACTGGTCCAGTTAGCAAGTGCAGAAGTTAAGAAGGAGGAGGAGGCACTCAGAGCAGAATTATCCTTCCTAAAGTCCCAGATAGCACAGATGTCAGAGGCCAGTTCGCCAGCACAAGAGGAGGTGCAGAGAAAGAGAGCACCTTGCCAGTCGCGGGAACAGCCAACGCAAGACGAGGGGGTGTGTCCGCGGGAACAGCCAACGCAAGACGAGGAGGTGTGTCCGCGGGAACAGCCAACGCAAGACGAGGAGGTGTGTCTGCAGGAACCTCAACTAGACCTTCTTGTATGTGAGAGTCAGCCTGTTGTCGAGGAAAGCTGTGAGCTGACAGCACCAACAAACGCAGTTGCACCGGCAAGGCGAAAAGGGATGTGTAAGTGGTATAGTGTCCACAGGGGATGGGGGTTCATCACGCCAGATGATGGAGGTATTGATGTATTCGTACATCAGACCAAGATCTACAGAAAGGGATTCCGGAGTCTGGCGAGGAATGAACGAGTAGAGTTTGACAGCAAACCATCGGTCCAGGGCATGGAAGCAGTCATTGTATGCGGCATTGGCGGTCAAGAATGTAAGGGCAGCAGGAAACGACCCATGGCACAGAGGAAGCCCAGAAAGATAAGATGCTACAATTGTGGAGACTTGTCAGACCACATGGCAGCCAAGTGCCCTCAAGGCCCGCTTCCGAAGAGATGTTTTCGATGCAAGTCCACTGAACATTTGATAGCCGCCTGTCCCTCAAAGAGCTCTTTCCCGAGACGTGCTACCACAACCAGGTTTTCTTCCGGGTGCAAGCCAAGAGATGACCGTGACAACTGTCACCCTAAGGGCGCCGAGAAGATTGGTAGTCGGTTAGGGGAGGAAACTCGTCTTAAGCAGAGAGGAGGGAGTGCAAGTCAAGGTTCAGAGGACGAGACACATCAAAAGCAGATAGTGGGGAATGTTGGCCACCGTCCACGCAAAACGAGTGTCAAGCACGTCAGGAGCAATCCCCCTACAGATTCGACAGCTACAAGCACTGACAGGCAGACGTCACCTGCAGGCAGCGATGCGGCACAGGTGTGCGAGTCTTCTAGACCACAGCAACTGCCAGCCCGACAACGTACAACTGGGGACATAACGACCAAGAGGGTCCCCAGCCGAGTTATACCGAATACAGCATCTGAGCCCAAAGCATCGCCGCTCAGAAAGAGTCCTGCGCAGCATCAACGATCTGAGAGGTTACAAGTGAAGCGCCGGAGGTAGTGATGTTGTCGGGACGACAACAAAATCAGGAGGGAGATGTGTGATGGGGCCGAAAAGGAGACGCCCGCCCCCTACCTGTTTCTAGGCAGATTATTTTCGATGTGCGCGAAGCATTCTGGGTTGTGAAAAGTCTGAAGTAGAAGATATGTAATGAGGCCACAATAATGCCTTTAAATTAAGTTGTGGTGTAGAATTGTGTTATATTAAATAGCTGTAGGTTTTATTTGTGTTTTCGCTATTCCTAAAGCGATAATCGCGTGTGATATTTAAGTAGCCAAGATTAATACGCCAGTAGCGCGCAGTGAGTTGAGTGGTTAGGCCAGGGCTTATAAAAGGGGTAGCAAGCGGCGAAACTGGTCTATTGTTGAGACAGCCGCCCAGTGAGAACAGACGAAGAAGACAGACAGAGCCAAGCTGTAAATGCCTTGAGCACATTAGCATCGGGCACTGTTGGGTGTTTTGTTTAGTTTCGTTTTGTTATGTTCGCTAGTTTATTTGTTTAATGTTTGCTTTGTCACTGAATGGGCTGTAAAAATAAATATAGCCCCTGCCTCTAGAATCAAGAGTTTTATTGTTGTTCGGGTCGGTGCGAGTGTAAGCAGGAGAGTGATCACACATCACAACATAATCATCATCATCATCATCTCGCCCACCCTATCACATATATAATTAACGTAGCGACATGAGCTGTATAGGTCATATGACTGAGTGACGTAGGACCTATATTTAAGGACGAGCGAGATCGTTGGTGAGTCTCTTCATCCTTCAGACTTCGCCGTGTAAGTGGTACGTCATTTGAGCACAGCGATGTTTCAAACTAATAAACGCATCGCGGTGTGCAACGGGAGATGGAGATGTAACACTATTACCCCCCCCCCCCTTTTCCCGCAGAGGAAACTAAAAGTCTACCCAAGAAGGACAGCCAACAATGCCCCAACAAACAACGCGCACAGTCAGAGTCATGTTAAAGATTGGTTAATATACAAAATCGTCAGTAATATACTCAAAGTGTTGTATTGATAAATACTAACTAAAATATATCCAGCAACAGCAATGTGAATTTCATGAACTAAATTAAAGTTAAATTAATAACACTGACTAACAAAAAAAATTTTTTTTTTTCTTTCTCTAACATTTCTATGTTTTTCTGGTCAATTTTAATGCGCTGTTTTTAAATCTGCAAACCGTTTTTCTCTTTCAGGTCGGGATCTCTAGAAATACGCAATTGAAGTTTTTTAACAACGCATACAGTATTACAACATCATTTGTACAAGAAGTATAACAGTTATGTAGGCTTGAATTTCTTTGCAGTCGACTTTCGTCGGTGAATGGCATGTGGTACATCGCGATGAAGCATCCAACAATAATCGGCAAGCATGGTCACACTCCACCGTCCTTGATAACGTGACTTCATTACGGCGATATCTTGATGGAATCGTTCTCCATGTTCATCGCTGACTTCGCCAAGGTTGTCAGGGAAAAAGTCAAGATGCGAATCGAGCAAATGGATTTTGAGGGACATGTTACAGCCCATAATTCTGTATGCATCTATGCACTGCTTAACAATATGCACATAGTCGACAGATTTGTGATTTCACAGAAAGTTATCGACGATAGATTTGAATGCCATCCATGCGCGAAGTTCACTACCATGTAACAAGTTCTCGAATTGTTTGTCTGCAATAACTTTCCTAATCTGAGGTCCTACAAAGATACCTTCCTTTATCTTTGCATCGCTAATCTTTGCATCGCTAATTTGCGGAAACTTTTCTCGAAGATAAGTGAAAGCTTTGCTCGTTTTATCTAACGCTTTTACGAAATTCTTCATGAGCCCCAACTTTATATGTAACGGTGGTAAAATGATGCTGTCTTTGTTAACTAATGGCTCGTGTATTACATTTTTATGCCCGAGCTGCATACGATCCCTGATAGGCCCCACCTTTCTTGCATAATGTTCCTGTCTGTTGCGGCTGTCCTATTCACATAGGAAGCAACAAAATTTAGTATACCCAGTCTGCATGCCCGTGAGAATTGCAATGACCTTTAGGTCTCCACAAATCCGCCATTGCTAGTCATTGTACTTTATTTTTGCCAAAAGTATAGCCATATTGTCATAAGTTTCTTTCATATGAACAGAGTAGGTGACTGGAATTGATGAAAATAAATTTCCATTATGCAATAACACGGCTTTTAGACTAGTCTTGGAAGAGTCGATGAAAAGTCGCCATTCGTTGACTATGTGCTCATGACCGAGGTGCACCATTAGACCTTTTACATCTTTGCAATAGCAAATGTCATCATCCATCTCAAAGTATTGAACAAGTTCTCTGTATCTATGACGAAATTTAGATACCGGAGTATTGGGCGCTAAAAGATTCCATTCTTTGAGTCGCGAACCGAGTAATTCCGCTTGTCCTTTGGTGAGAGCGAGATCACGTATTAGATCTGAAAGTTCTGAATGGTTAATTAAGTGAACACCATCATTCACCGGTACATAATCCGAGTCAGAATTAGTTTCTAAAGCAGGTAAACTATCACTTTCTGATATTTCATTCACGTCCAACGGATATTGTTCTGGTGGAACTGGGATTGGACACGTGATTGGATCATGAGGCACTGGTTTCGAAACCGATTCAATATTTGGATAAACCACAGACTTTCTAGTTTTAAAAGTGAAACCATAGATATTTGTCAAGCAGAAGTAACAATCAGTAGCGTGATTTGTCAGTTCACGCCATATTACTGGCACTCCAAAAGGCATCGACTTATGCTTCGGCGATTTTCGTAACCAACCTGCCAATGTATTTGCACAAGTCGAACAAACTGCATTTGGCTTCCAAGATTTATTTGCATCATCAACTTTCGAATCGAAATAAAGTTCATATGCTTTCTTTAGCAATGGTGAAAATTTTTTTCTGGTGAACACGATCGGTAAAATATCTGCACACGTAACAGCCGAATTTCTACAACTTCTAGAAGCCATATTTCACTCAGAATTATTTCAAAATACAGTAACTATTTGAAATATAACGTAACATATGTCATGCATCTTTTAGCAGTATAAAAAGTAGAATTATTTTGCATTTTATTAATTTTTAAAAAGTTATATAGTAAAAATGAAACGGAGCAAATAACGGTTTCCCAAAAATATATTTATTCACAAATATCTTAAGAACCCGACGTGATAGAGATAAACGGATTTCAAATGTGAAATCAGCGCAAGAAACTGACCTAAGAACACTTATTCTTATATAAGAAAGAAAAATGTTGTTTGTCAGTATAATTGAAGTACTTAAATGGAAATAAAAAAAATTTTTAACAACAAGTCATTGCTTTCATAAGTATGAATGAGAAGAAGTGACCGTATTATGATCCCATAAAAAAAAGTTCTTATGCTTCCGTAGAATATAAAGTAATTAAATGAGATCAGTTTTAATTTCTAATGTTACTGATGCACAAATAAAATAATTAGCAATGTTCCTGCCAAGAATCCATTAATGTCAGTGTCACAAGGATGACTCATGATCACTACTGTCATTGTGATGAAATTTAAAAAATATCCACAAAAGTGATAATAAAAGCTCCAGACACATATGATAGGGTGGTAGAGTGAAAGTTCATTGATCATGTGCAGATGATAATGTACATTAGAAGATATGAAACGAATGTCATTGGTGCACAACTCCGATGCAAGTGTGAAGAGGCTTAGTGAAATGATGTACGATGCTGATTCATCCGTGTGCACTTATCTCTGTAATAACTAAATCAACTATGAATTGGTAAAAAACAACATATACCTAATTTAATGATAAATTACTTTGGAACAAATGTAAACAAATATAAACTGGTGATTACTGAAAAAAAAATTAGGTTTCGTCTTTGAAATCAGCTTTATTAGATGTGGAATATAGTTCAATAAGTTCTGTTGTGTGGGTATGCTAAAATGTCACTTAGCTTCCAAACTGCTGAAGTGTTGATGCTGCTGTTTCCGTCAATTCGTCTCTGTGGCGAAGACTCGTCTCCTGGTCGAGGCAGGTATCTTCACAACCCGTTGAATGTAGGTTTCAAGTGTCGATTGCAAGCTTTGAACCGCAATACAGCTGGTATCGAAGAATCGTACCTCAAATTGTCTCGTAAACCCGTACCACAAATCTTAGACGGAATAAAAGAACTAATTCCGCCGCTAAGTCTTTGTTTTCCCGATATTAATCAGACGCTTGTCCCGCTGTCCACCAATCGAATATTTTCTCTGAATTTTTATTGTCCCTGGGCGAATATCATATAATTCAGGGAATACGAAGAAAATCACCATAGTTAATTTACTGGAACATTTTCGACTGGAAAGCGGCAAGTGGCTTGTGTCTGGTTGGATACGTTTAAATATGCATACAAATTATTACACATGATAGTAAATATATGTATATGATGTCATCATCATCCGTTCTCCGTTTGGAATCTGGGGCTACCTCTGCTTTTGGTTCTATGAGAGACCTAGCACGAAGCAATCGCCAGCGCTTTGCTGTGGTGGTTCATGAATATATCATTTCACATGCTGAGGTTGGCAGCCTCGTAAGGACCTGTAGAACCATCAGCAAGTTCAAACATGTTAAATTCAAAGTTTATAAAATATATTACAACTCACCCCAAACAAGTTGGGAACTAAACTTCTTGCTCAGTAGAAAAGTCTTGGCTCGTGATAAAGATGCCTCGAACATGCGTCTGGTGTATTATTTCTATTATAGAATCCCTCTGTGACTTTGTGAGTGGGTCATATAAGGAGTCCGGTTTTCGTATTAAAAGGTAGAGTTTCCTCACTGTATTAGTCCAAAGGTGCCCCAATACTTGTTTTCCGTTCATATAAGTTCAGAATCCTAACTTCTACTCCTTTTTGGCTTCAGTCCTTTGACGATTCTGGAATGCAGTGTTATATGTCTAAAATGTACTACGTTATATCGTAGTTCTCGGCCCATGCTCACATGTTGTTTACTACAGGGTTTTCCGACAAAGTTACAATCAACGAGAAAGTCTATTAGCTTCTAAACTGTTAAGCCAATAGCATTCGAAAGTACATGTTATGACAATTTTCCATATGGAATTTTCTGCATGACTCATGTTTTTGTAGAAGTCAAACAGTCAATTTTCTCTATAAGGAGTTACTATATCAGTTTATTCTCGGTAATGTTTACCACTACAACTTCTTACATCATCCACGTGTCTGTAATCTGTCACCAGTTTCTATAAGAGACTAGCACTCCACGTGAAACATAACACTGGGTCACTACATGAAAATGACCTTGCCAGCCAATCTGGTCTGATTAATATCAAACTCTCAGGTAAACAAACACGACACAAATGAATGGAAAGAGTGTAAACAATGACTCGAAAACACTAATAATGTCGGATGAGAGGACAATAGAATGTGCCGACAACTGAATAGTGCAAATAATTAGTACGCACAATTGTAACGTACTGTTTATGCGTGATGTGAAAGCTGGCAGAGTGAACGTGTCGTTTGTCACCTGGACAGTGTAATGTAGTGGTGTTGATGTAGGTCACCAGCATGAGGCGCTGCCAGGGTTAATATGGTCACTCACACAAAACAGCGTACATGTTATAGATGTGTGGTACTGGTAATATGATGTGCTGAGTGTGGGTGTAGACGTGAACGCGAATGCTTGAAGCTCTTGATAAGGTCAATAATGCACCCATACACTCGCATGCAGTAGTCAATGATGAATTGAAGACTGCTGGCACTTTTCACACATTTATTTACTACACTGACAGTATCATCAACAGGGACAGTCAAATTAACAAAATCAAAGACTTCACATAAATAGAATGACTGTTAAATGTCTGGTAATCAAAGGCTTGCATCATACATCGGTTAGGACATACCCAATCATCATCTGTCCTTATGTTACAGTTTATAATGTAACTTCCGTACCATTGACTCAGCGCGTCAGGTACTTAATTAACTCCGTCGTCCAAAACAACGAGCTCCTAAATTGCGTAGCAATAATACATAAGGCTGTTATTCAGCTGGCATAGGCCGCCAGGTATATTTCCTCTTGCTGAAAAATATTGGCCGTAATCCAGGGCCTCAATATATAGACAGCTGTGTATCCTTGTTAGCAGGCACGATCAAACCATGCTAAACATATTTACCGCCAACCTGTGGCGTCCACAATAATTTATCATCATCATTAGGCTTCTGTTAAATAGGAAACACGTAGTCTCATTTGGCTAGAACAAGAAGCAAAGAAGGAATTCTGTCTCTCAAGATCTGTGAGCTTCACTGGCAGATCGGTAACTTCAAATGTTCTGCAACCAAACACATATTAATATGAATGTTTCGTTACCTTTATACAGAATCCTCCGGATACACAATTAACAATTAACGTCACTCTTGACGAACAAAGAATCACTGCGGAAAACATTGACATTTCAGTCATATCGAAAACTTTCCAATCCCCACGATGATCTAGAGGAAAACACAACGGACTTCATGTCCGACAGCCCAAGAAACTCTCTCCCTGACGGAAGTTTCCTCAGTTCGCGCTCAATACTTGCGCATGCCCAGACAGCATAAAACTGATCAACGTTAAGACAGATCAACGACAATGATTTGAAAAGAAAGGGAAGATAACCCTCAAACAACCTGACATAGAAGTTAACTCCCAGTTGTCCAACTTTGACCAACAAAAGTATAAAAGGATTTACCTTTCATGACTCCGTCAAAAACGACAGCAACAACAATAAAGGTAATTAACCACAGCTGCAGGACCCCCTTATATCAGTTAAGTGCTTATAAAAAGGCACCAGCAAACGGACATACTTTTCTGAACCATATCCTAACTCTAAATCTAAGTGAAGAGAAAATTTGATTCCAATATAAAATTAAACAGCATTTCATTTATTTTAAACTGTTAATACTAACTGATTATTAAATTTGTTACCTTTTGTTTTAAAACTAAACAAACATAGTTGATTCAGTTATATATATATATATATATATATATATATATATATATATATATATATATATATATATATATATATATATATATATATATATATATATATATATATATATATATATATATATATATATATATATATATATATATATATATATATATATATACCTATATATATATATATATATATATATATATATATAGGGTGTCCGAACGAGAACAGGTAGATTTTGTTTTTGAATAACTAGTCTAAAAGTGAAACAATTGTCAATTTTATGTTACGTATGTTTTATTTAGACCTGGCAGTTATGTGTGGAACACTATATCATTTAAATGGCCGCCTCTGCTAGCCATACAGATGCGCGCCCTTTGGAGCACATTTTGCATGACATTTTCGCATGTTTCAACTTGTATAGCGGCGATATCCTCTCGAATATTGACTTTGAGTTGCTCAATAGTCTGTGGCTTGTTGATATAGACCTTCCCTTTAAAAAAAAACCCATAAAAAAGTCTAATGGAGTTAAATCTGGCGATCTTGAAGGCCAGTCGATGTCGCCAAATTTCGAAATTAATTTGTCCGGAAACATCCTATTCAAAATTTATCTTGTGTCGTGTGCTATGTGCGACGTGGCGCCATCTTGTTGAAACCACATGTCACGTAGGTCCAAATCCTCCAATTGCGGACCGAAAAAGTTGTTAATCATGTCCCGATAGCGTTCGCCATTGACCGTAACAACATTGCCATGAGCGTTATCAAAAAAGTATGGACCAATCACACCTCCAGCCCACATAGCGCACCAGACTGTCACTCGCCGAGGATGTAGAGGCTTCTCGTGTATCTCTCGTGGATTTTTGCTTCCCCAAATACGGCTATTTTGATTGTTTACGAAGCCACTCAGGTGGAAGTGAGCCTCATCACTCATGATGATTTTCTTCCCAAATTCAGGGTCATTTTCAAGGGCTTCTAACATCAATTACTGTAATTACGACGCCGTTCGTGGTCTGCAGGTTGAAGAGCTTGCGTCAGCTGGATCTTATATGGGTGTAGGTGTAGATCTTTACGCAAAATTGTGTGTAAAGATGACCGAGGTAGGCCAAGTTCTTGTGAACGGTGTCTGATGGAGGTGCCCGGTATTTCAGCTACACTTTCACGCACAGCAGCAATGTTTTTCAATGAACAAGCGCTCCGAGGTGCTGGAGGCCTTGAGCGATTCACCACCGAACCAGTTTCTTCAAATACCGCCACTAAACGCTGAATTGTGCATACTGCAGGCACATGATTACGACTCAAAATTTCACGTAATTTACGTCGAGTCACCGCAATTGAACACTGAATTTGATAATAAGTTTGAACTATTGAAACGCGTTGTTCATACGTGTACCTCTCCATAATGAATTTGCCACGTCTCTATTTGACGACTGCCAAATATGAAGTGACAGAAACAAAATCCACAGAAATGGCGGGCAATTCAAATCTACCTGCTCTCGTTCGGACACCCTGTATATATATATATATATATATATATATATATATATATATATATATATATCTATATATCTATATATCTATATATATATATATATATATATATATATATATCTATATATATATATATATATATATATAACCCCATGGGACCGGAGCATATATATATATAATGTATATATGTCTAACAATAAATACAAGAAAAATATATAAAACATATATATATTTTAGATATATGCATGTACTACTTGTATTACATATATATATTTAAGAAAGAGAAATGTTTTCAACATATATATTACAAAAAACGATTCACATATATACATATATACAAATAATGAGGAATCCTCTTTTGCACCAAACTGGATAGTCTCCTTTTGGCTGCTAAGTCCCGCATTCAACAGCAGAAGCTGTGTAGGACAGCTGTCATCTTATATATATCGCTGTTTCTAGTGCTATATATATATACATATGTACTATATATATATATATAAAATATATATATATATATATATATAATATATATATATATATATATATATATATATATATATATATATATATATATATATATATATATATATTTACCTCTAAACAGAGCTATGCATTATAAGAGGAAATTAGCTGAATTAACTCAGCTGGGGGCTTGAACGGGCTAACAACCTTTGCTTAGATCCTTCACAAAAGGCGACGGACAGTTATAAGTTAACAAATGTTCAGCGCTAAGCAGCATTGTTCTTGACTTCTGCATTATCTTGTGAAATCTCCCGTAAGGTAGAAGCATCATTATCCTTCTATCTACATCCCTGCCAAAAATAATCCTGTGCCCAGGTAGACTTCTTTGGCGACCAATTTAGTGGCCAAAACTCAAGAGTATCTAATATGGGCTTCAATGGAGTCTATCTTTGCACAAGATTACTCTTGGCAGAACGGGCTGATCACCCGTTTGCCAGTCACTTCGATTACGGAAACAACAGCAAATGGATTGATTTGCCGTTGCCCTAAAGACGCCAATAGGCGTGATGGGAAACAATGGCAAAGAAAACCTATCTGCTGTTGCCCTAAGACGCCACTAGGCGTAATGGCCACTGACTGCTTTGACGGTCGGTGGCTAAGGACGGAAGAAGAAGAAGACTCTTGGCAGAGATGTAGATAGAAGGGTAATACCGCTTCGATCACATGGGAGTGTTCACAAGATATTCAGAATAAGCGAGAACAATACTGCTTTGGCTGAGTATGTTAACTCTGTAATTCTGCCGACACTTTTGTGAAGGATTTAAGCACTTATTAATGTCAGCTCGTTCAAGCCCCCACCGCTGATTTACTGAGTGGAATTCTATTATTAAAATATAGCTCTGTTTAGAGTGTGTGTAGTAAATTAACTGAGACAAACATGCAGCAACTTTCAAATGATTAAATCGAAGTTAAATTTGTATAATTACAAATAACAAAATTTAATAATTACTTAAGTTTTAACAGTTGAAAAATAATTTTAATAGTTATGGATCAAGAAAAGTTATCATCATGGTCGTTATGGATTGTGAAATGTTACAAGAAGTTCAAGTGGCAACATATATTTGAACTTAGCTGCCAATGACGGTTCTGCTCCTTCTTATGGGTTGGCTCTTTTCACTCTGCTCACGCTCGTCTCTGGTCAAGGTTGTCGGGTGTAGCTCGTTTCCCAGAAATGTCAAGGAGAGTCTACAAAGTGGGTCCTTCGTTTTAAAGCTAAGGCCACTGTTCCCTTCTTGTTCCAGAGATAGTACTTTCTGCTGGTACCACCAATACTATGGTAAAAGAATAGAACGAAACGCTCTTCTGAGTATGGCGTTTTCCACCCCATAGTTATGGGTTCTTTTCTTCCAATACCACCATCCCAATTAACTCAGACTTTACCCTCGATGAGAATTAAATTTAATCACTCGGGAAAACTTTCTTTACATTTAAATAGAATAGCTTTCATAGTTACTTTATATTTAAATGAAAAAATTAATAATACAGATAGAGTCTGTTTACATATACATCGCCACTGATTAAAAAGTGTTCACAATATAAATTGAAAATGTTTTCATTTATGTTTTACACTGATTGAAAAGTTTGAAACTTCCATTGACTTTAAAATGAATATTTTCACATAGACATTTACACTGGTTTAAAGTTTGAAAACTTACATTAATTTTAAAGTGAATATGTTTATAGGGACATTTACACTGCTTTGAAAATGTAAGTATTATACTTAGAATGTACATGGGGACCCAAAGATGCAGCAATAGTGAATGCAGTCAGCGACCCATAGCTTGACTGCTTGCATCAGGATCAGCGAACCAGAGCTGGTCAAGACCGTACTCCACCTCCACGTGGTGGTCCTGGAAACAGTCTGCAGCAGTGCAGTCTGGCTGAGCGAGTACGGATCGCAGAGGGAAGGCAAACCCGGTCCCAAAAAATGCCGTGAAAAGTCGGATGTGTCGACAGAAAGGTGCAGATATCACAGCTTAGACGTAAACAGACACAACGCAACCACCGTCCTTTTCAGGGCGAACGAGGAAGAAGAAGAAGAAGAATGTACATCATTTCTTTCATCTTTCCCTCCCTGCTCCATATGGAACCTCGAACTACTTTATGTTTTTAGTTCTCTTTACGAAACTAGCAATAAAACAATCACCAGCCCGTGCAGTGGTGGTTCATGAATCATCATTCTATACGCTGAGGTTGCCAGCCTCAAATGACTTTGACATCCACTAGCGAGTTTCATATATTGAAATTCACATGGTAATATATATATATATGTTAATTCACATGGTAATATATATAAATTAAATCGACTCACATACCCAGATGAATAAAAGAGACTTGAATCGGCCTCTTATAAGAGGGGGTGTCGATTCAAGTCTCTTTTATTCATCTGAGCAAAAAATGGGCTATGAAAGAGCCAAATTGGCGTAAGTTGTGATTTAATTCTTCATTTAGCATATTTTATTACTAATTTCATATAAATAGCTTGATAAAATATTATATATATATTTATTATATATATATCTGATTTGAATATATATATAACCTCACACCTCACGGTAGAAGGGGAACGACTAAGTAAGTAAGTAAGCATGACTCAGCTAATGCAAAATTTCAAACATTACTTTTTCAGAAAATGGGCTGTACACATCCGCTTGCCCTTGGGTACAAACTTACGAACATGTCGATAAACTAATAACAACGTGTTCCCAATGTAACAATCATTACTTTATCAGAAAGTAATCTCTTACTGTGTCTGCCATCAGTTGTCTCCCCGTATTCCAAGGTTCGGTGATGGGCGTACCCGTGTCTTTTCAGTGATTAAGCACTGCGATGAGGCGATTTACGTATTAATCTGTATACTGATATCAACTGCGCCCACGATAGCCAACATGGTTAGGTCGCAGCCACTCCTTGCAACTCAGGGAGAAATGGAAAACAACCAGACATGTCTATTTATCCCTTAGAAGGGTGTAATAAGGAAAATACATAATATCTGCTACACATAGCAGAAAAAGAAAGAACGAAAGTGCGACAAATGAAAGCACACAATAAAATCAGTACCACAAATGTACCGATACTGCCGGAGTGAAACAAAGATCGATATGGCCGCCCCGTTCTGTCACAGAGATCCGTAGCAGCCGACCTTCGATGTGGAGATAATAGCTGATGATGATGATCACGTGTATCTATTTTCTATGCATTTTGTTTATTTCAGCATTTTCTTTTCTCGGTTGAAATGAAGAACAGTTGGACCTGAGTCAATTTCGCCAAATGTCTGTCAATTCGGCAGCCAAATTTTCGCCCAAATTCATGCAGCTGTAAATAAGAATTTAGAGACGCCTGTGAAAGGTTTGTTTGGGTAGGACCAGATCTAGGGTATTTGTCGGCTTAGGCGAACAGCTCACTGGCCGCCTTCAAGTAGTTTATATATACCCCGAGCAGGAAGCCTGCACCAATCATTCACAGGGTTTTATATTTTAGCTGTAGTTTCCTTTCCAATTTGTTTATGAGATTGCTAGCCCCACGCACAAACTCATATTAGTCGCCATGTGCCACATGCCTGTCGATAAAGTAGTCATCTTCTTTCTTTGTCTCTTAAGAGACCCCAGGCGACTACACTTGGCTGACTAGAGCATAGGAGAGGAAATGTACATCTTGCAAGATGAAACGCTTAAGAATTGCCATTAATATTACAGTTGAGAGACATAATTCAATACCATAATACCCGCCGTAAGTATTTCGGTGGGTCGGTTTGTCAGTCACATTTTGCACACCGTCATTTGCGCACTTTTTCTTTTAACATTCAACCACAGCTAAGGGGGTGCAACTGTGGTTGAAAGTTAGACAATAATTGTATTGTTTCCCCTTATATGTACTCTCCCGAAAATAGAAAAAGTGCGCAAATGAAGGTGTGCATGAACAATTTGATTAAGGAAAGGAGTCAACAATACGATTGATAAACAGTACATGAACTGGAGTTTCGTCAAACTTCGAACGTTGTTCTCGGGGGCAATAAGTCGACCATGGCTTCTCAGAGGCAGTAAGTCGACCAGGGCAAGATTTTAAAAGATTTACGAACAATTACGAGACATGTTGTCATAAAAGAAATGTTAGTTATTTAGTCAATTTACGGTCCATTAGATCATTATTACTGCTCCACATGTCATTTAGGTAAGGTTACTCCATGTCTTCATATTTAATACATCCATATAATTTTCACTACAAATATCTAATGACGGTCGCCTGTAATGAAATGACGACAGTAGTGCTAGTACCGTCTGTAATACATGTAACGGAAACAACACACTATAATAAATAACCAGTCAATGTTGACGGGCTATTGCTAGTTAGAAATAATGACAGAAAAATATTATAGGAACTACATCCTACAATAAATATCATCATCATCAGTTGCCATCTCCACAACGAAGGTTGGCTGTAATGGATTTCCAACGTCTTCTGTCTCTTGTCTTGGTGGTGCACTCTGATAGACTCTTTCCCGTCCATCTCTTGATGTTATCTTCCCACTTATAGCGTTGTCTTCCCCTTGCACGTTTGCCTTCAACTCTCCCTTCTGTTATGGTCTTCTGCAAGGTGTTATGCCTTTTTATGTGGCCAAAGTATTTTAGCTGCCGAACTTTGACCTCTCTCATTAGTTCTCTTTTCATACCTAGATTTTCTAGGACCTCCATATTTGTTTTCATCTCTTTCCAAGAGATACGCCCCATTCTTCTATATATCCACATTTCAAGAGCCTCAATTCTTTCTTCCAAATGCTTATTCATCGTCCATGTTTCTGCACCATACAGAAATGCAGAATATATATATATAACACTTTATGATTCTCAGTTTTAATTTGTGAGATAACTGTTTGGATGTCAGTATATGTTTCATGTTGTTGAATGAAGCTTTGGCCATTCCTATTCTCTTCTTGATTTCTGTTTCACATCTGCCATCTTCTGTTATTATATGACCAAGATATACGTAGCTCTTGACTTGTTCCAGGATTTTCCCATTTACGCTTATCTTTAATGTGGGTTTATCGTCTGTTTTGCTAATTATCACAGTTTTTGTTTTCTCAATATTAATGTCGAGTCCATATTCATGACTTATACTGTTCACTTGCTTCACTAGTTCTTGTAACTCCTGTTCGCTTTCAACTAACAACACGGTATCATCTGCATATCTAAGGTTGTTTATTGACCTTCCACTGATGTTCAGTCCTGGTATTTCCTGTATGTGTTTGAAAATTTTTTCGGTGTATAAATTAAATAGGCAGGGGGACAGCACACAACCTTGTCTGACACCTCTTTTTATGTCTATGTATGATGAATAATTCCTTCCCGATCTTACTGTGGCAGTTTGCTCACAATAAAGGTTACTGAGTATTCTTATATCTTTTCCATCAATACCTATGTCTTTGAGGCATTCAATTATTTTCTCATGATGAATTCTGTCAAAAGCCTTCTTATAGTCAATGAAGCACATATACATACTTTTTTGGACCTCTGTATATTTTTCTGCTAATATTCTTAGGCAAAATATTGCCTCTCTTGTTCCACTGTTCCGTCTAAAACCAAACTGTTCTTCTTGGATTTCGCTGTCTACTTTACTTTTTATTCTTTCCTGTATGATTTTGAGCAGCATCTTAATTGCATGACTCATCAGGCTGATTGTTCTGAAGTCTGAACATTCTGTTGCATTTGGTTTTTTGGGCAATGTTATAAAAACTGATGTCTTCATGTCGTGTGGTAAATATCCTGTATTGTATATATCGTTGCATATTTCTGTGAATAAATATAGAGACAGAAAAACACATGGTTTCATCGTCTCATGAGATTTGAATACATTGATCCATTTTAAAAGAATATTATTGATTTATACAGAATAAACTGGACATGTGTTACATAATCCCATACAGAAATTCATTCACGAGAATAATGCAGTCCCGGCTGTGCATACTCTGTATAAATAACTATTGATATTGCTCTATTTGACAGTAGTAAGGAACATATTTACTAACTACGTTGCTTCTATCTTCCCTGCGTTACTTTAATTGAAATGAAGGTACAGTATATAGCAAGGCATTCTACATACTTCTCCCTAGTGTACGATTTAAATACGCAATATTGTTTCATCAATTCAAACTATTACATAGTTAATACGACAAATTTATATCTGCTATACAGTCATAATATTATAAATTAGATTTTAGTTTGTTTGGTTCTTTTTCTTGCAGCAAAACTTATTTTTTCTTCATTGCCTTCTCTGATCACTATGTACTTCCTTCTTCGTCTATTTCGTCGCTGTCAACATTTTATCCATGAATTAAACAGATTTCTTTTGACCTTTCTAACTCTAGAGACTTTCAAAATTCTTGCTAATTAATATTAATGTAGTAAATTGAATTTATTTCCCAATGTCACAGATGTTACCAAGCATGAGTTCGCTTTCCGAAATTGGCAGCTTTATGGAGTTCTGTTTAGCGTTTCACAAGTTAGAGTTAACATTTCAAATAGACTTTTAATTTTTGAACTTTCATTATTTCCACTATCAGAGACTTACCAAGTTTCAGTACGCTTTCCAATATTAGAGACTTAATCATGTTTAATAAGATTTTCACAATAAGAGAATTGCCAACTTGGAAATAACTTTTCCAAAATATTTATTAAATTCGAATTTACTTCTCTAGCACCGTACATTTATTAAGTTTAAACTAGCAAAAACCCGCCAAAATTGGCAAGTTTTAAATTATAGTGTGTTGTTTCTGTTACACGTTTTACATTGCTGCTTCTTCTATAGTCTCGCTTTCTCGCTGTGAATGACGCGTTCGTCTCTTCCTTTTAGCCATCTTATCATTTTGATCCATAATAATAAGTCTGCAATACTTTAAATTAAAATTTTGTCTTGAAGAAACAATAAAAAAACTTACATTTTAAGGTTATTTTTAAGAAAAATTATGAGTTAAATCCGTTTCCCGAATGAAACTGGACAGGAGAGTATCTTAATTGTCTGTTGATTTAATGCACACCGTCACACTTTTCTATTTTCGCGAGAGTACATATAAAAGGAAACAATACAATTATTGTCTAACTTTCAACCACAGTTGCACCCCCTTAGCTGTGGTCGAAAGTTAATGTACTCTCTCGAAAATAGAAAAAAGTGCGCAAATGACGGTGTGCAAAATGTGACTGACCGACCGACTGAAGTACCTTACGGCGGGAATTATGGTATTTGATGATGATTAACTTGTGCAGTATCACTAAACTTCTGAACTTCGAATTAAATTTTCCATCCCATTAAACTTACAAAGTTTCAAAAAACTTTTGTTTCATCATATATTCGCCAAAGTTCGAATTAACTTTTCCAACATCATAAACGCACCAAGACTGAATTAAATTTCCCGGTATCAGATACTTATCACGTTTAAGTTTCCTTTTTCTAATCAGTTGGTGCTCACTTTTATCAAGCAAGATAGCACTTCACTTTTAGTTTATTTAATTTCTTTAATTAATCTTCAACTCAAATATCAAGCCAGTCCTATTCTATGGCTCTGAAACACGGAGAACAACAAAAACTAACGACAAAACAGTCACATACATTCATAAATGGATGCTTGCGTAGAATAGAAGGATTGAAATGGTATGACCAAGTCAAAATGTGGAACTGATGACAAGAACCAGACAAGTGTCAGTGGTACAAGAGATGAGAAGAAGACGCTGGCAATGGATAGGACACACATTGAGGAGACCTGTTGATAGCATTACAAGGCAGTCCTTGTTCTGGAATCCCCAGGGAAAGAGAGGCAGAGGTAGACCAAAAAAAAAACACACGGAGAAGAGAACTGGAGACAGAAGTAAAATTAATGAGGAAAACGTGGAAAGAATTTGAGCTGTTGGCAGTTGACAGGAGGACTTGGCATATTTTTGTTAAAGGTCTATGTTCTTTGTGAAGCTACAGGGTATTGATTGACTGAATTTCTTTAATTAGTTCTCACTTCTTCTTCCAAATTAGTACTCACTAGTCCAAGCATTTTAGTTATCGACTTTTATAAGAAAGTTAAATATTACTTTTCAAAACGAGGTAGTGCTCACATTTCTTAGCACGGTAACGCTCACAAGTCCTGACAAGCTAGTGTTCGCATGTCCTAATATGTTAGAGCTCACTTGCACGCGAAAGTTAGTGCTCACGTGTCCTTGTAAGCTAGTACTCACTTGTCGTAATAGGTTCTTGCTCATTTGTCCTTGGAGTTTAGTGCTCAATTGTCTAAGCGAGTTAGGTAGTGCTTACTTGTTCTAGAATTTTCATGTTCACTTTTCCAAGGAAGTTAATGCTCACATGTCCTATGAGGTTAATGCTCACGTCTCTTACGAACTTAGTACTCACTTGTAAGAATGTTAGTGCTCACCTATCCTAAAACGTTAGTGTTCACATGTTCCCTTAAAATAATTAATTCTCATTTGTCCTAACAAGTTGGTGATCACTGTGACGTATAATGGAAATAAAGCCTGCTGTATCCGACAGTCTTCCGTGACTACGGCGTAGTTCTATGATTCGTTCGCAAAGTCAAACATTTGACAGACTGCATTACTCATACTTTTATCCACGCCTCTTTTTCTTGAGATGTAAACAAACAGACATATTACCAACTTCCGCGACCTGCCAGCATAACAGGCAGCGAGCTCTGATTTGTTTACCTAAGTTTCTCACGCGAGCGGGTCTGCCAATCATCAAGATACCAGACAGACGCACGTGGGATAAACACTTAACCATTTGGTCTTCAGATACAGGGGGAATCTCTGAGACGATTAACATTTCATCTCGAGACGCAAGCGATTTTGGAAGAAACCCCGTTATCGGGGCGAGTGCCTTTGATGTCGGGCAAGCAGCATTCGACGAGAGAAATGGTGGCCGGCTTAGAGGACGTATCATCTGGTCCTCAGTTTCTCGAAACTTATAGTTCGCACGTTCATGCGAAATTAACACCATTAGGGATCTAAGAGCCAATGAATTTATATAAACAGCGGTTCCTTAAACTCACTGATCAGTTGTCGCTCAGAATTTTGGATAATCTAAGCTCGTTATTCTAGAACCATTGTGGGAATGTGTTATTAGCATTTCGTGGGGATTGTTTCATTTCTGATTTGTGGTAATAGAAATTAGCATTTACGTGATTTAATGTGTTAAGTTTACCATTATAATTCACTGTGATTTCTAGCGTTAAAACTAGCGAAATAAATAACTATTTTTCTTTGCCAGAGGAGTACAGTTAGAATGATAATTTTATCACCCGCTTCTCTCACCAGAAGATACGGTAGTTGACTGATTAAGTGTTAATCGTGACTATAGTGACCGAATAGGATTAACGTTTATTTCGTTTTGTGTTTTATAGTAAGTGACTATTGTTCATACCTTATGACCAAACTTACAGGCGCCGACAATAAAATAACTATTAACGACAGACGATATTTGTAAGTGCACGTAGGGGTAATTAAACAATAGTTTACAGTGTGAGCTGATCGCTGACGCGCACGCAGATGGGGCGGGGAGGTGCATGCATTGGTCCGAACCTGAAAGCGCAGCGCGGGCGAAAATCTGACCGTATAGTTGTAAATAAAGTCAACGTGTGCCCTTTAACTTTAAGCAGGACTGCCGGAGAGGGAAAGAGATTGTCTCGTCCCCGTCCCTGCACATATATAATAGTTGCAATTCTTTTTCATAATGTCTTGTTTATTTCTCGCAGACCTGACAGAGCGGCCAGCGGTTTTTTTCTCTTTATTTTTGTCTCCAGTTACTGATTGGGTTTATGCTGTCTTCTTCGTGGCTTAGGAGTCCCAAGTCCATGTTGTGAACAAGACTGGCTAAAAAACAAATAAAACATTTATCTATTAAGTTTAACTGGACTATCAATTCCCAGATATATTGTTCCAATTTATCAGCCCACGGGAGTGGTATACGAATTGATAGCAACATCTAAACTTGTGACAGACGCAGCACTGGATTTATTCAGAAAGTTGATTTGTTTCAAAATCGGCACTCACCACAGAGCCAGATGATAGGATTTACCAATCAATCACTTAACATCATCAGTAACAATTGTTAGCAACTAGCTGTGTCCAAATACCAGAAGTATCTGTTTTTCCATTCTTTGTTGTGAACACTAGATCTCGATTTTTTTCTACCATTAACTATTCGAGGTGACATTATCGATCCAGGATTACCTCACCAAACTTGGCGTCCACCTTATAAAATTATTGTCAAGGCTGGACTGCGGCCAAATTTAGCACTGAACCCTGACAGTATCAATATCGATAAATATATTCAGGATAGCTGTACATTCCAGGACTCACATTTCGTAGCTCGGTAACGCTCACAAGTCCTGACAAGCTAGTGTTCGCATGTCCTAATATGTTAGAGCTCACTTGCACGCGAAAGTTAGTGCTCACGTGTCCTTGTAAGCTAGTACTCACTTGTTATAATAGGTTCTTGCTCATTTGTCCTTGGAGTTTAGTGCTCAATTGTCTAAGCGAGTTAGGTAGTGCTTACTTGTTCTAGAATTTTCATTTTCACTTTTCCAAGGAAGTTAATGCTCACATGTCCTATGAAGTTAATGCTCACGTCTCTTACGAACTTAGTACTCACTTGTAAGAATGTTAGTGCTCACCTATCCTAGAACGTTAGTGTTCATAAGTTCCCTTAAAATAATTAATTCTCATTTGTCCTTACAAGTTGGTGATCACTTGTCTTAAGAAATTAGAGCTCATTTGTCCTAACATTTCGATGTTCACTTGTCCTAGGAAATTAGTACTCATTTGTCCTAACATGTTTGTTATCACATATCAAAGAAAACTAGTGCTCATTTTTCCTTGGTGATCACTTGTCCTAGGAAATTAGTGCTCATTTGTCCTAAAAAGTTCGTAATCACTTATTCTATTAAGTTAGTTCTCAATTGTACTAACTAGTTGGTGATCACTTGTTCTATGAAGTTAGTTCTCTTTTGTTCTAACACGTTGGTGATCACTTGTTCTATGAAGTTAGTTCTCATTTGTCCTAACAAATTGGTGATCCCTTGTCCTATGAAATTAGTTCTCATTTGTCCTAACACGTTGTTGATCACTTGACCTATTAAATTAATTCTCATTTGTCCTAACAAGTTGGGGATCAATTGTCCTATGAAATTAATTCTCATTTGTCCTAACAAGATGGTGATCACTTGTCCTATGAAATTAATTCTCATTTGCCCTAATAAGTTGATCATTTGTCCTATGAAACATATATATATATATATATATATATATATATATATATATATATATATATATATATATATATATATATATATATATATATATATATATATATATATATACATACATATATATATATATATATATATATATACATACATATATATATATATATATATATATATATATATATATATATATATATATATATATATATATATATATATATATATATATATATATATATATATACGAGGGGCGTTCAGAAAGTAATGCACCACATCGTTTTTCTCAGCTAATAATGAAGATAAGATAGAAGCATGACATTTTGCAAACTTCAAATATGGCATGTGCCAATTGTGAGCACCAAATTGCACCGCAATCGGACAAATAATACGGCTGCCCTAAACCGTTGAAATGGAGCGTGTTAGCAGCTTGCGTTATAAACAGCGAATTGTGATATAATTTCTCGTTGCAGAGAAGGAAACTGTTGTGAACATTCACAAGCGTCTATGTGATGTGTATGGAAGTTTTGCAGTCGACAGGAGTACATTCAGTCGCTGGGTTCAGAGAATCAAAGAATCAGGTAGTGGGGAGATACGGAGCTGCTTGATCGGCCGCGCTGTGGACGTCCTGCCACAGCCACCAACGCAGAAATGTTGAAATGCACTGAGGGCATTATTCTTACTGAAAGGCGAATCACTACTCAACAATTGGCCTTACAGCTGTCAGTCAGCATTGGTAGTGCAAATGCAGTTATAAAAACTCTCGGATTTTCTAAGGTTTGCGCAAGATGGGTTCCTCGAAGTCTAACAAATGACCACCGATTGCAAAGGAAAGCAATTTCTTCTGAATTGTTGGAGCGTTTCAATGCTGATGGAGAGAACTTTTTGGCTAAGATCGTTACAGGTGACGAAACCTGGGCACATCATTTTGAACCTGAGACAAAAAGACAGTCAATGGAGTGGCATCATCCGCAATCACCAAGAAGAAAGAAATTCAAGACAACTCCTTCAGCTGGAAAGGTCATGATCACTGTCTTTTGGGACATTGAAGGTGTGATTCTTGTGGACGTTATGCCAAGAGGAGAGATAATCAATTCGCAAGCTTACATTAAGACATTGAAAAAACTCAATCAATGTTTTCGCAAAGTTCGGCCGCACAAGAATCCAACAGACCTGCTTCTCCTTCACGACAATGCGCGCCCTCACACAAGTCTGGCAACACGGGAAGCAGTCACCAAATTGAGTTGGACTGTACTACCCCATCCACCGTATAGTTCCGATTTGGCACCCTCTGATTTTCATCTATTTGGTCCACTTAAAGATGCACTCCGTGGGACAAGGTTTGAAGATAATGAAGGAGTGATTCATGCAGCGAAGAAATGGCTACATGATCAAGACAAAATCTGGTACGGGCTAGGAATACATGCACTTGTTTCGCGCTGGCATAAAGCCGTACAAGTTGATGGGGATTATGTTGAATAATACCGATGTTTACATGACATATCCATGTACATTGTGTATAAATTTCATGCTTTTTGAATAAACAGCTCCTGAGAAAAACGATGTGGTGCATTACTTTCTGACCGCCCCTCGTATATATATATATATATATATATATATATATATATATATATATATATATATATATATATATATATATATATATATACATACACACATACATATAAGAATCTTTATTCTCCAGAAAATACATTGATATGTAACGACATGATATAATAAAATACAACATGGCATATAGGAGATTTAGAATTTACATAAAGTAAATTTACATAAATTTTAACAGCGTTAATGAGGGCTGTTACCACATACATACATAGCAAATCTTAATTAGAAAGGGTGGCATAAAAAATACATATATACCATGATGCTATCATCACCCACTCTATGCTCCCCAAGGAGCCACTGGCTACATATGCTGTTGATTCTTTGTGAGAAAACCCGTACGAAGTAGTCACCAGCTCTTGCAGTGGTGGTTTTATATGTACATCATTACGTTATTCATACATGTCAATTCAAAAATTATTTATAAAATTTACATGTTAAAACTTACCTCAATAACTTTGGGGTATTATATCAAGACTGTTGCACAATACGGCTGTAGTAACTCACTGAAACTGTTTAAGATGCAGTCGTCCCTCTGTGAGTTAGGTTCTTAACTGCTTACACTTGAGGAAGATTTCTCAGACTAGGGGTGCTAAGTATTATCACTGAAGTTTACGTTTATTTTTATATTTTAAAACTAATCCTTTTGGTCTGTCCTCTCGTGGAATCTTATTACTACTCCTTATTCTGGCTGTCTGTGAGCGGTAAGAAATGACGAGGGTAAGAAATTCAGAGGGAAAATCTTTGAAAAGCGCTAGGTTTTAAAGTTGAATTTTTGCCCATTCACAAATGTCACCTTGTGAGGTTCTGTTGGGTGAAACCCAATCACAGTTTTAGTTTAGTTTAATTTCCAATTTCAACCCAAACGCAAGACAAGGAGTCCCATTTTTCTTAAATGAAACCCTCACCACTCATTCTGAACATTATTGACATGACCATATGAAGCTGTGCCCCTTAACCCCTTGAACCCGCTATAGCTGTTAGTCCAGCTATTTGTAATCCCCACAATTCCGCTCGGTTGACGTCAGGGGATTTTCACAGTTACCTGAATTCCCATAAATCTGTTATAAAGCTGCGTGACCGTCGGACAGTGTTTAGTACCTGGCTGGAAGAGCTAGATGGTAATGTCTGAATCGATAAATTGTCATTTGCTTCAGTAGTAGTTTGTTCTTTCTTGAAGGGAAAGTTAGTGGGACGTACTTTATGTGCTAGTGAGATAGTAAAAAGATAGTCCCTTGGCAGATATTGCCGTAGGGAAGTGGTGTTAGAGATTTCACTACATTAATGTATTGAAAGGTGGGGTAACCTTTCCTCGTAGCCTTTTCCTTCCCTAACTCAAGAGCAAAGCCATGCACTCATTTACAGCTGGGTAGACTGGAACCTGTCAATAACGTGAATCTTGTTACTTGTCAAATGTTGTACAGCTTTAGATATGAGAGTTTTAGTGTGAAAGAACTGCCTTTACTATAATATTGTAACTTGTCAAATGTTGTATAGCGCCAGGGAAGGAGGTCTGGAGTGAAATTGCTGCCTTTCCTATAATATTGTAACTCGTGAATTGTTGTATACCACTCTAGAAAATAAAAGTAAAAGTGCTGCCTTTACTTTATTATTGTATTTGTAAAATGAATGTTTTAACTTAGTCTGCGAAGTACATGATGATGATGATGATAATTGTGGTAAAGTGGGATGATATAAATATTTATAGGGACTTAGTGTACTGACTGAGATCAGCTGTGAAGGTATCTGTATCTAATATGTGTAGTGTTTTACAGATAACCTTACTTACTGCCACATATTTATATCTCAGTCAGAATTATTCTGGAATATTGTGTTGGCAACGTTATATGTCTAGGGTTATGCAAATGATGAAGTGTAAGTCACCACAACAACAACAGATAAACAATTTAATTATTCCACCACACTTGACAATATTGTGACACTCACAAACAGTCAACACTCTAGAAGACTATCTTAAAAGATTCAATGATAAATTTCAGATATGTACATATGTATTGATTTTCTCTACAATAGTGATCCTGATTCAACTACACAGTGAACCAGGCAATATAATAACATGTAATTTCAAATATTATGTACACAGATATAAATGTGGTCTTTGCATTGACATACCATATTAGTATTCTATGTGTGTGAGTTGTGATGTGGTAATAGGAGGTAATACTGGTTTTGTTCGTCAAGATAGATTCTTATTAGACATCATGACTGCATGTGCTTGTGTATGTTGGAACTAGTATTGGAGATGGTCTCAGTTCCGAACATTAAAACAATTAATTGCCCCTCTTTAATTAAGTTAGTGTCATTTACGAGGGGTACATAGTGTTGAGCTCTTTTGGCCACAGTGGGCTTAACTTTCGTGATGGCGGCAGGCAAGGACTCCTCTGCTCGACTATTCGCTGTTTCTGAAGACACCTCACTGGTTACTATAGGGACCCAAGAGTATGCTGTCAGCCTCTGGATTCAGCAAACGCTCAGACCAGGTGCGGCTTCAATACTAGGACCACAGTCCCTGAAACAAGAAGGATGTACCTCCTACTTCAGAACTAATTTATACTATCTGGCTAGACTGAGCACAATACATCACAAACACAGAGTTCAGAGCTTTATTTTTACTGCTATCTTCTTCTGAAGCAGTTTACTCCAGTATTAACCTCCTTAATGGTTACTACGCCTCTGCACTTTCAGCTATAAGTCCTTCCATATCATAAGGTAGGTGTCAGTGTACTATCTGGTAATTCCATGTAGTGTTACTTTTCTCCGACACCTTCTGTTCAGGTTGGAGCACTATATATATTATAGGCCTTGCCTCTTGTTCGCTACTGAACTGCACATATATACAGACATAAATTATCAATGTACATTCAATTTTCATTAAAAAGAGATCAAATATTTCAGCCTACCACAATTCATGGAAATAAACACAGATACGTTGACTAGCAATGAATTCTGGCACAAATACTGGCACAAATTCCCATCTGCTTATGTTCCAGGCTTTTATTTAGCAAAAATACGAGCTGGCTTCAACGCACTGTTGCTTTATCAAGCTTATTTGAACTAGTGGTCTCGAACTAACGCTATCAATTAACTATATTAACCGACCTAACCAATCAGGCCATCTCTACCCAATCGTTTGAAAAAAAGTACTCTTACTTCCGTCTCCCTTGACAACAAAAGATAGCATTTATAGTCCGACTAATCGTGTTTAGCCTTACATATCATTCCATCCAATCAATTCAAATGTAACTTGTGGCCTATTTCCGTACAATGGTGGTTTAAAATTCTTTCACTGAGCGATTCTGATGTTTTTGGGGCTGTCTGACACCCTCACTATTTTCTTTTGCCTATAATTTATTAATTCCTGGACTATTTGCGTAACACTTAACATATTCTTTGTTAGCAAGTCTTAAGGAATCCAAATATATAAGTTTAATGGAGCTAAGTGGCTGCGTTCAAAATATGTATTTTCTAGGATAGTCGTGTAGTTGTTTTTTTTTATTTTTTATGTTAGAACCGCCACCTGTCCTGCTGTACTGTCAGACTAATGTCAGGATTTCGGACATAAAACAGTAGAATGTCAGGTTTCCCCAATAAGCGTTTTTCAGGTTTTAAAACCTAACTCTGGGAAGGGTAGTGTTTTTTTATCACTGTCCGTCTGAAATAAAGTTAGTGCATGTGGCCTTACACGCGTGTTAGGGGTGGCATTAATATAGCGAGACGCGTGTTTAGTGTTGCTTGTGTTGCTGCCTTCAGCCCTCCCTTCTTTCTATCTGAGTCCATCTGTTCGTTCGTTTTGGTAACGTAGTATAATTAATGTTAGGATTAATTTAGGTCATTACGCAGTGTGCCTCTCAATGTTTTTCTTAGAAATGCAATACCCGTTTTAATGTGTTGTGGAAACGCTTGTATTTATGCAGTGGCTTATATTTAACGTGGAAACGTTACAATTTGCAGACGAAGCATAAAACAAAAGGGGATTTCGAGTACTGTCATTGTGACAGCACTGTTCTTTACCATTCTTCTTCCTTTTATAGAATTTATTTGTTAGGCTTTACATTTACTTTTAATTTATATATATGTGGATTAGAATTTCTCACGACAAATCCTCCCCTCTTAAAACAGACGTTATATGTCAGTCTATAATTCTATATACACATAGAGAAATTTATTATTATTTCTGGGGCTTACGGTGATTCTCATCACACGGATGGCGGCTTAAAAAATCCGCTCCCAGATTTGTTTTTCCACTTATATACTCTATGCGAAACTCATAGGGCTGGATCAATAAAGACCAACGGAGTAAACGAGAGTTCTCATGCCTAGCCTGTGCCAGAAACGACAAAGGTTTGTGATCCGTTTGCAACTTAAATGCCTTCCCATACAGATAAATATTGAATTTCTTTATCGCCCATATTACTGCAAGACATTCTTTTTCGCTAGTTGAGTAGTTGGTTTCAGCTTTATTCAACTTTCTGCTAGCATATGCCACTGGGCTTAGTTCCCCATCCAATGCATCTGATTTCTGTAGCAGAGTTGCACCTAACCCAATATTACTGGCATCAGTCCTTACTACAAATTCCTGACTTAAGTCAGGTAGTTTCAAAATAGGTTTACTTGTGAGCTTTTCCTTCAATTCTTGGTAAGCCATTTCACATTGTGGTGTCCATGTAATTCGATCTGGGTGTCCTTTACGTGTCAACTCCGTTAACGGTGCACATATGGAATTAAAGTTTTTGATATACTTTTGGTAGAAACCACATAATGAGACAAAGGATCTCACGTCTTTCTTGGCTTGTGGCCTCGGGGCTTTCTTTAGTTTCTCTAAATTTTTTGGGTCAGGGATCATGTTTCCCTGATAAACTGTGTGTCCCAAAAATTCCAATTCTTTACATCCAACGCAACATTTGGTTGGTCGGGCTGTTAAATTCGCTTCCCTAATTCGATTAAACAGCATGTTCAGAGAGTCAATGTGTTCCTCAAATGTTTCTGTTGCTATAAGGATATCATCCATGAAATTTGTAATGCATGGGTTATTCAGAGGGTCCAATAATTTTCTCATCATTCTAGAGAATACACTAGGTGCATTCTTCAATCCAAATGGCAATCTGTTAAACTCATAGTGTCCTTCTGAGGTACTAAAAGCTAGATATGGTCTAACCTCAGGCTTTACTGGAATTTGATAGTATCCTTTACTCAAATCCACTTTTGAGAAATACTTAGCTTTATTTAGTCTGGCAAACAACTGATTTGTATCCGGCAATGGATCCACCTGTCCTTCTGTAATAGCATTCAGTCTCCTGTAATCTATACAGAGTCTATGTTCTCCAGAGGGTTTCCTTAAAAGTACAACACTGGAACTATACGAGGATTCACTGTGTGAAATAATTCCTTCCTTCAACAAATAGTCTATCTCTTCCTTCAAAGCTTTCTCCTTAGCAAAAGGAATCGAATAAGGCTTCATACAGACAGGTGTGGGGTCTATCAGTTTCATATCATATTCCAATAAGTTTGTATGCCCCGGTCGGTCTGTTAACACCTCTGTATGATTATCTAGAACCTGTTGCACTCTCTCTTTCTGATTTTCCGTTAAATGTGTACTGATTTTCACCTGTGCCGCTGTCTCACAGGGGTGTAATGGATATTCAAATGATGAAAGTGGTTCCTTCTTCATCTCCATTGCAATGGACAAGGTTAGCAAGTGTGTCTCTTCCTGATGTTCTCTTTCCAAATATTTCTTCAGGAGATTCACATGATAGATTTTTTCTTTCCCCTTCTTATCTATCTTATAATTGGTTCTAGACACCTTCTCTAGAACTGTATATGGACCTTGCCATCCAATTTGTAACTTATTCTGATTTACGGGCAAAAGTAGCAGTACCTTCTCTCCCACAGCCAAATCTCTGTCTTTTGCCTTCCTGTTATAATAAGCAGCATGTTTCTTCCTGGCTTGTTTCAAATTTTCATTGGCAAGTTTCCAGCCAGTTTTTAAACGAGTGGTCAGCTCATTCACATATTGGTATGAGGATGTAATATTTTCCTCTGCCTTTTCATCCGTCCACGTTCGTAACAGAGCTTCAAGTGGACCTTTTATTGGCCTTCCAAACAATAATGTTGCCGGGGCCATACCGGTTGAACTATGGGGTACCTCCCGATAAGCAAAGAGGGCGGCGTGAAGGTACTGGTCCCATGTATCTGGTTTTTCGTGTGCCAACTTTCTCAGGATTGACATCAAGGTGCCATTAAACCGTTCCACTTGGCCGTTCCCTTGGGGATGATACACACTACAATGGTAGTGTTTGGCCTGGAAGATCCTGAAAACTTTTTCAGTTAGTTTCCCCTTGAACTGAGAGCCATTATCAGTCAAGATTTGATTGGGAAAACCTAACCTTGTGAAAATTGTGAGTAATGCCTCTGCCACATGTTTAGAATCAATCGATGACAGGGCTACCGCCTCTCCCCACATAGAACAAGTGTCCACCAGAGTCAGAATGTAGCTGTTCCTTCTCTTAGTTCGAGTGAGAGGCCCCACAAGATCCACGGCAACTCTCTCAAAGGGTGTTCCCACTATGGGCATTTCTCCCAGAGTTGCTGGTGCAGTCCAATGCTTAGGTGCTACTCGTTGGCACTCTGGACAGGATTTTACATATCGTTTGATATTTTCAGTTATTCCTGGCCAGAAATAGTGACAAGCTATTCGCTGTCCTGTTGCGCTGATCCCCATATGACCACTGAAGGGAATCGCGTGCCCTAGTTCCAACACTTTAGTCCTATATGAAGTGGGAAGGACCAGCTGTCCGTGACCATTGGATTCAGATCCAGCCTTCCTATAAATCAGTTTGTTCTTCATATAGAATTCTCCCTTGCCTGGAGGTGTATGTGATTTGGGCAACTTCTTGAAACACGGCTTGAGTGTTTTGTCCTCCGCCTGTGCCTTCCTCATCTCATCTGGATGAGTATTTATTGGATTTTCCTCCTCCTTTTTAGACTGTGATCTGGTCTGCACTGTTGCCAATATCACAGGTCTCTTGGGATTCCCCAAGAAGACATATCTACACCCCAATATCAGAGGGTAGATTGGCTCATTTATCACTGCTGCTTTTATGATTCCTTCCACATATCGCGTTTTCACCTTTATCCGGGCGACGGGAAGTGTCATGGTAGCTACATCCTTGGTTGCAGTTTGAATCTCCACTGTTTCTGTGGTGTATTGATCCGCCTGCACCAGGTGAGAACTCACAACGGAATCGTAATCTAAACCGGTATCATATAAACATCTTATAGTGACACCATTACAGATGACATCTTCACACACTGGGGGGTGGTATGGTTCCTGTAGTTCTGCATGTTTGACCTTTTTTTTCCTTTTTCCCCGATGTCATAGCAGCACAATGAGGAGGTTTCCTTCTACAATGGTCAGTGTCATGATTGTTCATCTTACAATTCTTACACCACCTTTTCCCTTGGTTGAAGGATTTTCTTTCATCATATTTCCTTTCATCGAATTGTGGGTTTTTATTTTTATTTTCATACCGTGGCCTATCAAATTGGTGCTTACCTTTGTTTTGATCCCTATGATCAAATTTATTAAAGTTCTGTGGTGCCCTAAAATTATCCACCTGTTTCTTTTTATTACCTGATACTTCTGCTTGGGCCGCTTGATACCTTTCTGCAACATTTAGCAACTCACCCAGTCTCTCTGCACCTTGTTCCATGAGAAACTTTCTCAGGTCTGGAGCCATGGACTCTCTTAATTGTTCTATAAGGATCATTTCCTTAAGATCTTGGGTTTTCCCCAGAGAAGTCCATTTCTCCAAGTATGTCTCTATCCGTGCAGAGAGACTGGTGATAGGTTTCACCTGACAGTAGTTTAGCATTCCTAAATTTTTTTCTGTAAAATTCTGCGTTCTTCTCATATCTTAACAAAAGAGCCTGCTTTAGCATGTCATAATTTTCCTGATCATCTCTGTGCATTTTGGCAAAAACTTCATAAGCTGCCCCACGAAGTCCTTGAGATAACTTTAAGCTCCACCTTTCTCTCTCTAACCCATATGTGGTAGCTAATAATTCGTATCTATTTATATAGCTCTCAATATCATCGTCTTTCTCAACAAAATGATCTAAATGAAAGTTCATAGCTGAGGTTGAGGCTCCCTGAGTAACCGTAGCATCAGAGGCAAAGGGACTGGCACCATTTTCAGGAGCATGGCCTTGAAACTCCAACTCCCTTAGTCGTAACTCATGTTCCCTTTGTAATCTTTTATCTTCTGCTTCCCTTTCTGCAGCTAATCTCTTCTCTTCCCTTTCTGCAGCTAATCTCTTCTCTTCTCTTTCTGCAGCCAATCGCTTTAGCCTCTTTGTCAGCCTCAATCTGCAACCTCTTAGCCTCAGCCTCAATCTGCAACCTCTTAATTTCTTTTTCAGCCTCTAACCTTCTTTCGGCCTCAAACCTTCTTTCTTCGCGTTCAATAAATTTGTCACATTCAGTAGTGACATAGGTAATCATAACTTGCCCATCTAATCCCAACTCTTTTGCAGTCTGTACAGCCGCAGATCGAAATTTGGCCAGGTCCGCCATTTTATATCAGGTAATTAAATAAAATATCTAACTAAACAATATAATCTGTAATTATATATCCAATAGACAAAACAGGCCACCAAGAGTCAACCTTATTTTAATTCCACCCAAGGATACCTTTTAAACTTTTTATATTCCCTGAAGTGAATTACCCCCCAATATTTATACTAG
The DNA here is from genome assembly GCA_024509875.1 of Oreohelix idahoensis. Lineage (NCBI taxonomy): Eukaryota > Metazoa > Mollusca > Gastropoda > Stylommatophora > Oreohelicidae > Oreohelix > Oreohelix idahoensis. The sequence goes on along the minus strand of JAMPIV010021766.1, from coordinate 86,041 downwards.
TAAGAGATTCAAAATCCCGGACCGGACCCCAATATATGTGGTAAAGTGGGATGATATAAATATTTATAGGGACTTAGTGTACTGACTGAGATCAGCTGTGAAGGTATCTGTATCTAATATGTGTAGTGTTTTACAGATAACCTTACTTACTGCCACATATTTATATCTCAGTCAGAATTATTCTGGAATATTGTGTTGGCAACGTTATATGTCTAGGGTTATGCAAATGATGAAGTGTAAGTCACCACAACAACAACAACAGATAAACAATTTAATTATTCCACCACACTTGACAATATTGTGACACTCACAAACAGTCAACACTCTAGAAGACTATCTTAAAAGATTCAATGATAAATTTCAGATATGTACATATGTATTGATTTTCTCTACAATAGTGATCCTGATTCAACTACACAGTGAACCAGGCAATATAATAACATGTAATTTCAAATATTATGTACACAGATATAAATGTGGTCTTTGCATTGACATACCATATTAGTATTCTATGTGTGTGAGTTGTGTGATGTGGTAATAGGAGGTAATACTGGTTTTGTTCGTCAAGATAGATTCTTATTAGACATCATGACTGCATGTGCTTGTGTATGTTGGAACTAGTATTGGAGATGGTCTCAGTTCCGAACATTAAAACAATTAATTGCCCCTCTTTAATTAAGTTAGTGTCATTTACGAGGGGTACATAGTGTTGAGCTCTTTTGGCCACAGTGGGCTTAACTTTCGTGATGGCGGCAGGCAAGGACTCCTCTGCTCGACTATTCGCTGTTTCTGAAGACACCTCACTGGTTACTATAGGGACCCAAGAGTATGCTGTCAGCCTCTGGATTCAGCAAAACCCTCAGACCAGGTGCGGCTTCAATACTAGGACCACAGTCCCTGAAACAAGAAGGATGTACCTCCTACTTCAGAACTAATTTATACTATCTGGCTAGACTGAGCACAATACATCACAAACACAGAGTTCAAAGCTTTATTTTTACTGCTATCTTCTTCTGAAGCAGTTTACTCCAGTATTAACCTCCTTAATGGTTACTACGCCTCTGCACTTTCAGCTATAAGTCCTTCCATATCATAAGGTAGGTGTCAGTGTACTATCTGGTAATTCCATGTAGTGTTACTTTTCTCCGACACCTTCTGTTCAGGTTGGAGCACTATATATATTATAGGCCTTGCCTCTTGTTCGCTACTGAACTGCACATTTATACAGACATAAATTATCAATGTACATTCAATTTTCATTAAAAAGAGATCAAATATTTCAGCCTACCACAATTCATGGAAATAAACACAGATACGTTGACTAGCAATGAATTCTGGCACAAATACTGGCCCAAATTCCCATCTGCTTATGTTCCAGGCTTTTATTTAGCAAAAATACGAGCTGGCTTCAACGCACTGTTGCTTTATCAAGCTTATTTGAACTAGTGGTCTCGAACTAACGCTATCAATTAACTATATTAACCGACCTAACCAATCAGGCCCTCTCTACCCAATCGTTTGAAAAAAAGTACTCTTACTTCCGTCTCCCTTGACAACAAAAGATAGCATTTATAGTCCGACTAATCGTGTTTAGCCTTACATATCATTCCATCCAATCAATTCAAATGTAACTTGTGGCCTATTTCCGTACAATGGTGGTTTAAAATTCTTTCACTGAGCGATTCTGATGTTTTTGGGGCTGTCTGACACCCTCACTATTTTCTTTTGCCTATAATTTATTAATTCCTGGACTATTTGCGTAACACTTAACATATTCTTTGTTAGCAAGTCTTAAGGAATCCAAATATATAAGTTTAATGGAGCTAAGTGGCTGCGTTCAAAATATGTATTTTCTAGGATAGTCGTGTAGTTGTTTTTTTTTATTTTTTTTATGTTAGAACCGCCACCTGTCCTGCTGTACTGTCAGACTAATGTCAGGATTTCGGACATAAAACAGTAGAATGTCAGGTTTCCCCCAATAAGCGTTTTTCAGGTTTTAAAACCTAACTCTGGGAAGGGTAGTGTTTTTATCACTGTCCGTCTGAAATAAAGTTAGTGCATGTGGCCTTACACGCGTGTTAGGGGTGGCATTAATATAGCGAGACGCGTGTTTAGTGTTGCTTGTGTTGCTGCCTTCAGCCCTCCCTTCTTTCTATCTGAGTCCATCTGTTCGTTCGTTTTGGTAACGTAGTATAATTAATGTTAGGATTAATTTAGGTCATTACGCAGTGTGCCTCTCAATGTTTTTCTTAGAAATGCAATACCCGTTTTAATGTGTTGTGGAAACGCTTGTATTTATGCAGTGGCTTATATTTAACGTGGAAACGTTACAATTTGCAGACGAAGCATAAAACAAAGGGGATTTCGAGTACTGTCATTGTGACAGCACTGTTCTTTACCATTCTTCTTCCTTTTATAGAATTTATTTGTTAGGCTTTACATTTACTTTTAATTTATATATGTGGATTAGAATTTCTCACGACAATAATGATGAATCTAAAACTGGTGCAATATTACACTGTCCGTGCGGTTCTCGGAGACAAAGAAGAAATATGTTTTCATCCTCTTATCATGTCGTAAGAGACCAGTAATATGAGGTTTATGCATGGGGCGGGCAACCTTATCATGTCGTAAGAGACCAGTAATATGAGGTTTATGCATGGGGCGGGCAACCTTATCATGTCGTAAGAGACCAGTAATATGAGGTTTATGCATGGGGTGGGCAACCTTATCATGCAAAATAATGTACTACAAAAACTATCACCACAGGAGCACATTCAAGCTTTAATGTTAGCTGCCAGTAAGAGGACCTGCTGTCACTGCGGCTCTATGCTCCCTAGGGAGCGAAAATGGAAATTGTGATAAAACTGAGAATTTTATGTCAGATTATTGTTTACTGTGAGCTCATAATCTCGTAAATGTTGAATGTTAAGACTATCGTTATATCTCGATAGATTATCGCTAGATTTTTATTATGCTAGTAAAGGTAAAGGAACCCGTTACACGCCCATTGAGGCATATTGGGAATATGGTGTTAGGCCCATATTATCGTGACCGTCGGCACACGAGGGGTGATGTGGTCGGCATCACGCCGGCCGCCTTAACCTTCCTAGAGTTGCTCTGGTACCCATTTGGGGCTGGGTCGACCCAGGAGCCGTTTGTGGCCTAAAAAATTCCCGCCTCATCTGGGGATCGAACCATAGACCACTGCGCTAGGAAGCTAGTGCACTAACCACTATGCTACCGCGGCTCCCCATGCTAGTGTGTGACCAGAAAATGTAGCGCCATTAGAAGAATGGTAAGACTATCTTTATATCTCGATAGATTTTCCCTAGATTTTTAGAACTCTAATGTGTGACCAGTAATTGTAGCGCCATTAGCAGAATCATCATCATCATTTTCCGTTTCATTCTTTGTGGTGCATAGAGCCACCATTACAACTGGTCCACTTACACGAAGCCTACGTCAAACATTTACATGTTTTTGCAGCAATAATATCTGTAACACTTTGTTTTACAAGAAGGGGTTGCCAACTTTATGCACAACCTCACATTAGTCGTCTTATACGACATACTTGATGAAGCAGTAATCCCGTGTGTCACAGAACGGTTTCATGTGGGTGAATGAAGGAGTGAGTGTAAGTAAGGGTCACTGATGTTGTCAACACTTGTTTAACTCAGAGATTGAGTTCATGTCTGACTTTAAGTCAGCAATTTGTGACTTGTGCGTGCGCATGGTAAAGGCGTGTTTGGTGAACACAAGTCTGGGTGACTGAGAGAGTACCCGAATGTGACTAGGGGAGTCTGTGATTTGTTATCGAGCTGTGTGCTCGTATTTTGTGACAGTGGGAAACCACAGTTGTAATGGATATAGTGACAATTTTATAGGTCCTACCTATTGTCGTATAGGTGATGCATTTCCCGCCTAAGAGTGTTCCTGGAGGAACTGTGTGTCAGTGTTCATGTAGAACATGTTAATGCGTTGCATTTCCCGCCTTGGAGCTACTGTCGAGTAAGGCGTTGAATATTTCCCGCCTTGTAGTTATGATAATGTAATTACGTGCGTTGTTTGGTTCCCGCCTGAGAGCTATTCTTATAGAATATATGGCGTTGTTTCATGCGACAAGTCAAAAGATAGCCTCTCATTACTTCTGGCTAGGGATTACCGATGAGATTACCAGGTATGTAAATTCCTGCCCAGAATTCCAGAAGGTGGACCACGGGAATCGATGTAAGCGATATCACGAAAGGTCTACACGTAAACCAGCGCCAATGGTGATTCTCATTATTTCAACGAGAGGGGACACGAGACATTCCATATCAACTGGCTACCACTGGGAACTCCATGAGCCGGTTAACAAAGGAAACACTTAACCAAAGCTCAAAAACGAAAGGCCAAGAAAAATCGTGGAAGACACCTGCAGACACATATTGGAAATTTGGGCTGTACCAACAAATTGGACACAGTATGAAGGTTACAGACCCTATTTCATTGTGCATGAAGACTCATGAAAACCCCTATGCTGTGCAGTAGTACGGATGAGGAAAGTAAACAGGAGTGTTAAATCCAAATATTACTGATGTTAAATGCTATTTTTGTGTAAGGTCGAGTCGTGCCTGGACAGTTCAGTGTTGCGGTGTATTTAGGTCAGCAGCGTGAGGCGCTGCCAGGGTATAGTGCAGACACTCACACATAAAACAGCATACATGTTTCTCAGGTGTGTAGAACTCGTAATAGGATGTGGTCGAGAGTAAAGGTGTGTGTGTAGGAAACAGCAGATCGTGGACACGAAGTCGTATAGGCTCTTATTCATCTACACATCAAACTCACTCCACCACAAGTAGAAGTCATAGACGTGGATAATGCAGATGACTTTTCTTCAACATTTATTACGGCAACAGTACGCTGACAGACGACACAGTCAAAAGCACAAAGGATCATGGACATTTCATGTGTGGTAATGATTATAAACATCAAGCATCATAAATCTTGCATAGCTCATGTATAAGATGCTAGTAGAGCTGGCTTGACAATTTACGTTCGTTCATACTGTAGCTCAGAGCCCCTGACTAAACGGTAGTCCTATAACAAGTAGTCCTATAACAAATATCCCGCACGATAAAGACGGTTCCAGTTGCTTAATATCAAAGTCTATGAACTTGTTCAATGAAAGTCAAGACTTCATCTGGCTTCACACGCCAGACACTTCTTCTTCTGCTCAAAGATATCGGCCGTAATATCGGACCTCTATAATAATGTGAACAACTGTGTATTCTTCATGGGCAGGCATAATCATCCATGCCGAAACATATACCGCTAACATATGGTTTTCATAATAATCTCTCTTCACTGGGCTTCTGTAATATAGTTAGACGAATAGTCTTAGTCGGCTACATCGAGCACACATAATGGACTCTGCATTATCAAAGAACTGTGAGCTCTACTCACAGGTCGACACAAAATGTTCTGCAATTTAGGCATAATAATTAAGTTTCTTTTACCTTTGACAGAATCCGAGAAATACACAAATAATAACTGTCGTCATTCTTGACGAACAGAATAACTCTGGGGAGAATCACTAACATCACAGTCACACTGAAGACTATCTTTCCCCCAGATAATGCTGAGAAGTACAACGGACATCTTAGTCCGGTCAGAACCCAGATCATCACTCCCTGACGGAAGTCTATCCGTTCGCGCTCAAAAAACTTGCGCATGTGTGGACAGAACAGATCTGAGAACAGCTAACCCCGACTTAAGACAGGTCAACACAATGAATAAAACAAAGGGAAGATAACCCCCAATCAACCTGTCCCAGGGAGTGAACATACAGTTCTCTACCTTAGATAATCAAAAATATTAAATAGATTTACGTCTTATGAAACCGTCAAAAACGACAGCACCAGACTACCACACACTCCGGATTAAAAAAAAATGAACATTTTTTAAAAAAATACATCAATGAGCAAGATACAACATGCTCATAACGCATGAATGATGCGCCGATGCAACCAACAACATAAGATAATATCTTAAAGACAGGCTCAATCGACGCACAATAGAGCGTCTAGTGAGAACCAAAAATCACCTCACAAGATAAGAGAAAATATTTTCTCCAAGTAACATTTATCCGAAAGGTACCATCAAAGAAATCTCAGTTGCTGGCGATGCTAACAAAAATCACATACATATCAACAAATGCAATATTATAGCAAGGTGAATGACAACATATATCGAGAAGTCCTCAAAAGCACTCCGTTCCTGGTACTAGTTTGCACTGAGAACAATATAAATGACACAATTAGCAACATGCTATAATGTACTATAATTACTATTACATGTGTAAGCATTACATGTGGCCGAATTAATTTTTTCGACTTTTATATATGTCAACTCAGCCTTCTCCATTACACCAAAGATGGTAATAGAGAAAGAAAACAATAAATTTACCACTCTAAGGTGACAACAAATGTGTTAATATATATAGTTATATTGAAGAGACATAAGTCTAGAAGTGTATCGGGAAAATCTAGGACACAAGACTTAAGTGGACTCATGTGGACATCTAGACAGTATGTCTGCCATCACATTATCCAGACCACGGATAGCTCGTACCGTGAAATGAAAAGGTTGAAGAGCAATAGCATATCGAGTAGATCTCGAGCTCTTCAAGTTCTTACACTGAATTGCTGTAAGAGCCTTTTGGTCTGTTTCCACAATGAAATGCGCACCAAGAAGGAATCTTTGTAACTTAAGGATTGACCAAACCATAGCCAACAATTCACGGTCTAAAACCGAGTAATTTCTTTCTGCCGCATTCAGCTTCCTAGAAATATACATTACAGGATGCAGAGTTCCTGAGTACTTTTGCATTAGTGCCGCTCCGATCCCTGTGGATGAGGCGTCACTACGAAGAACAAAAGACTTATCAGCAATAGGTAGCCTTAAGATAGGTGGGGATGAGAACAAATTCTTAATCTGATCCAATGAAGATTGACATTCTTGAGACCAGCGCTTCATGTTAGGAGACCCTTTCTTCAATAGGGGTGAGAGTGGTGCCATGATAGAGGATATATTCTTAATGAATCTTCCGTAGAATTGTATTAATCCCAACAGACTACGTACTTGTTTTTTTGTTTTAGATACAGAGATATTTAATATCTTAGAAATGTTTTGGTTCTCTGTCTTCAATAGACCGTGACCAACACGATAACCCAGGAAAGAAATTTCACTAAACCCAACATAGGCTTTAGAGGGTTTAGCAGTCAAATTATGCTCGCGTAGAGTAGACAGTAATTCATTTAAACCCAAATAGTGATCTTCCCAAGTATTACTGAAAAGACAGATGTCGTCTAAGTATGCAATGACATCTGAACGATATGAGAGAATTCGACGCATCATGCGTACGAAAGTAGCTGGGGCGTTCATAAGCCCGAAAGGCATAAAATTCCACTGAAACAAACCCCTAGGTGTTGAGAAAGCAGTGAGAGGTTTGGCGCGTTCAGTTAACGGAACTTGCAGTCTGGTCGTTAATGATATTCCGTAAGCATATTTATATGGAAGGTGTAATGCCTTCCATCAATATCGACAATATAGTCGACACCGGAAATTTTCGAGACTATTGTGTATGTACCTTTCCATGTAATAAGAAGTCTGTTTTCCCTAGTAGGAAGTAAAACAAACGCTTTGTCTCCAGGACAAAGTTGACGTAGGCGTCTCTTCTTATTAACAAATCGCCTTGCCTTTTCTTTAGCAAATTCGGATGAGGAAGTTGCTAGCTTGCATGCTTCAATAATCTTTTGCCTTAGAGCAATGACATACTCATATGAAGATTGTGTGTCATTGTCGATATTATCAGCAGTGATCAGATCATACAGTAAAGACATAGGACCGCGCGGTCGCGCGCCAAAGACAAGTTCAAAAGGAGAAAATCCTGTATGTTCGTTGGGGACCTCTCTATAGGCAAAGAGAGCCGCCGGTAGAACCCTGTCCCAATCCTGAGGATGATCCTCAGTTATCTTCCCCAGTAAGTTCTTGAGTGCTCTATTAAGATGTTCAACCAACCCATTAGACATTGGGTGATAAATACTACTCAACGATCTTTTAATGTGCAGAGTAGACATTACTTGCGACATTGTGTCTGATATCAATTGTGTGATATGGTATGACAATATTTCCCCGGGAAAACCCAAACGAGAAAATATAAGCCAAAGAGCGTCTGCGATATCAGCAGTGGAAATGCTCTTAAGAGGTATAGCCTCTGGCCAACGCGTGCACATGTTAACGCACGTAAGGATAAATTGATGTCCTCTGGCCGATTTAGTCTTAAAAGGGCCAATGATATCTATGGCCATTTTCTGAAACGGCCGAATAGGAATGTCTGCAGCCTGAATATGCGCAGCATGCCGTGGACCTCTAGATTTGACCTCTTGACATATTTTGCAAGACCGGCAATAAATTCGTATGTCTTTATTGACAAATGGCAAAAAGAAAGACGCCAGAACTCTCGACTTAGTTCGGGAAAAACCCATGTGTCCAGCACACTGAGAATCGTGTGCATGTTAAAGAATTAGGGCTCTCATACTTTTGGGCACGAGAATTTGAGAATGCATAGACGTGTCTGAGTGTTGTACCATACGCACTAGTATACCATTCTTCATAGTGATATATGATTTGCGATTTGTATCCTGATTCGGATCACCGTTTTTAGCGAGAAGAAAGAACTTCTTTAAAGACGGGTCTTTTTCTTGTAGTTTCATAAACGAGTCATTCGAAATCACCAAGTGTTCCTCTTGGCTCTGTACTTCATTAACTTCAATAGATGAAGTTTGAGGAATAAGAGCTTGTGCTCTTGTTACCACTGCATTGGCTATTTGGATATTCCGTTCTTCCCAGTCAGCAATTTGCTGCGGGGTGCATTCCTTAACCCCGTGAATACGACCAATGATAAGATCCGCAATAGGATTAGCTAGAAGACACGCGTGGACATCTCCCGTAAAGAAGGGAGTAGCAATGTGAATTATAGCAGTTGAGTAATTTTCTACTGTGTCACCAAATGTTACACATTTAACCACCTTTCCTGTGGCACAGCGAGGATCTATAAGAGATTGCTTAACCCCAATAATAGTGCACCCAGAATCAAAAAGCACTGACACTGGCTTACTATCCACAAGACCTTTATGCAAGATAAGCGATCCTCTCCCGTCATGCGCAACTGCAGCAGGAAGAGCGGGAAGAGGGTGACCACAACTTAAAGTAGTTACTGTGGTCGGTTCAAATAATGTTGTGCATTGGGGGCATTGAAATGCTTTCCCAAAATCAAAAGCCGAACAAGTGACAGCATTAGAGTTTTTAATTACGATTGCTCTTCTTATTAAAGTTGTGTTGAGCACCTTGGAATTTATGCATAAAGTTAGGGCCATATGGTGCTGCCGAAGCAACCGGCAACTCTTCTTTCACCTTAGAATTGCTAACAGTAGCATGGGGATGCGCAGTGACGTACTGGCAACAATATTCTTCCATGTCTTATATGTTCTTAGGTTTCCGCTCATGAAGAAAAGCAAGGAAAGACTCATTTACAGATGACATAACTTTATCTCGAAGTAATAAGTCCATAAGGGCTTCATATGTTTTTTCTGTTTTAGACAGCTCAATCCAACGTGTGAATGTAAGACGTATCTTCGTAATAAAGTCAGAGAACTCTACTCCAGTTTCTGGTAGCATTGTCTTAAAACGAAGACGATAATCTTCTTCTTTCAATTGATATCTTTTAAGTAATGTTGCCCTGACAACATCATAATTAGTTCTGTCAGGTTCCTCTACTGCCATTATAGTACTTAATGGTTCACCTGAAAGTAACTCCATCAGTTGTCCGACATATTGTTCCTTATCTACCTTATGCGTTACGCATGTTAATTGAAATCTATCAAGGTAGAAGGTTATGTCGTCCTTTAGAGGGTTGAAAGGGGGCAACTTGACTTTATAAATCCTCTCCTTTATCTTACCCGAAGTTGTTTGAAGAGCACTCATATTCATGATCTTTAATTTCTCCAACTCCAAAGCTAAGAGTTTTTCTTCATGTTCCATTTTCCCTTTTCTTTCATCAGCAGCAGCTTGAAGTTTCCTCTCTTCAGCAGCAGCTTGAAGTTTCCTCTCTTCAGCAGCAGCTTGAAGTTTCCTCTCTTCAGCAGCAGCTTGAAGTTTCCTCTCTTCAGCAGCAGCTTCTCTGTCTAATCTTTTATTTTCAAATTCTCTTTGTTGCTGTATTCTTCTATCTTCAGCTTCTCTGTCCAACTGAATTTGTATCCTTTTCTCTTCAGCCTTTTGTGCTTTGGCATATTGAGTAAGTGAAAACTCTTCCAATTTCTCATCAGTTTTGCCAAGGGCTTTCCCTTGCTCGATGAAGAAATCCAATGTAGACATTCTGTCTATTAATGTGCTATTAACACCTGAAATAATAATACACTTTATATCCCAACCTCAGTGGGAGACAAGTCTTTGTCAAAGACTTTGTATAATCACCTTGTTTCTCTATAATAATATCCTCATAAATAACCTCTATCTGAAAAGTGCATCATATTAATAATAATAGTAGTTCATGACCAAGTATATATATATATAGACTGTGTATGATAAACATGTATATAATAACAATACAAAGACAAGAATATAGAACAACCGAAAACGTTCGCAGAAGTCAAATCAAAAATAAAGCTTAACTAAATCTAATGTTGCAAAGAATTGCAATGATAACTGCGAAAAATTAAACAAAACAACTGACAACACTGTTATAAACAAAAAGATGTATAGAAATAAATGAAAGGAAGAGAAGGCAGACAAATACAAACAAATGAAATCAAAACTAAAGAAAAAAATATGACAACAACAATGATGAAAAGCAACAATTGTCGCTAGCAAATTTCACTGTGGAAAATTTGCACAGTCCCTAAAGAAAACACTCTCATTAGACCCTCTATCACGTGGGATATTCTAAAGGAGTCACCTTCCCAACCAACCCGCAAAATATACACACTAACACAACATGTAAACAAAAAACACATAAACAAAGAATGCATGTAGTATGTAAATACACAATATAAAGAATGTGTATAGAGGAAGGCTCAGTTGAACATAAATAAATGCACACTTTAACACATAAACGGGCCACTTATCTCAAGCACAATCCTCAAACACCCGCAAAGATGCAGTACAAAGCGGTACAATTGTAAACAGTAAAGGTAGACGATCCACCGTTGAAGTACCCAGCAACTTAACAATAGGTAGTGGTCTCCAAATGTCCAGCTACAATGTCATACCCAACAAACCAGTTGAAACCGGAAGATCCAACGTTGGTATGTGTAGACTGTAATATGTAAACAATAGCTTGAACTGTTTACAACTTGAGCTTTGACGTAAACAACGTGACCTGAACGTAACAATATATGGCCATTGACGACTGTCAAAGTGTTGAAGGGGTGTTTACTTTTGTAGCACAGCGTAAATCGACATTATAAGCAGCTGTGGTCCATGAAGCAGTATAAGGCGTTGACCTGCTTAGTACTGTTCGCTGCGTAGTTGACACTCCACGATGTAATGTAGAAACCCATGAATCTGGTCCACCAGATGTTAAATCCAAATGTTACTGATGTTAAATGCTATTTTTGTGTAAGGTCGAGTCGTGCCTGGACAGTTCAATGTTGCGAAGTATTTAGGTCAGCAGCGTGAGGCGCTGCCAGGGTATAGTGCAGACACTCACACATAAAACAGCATACATGTTTCTCAGGTGTGTAGAACTCGTAATAGGATGTGGTCGAGAGTAAAGGTGTGTGTGTAGGAAACAGCAGATCGTGGACACGAAGTCGTATAGGCTCTTATTCATCTACACATCAAACTCACTCCACCACAAGTAGAAGTCATAGACGTGGATAATGCAGATGATCTTTCTTCAACATTTATTACGGCAACAGTACGCTGACAGACGACACAGTCAAAAGCACAAAGGATCATGGACATTTCATGTGTGGTAATGATTATAAACATCAAGCATCATAAATCTTGCATAGCTCATGTATAAGATGCTAGTAGAGCTGGCTTGACAATTTACGTTCGTTCATACTGTAGCTCAGAGCCCCTGACTAAACGGTAGTCCTATAACAAGTAGTCCTATAACAAATATCCCGCACGATAAAGACGGTTCCAGTTGCTTAATATCAAAGTCTATGAACTTGTTCAATGAAAGTCAAGACTTCATCTGGCTTCACACGCCAGACACTTCTTCTTCTGCTCAAAGATATCGGCCGTAATATCGGGCCTCTATAATAATGTGAACAACTGTGTATTCTTCATGGGCAGGCATAATCATCCATGCCGAAACATATACCGCTAACATATGGTTTTCATAATAATCTCTCTTCACTGGGCTTCTGTAATATAGTTAGACGAATAGTCTTAGTCGGCTACATCGAGCACACATAATGGACTCTGCATCTCAAAGAACTGTGAGCTCTACTCACAGGTCGACACAAAATGTTCTGCAATTTAGGCATAATAATTAAGTTTCTTTTACCTTTGACAGAATCCGAGAAATACACAAATAATAACTGTCGTCATTCTTGACGAACAGAATAACTCTGGGGAGAATCACTAACATCACAGTCACACTGAAGACTCTCTTTCCCCCAGATAATGCTGAGAAGTACAACGGACATCTTAGTCCGGTCAGAACCCAGATCATCACTCCCTGACGGAAGTCTATCCGTTCGCGCTCAAACAACTTGCTCATGCGTGGACAGAACAGATCTGAGAACAGCTAACCCCGACTTAAGACAGGTCAACACAATGAATAAAACAAAGGGAAGATAACCCCCAATCAACCTGTCCCAGGGAGTGAACATACAGTTCTCTACCTTAGATCATCAAAAAATATTAAATAGATTTACGTCTTATGAAACCGTCAAAAACGACAGCAACAAGGAGGTATACACGGGCGGAGGACCACATTCCCGGAGGTGTTCTGCTCGAAAATAAGCAGACGTAACTCTTTCTTGAAAACCAAAGGGGTGGGGGGGGGAGACTTCTGTAGCGATACGGACTTATCACTCCGGAAATTCCACGTAAACCAGTATCTTTACGATAAACTAGGAATCCCAACGAACTTCTACAGGGAAATCATATGTTAACTAGCACACTATAAAATCAGCGATAATTTTATAATTAATGCCCCGAACAGAATAATTATTTTTGGGATTTGTGCATAAACTACTAATACATGCGTTTTATGGCAGCGAGAAAGCATTATCGTTAGTAATGGACGAGGAAAATATGATTTTATCGATAAACTAACACAGATTTGCAAAAACACCCAATCCCCCAAAGAGTTGTCAAGCGGAAAGTGAACAAAAGTGCGGACGTCTCGGAACGAACGAACGAACGAACGAACTTTATTTTGGAGACAAAGGGAGATAGGTATATTCGGAATGCCGTATCAGACCAGATCGTACTCCACAAAATCACTTCAGAATCTACAAGAGCTGAGGGCCACCTCTTATTGCTCGAAGCAATCAGCCTCAACACAATACGATAACTAAAGAGAAGTCACAGCTGACTGTTAGATTGTACCTCTAAAGTCAGCCACAGATTCGTAGTACCACTGTCTGAGGGTAATGTCTATATTGTTTGTTACGATTACAACTTATGTTAGTGTTATGTTAAGTAATGGATAATTAAGTGTGATGTTTATTCAAAAAATAATGTTATGCTTAACCTAAGCTTCGTGTCTATATATTTTGTCATGTGCCAGAAGGAAGATGGTTTATCCAACCATATAACCTTAGAGGTTCTTCTTAGTGTCTATGGCTGTATATTTTGTCATGTGCCAGAAGGAAGATGGTTTATCCAACCATATAAGTGTACCAACACTGTCACCTGGCATAAGCATAGTGCCTTCGATGTCCAGATGTAACGACCGTGTAGAGTCAACCATATTAACCTGTCATGCAAGTTAAGTTAATTCATAGGGGAAAATACAAACCAAGACACTCGCATCAGTGATGTGGTGAATAGTACAACCATTGACATTATCTTGTTGATGTAAATAGTTTTCTTGTGAATTTTGAATTTTTGTTTACTCAAAGTGTAAAGTTTTATTATACATTTAAAATCATTAAAGTGCAATGATTTAATTTATAACTGCAATTATTGGATTTTTTAAACTTTCCAGTTATAATTTTGTTGTATGCTTAAACTAGCAGTAATTAAACATGGTAGGAAATATTACGAGCTACATTCACATATTGAAACAATACCCTTGGAGCATTGGATAGGTCAAGCGAGAAGGTGACTTACCTATCATTTCTCATCTACAGCTATCACCTGAAATGTTTGGTAAACTACCTGTCTTGTCTTGTGCCATCTTACCTTTAGTTCACGAGCTCTCTTCTCTGAGTCTAGGGAACTAATTTTCTATCCAACCTCTATCACGCCAAAACTAGTTATTATCTAACTCCCATCTCGCCAAATCGGCCAGGAAGGTCGGTGATAGGATATGGTTCAAAGTTTAGCGGTGGTCAAAGGGCTAATTGTTATTTTCACCAAAACAATATATCACATGACTTGTCCATAATTATTATATCTGATAATATCTTACAACGTAGCAATCTCTTCCAACATTTGTTTATAACAACAAGACTTTTTGCTTAAGGTTGTTATGAGACTTGTCGGAAATGATTTCATGATACGTCTGGTGCCCAGATTGCTAAAATCACGATAACCTTAAGGTTGGGCCGTATTTTTGCGCGACGCTCCAACTCTGAAATGGCCATTTGTTTTTACGACTTTCAGACTCATTCACTAGATTAGCGGAAGTAATTATACAATCTGGTGGAGGATAGATGGCTTAAAACGTATATTGCTGGTGTCTGAAGCAAACAAGTCAAGGTGGCATTGTTCCTCATCTTCGCTAAACGCCGTCGGCCACAAAGGAAAGATAAACAGGTCATGAAGGTGGCACGCTGGTAAAAATACGTGGTGTCAACGCGTGAATATGATAACCGTCCGTAGATGAAGATGAAAGGACGGTAACAACCAATAAATAAGGTCAGAGAGGAGTGTAGCTTTAGAATAAAGAGAACAATAATTGGATACTCACCAACATCACGACCATAGAACCACTGCTCACCCAATAAGTTCTCTTTCACTCACTGACATCATAAACACCGTACCACCACTTATTACAACAAAGAAACAAACAGTTAATATCTATAGTGTAATGTTACCCCGTACCTCTCATGTATTTTCTAGAACCAGGTGATACCTGTAGGAGTCCATTCAGAAAAGGGCCAAATAGCATAGACGTCGTGTGTCCAGATGGCTACACATGCAGCACGCAAACAAACACTTGTGTGGCTTCTAAGTGAAGTAAGTCTGTTTATTGTGACTGATACAGGTGTAGCACGGGTGGTGTCAAGATCATTTTAACCAACTTGGCCGTCGTCTAGGTAAAGGTAGTCTCATAGCATATACTGTCGTAGAGAAGCGAAGTGTTAGAGACTTCACTATAGTAGGTCCAGCGTCGAGAGGTTGGAAGACCAGTAGCCTTTCCTCACTCCCTTTGCCTGCCCTAAATCAAGAGCAAGGTCAGGTACCCATTAACAGCTGGGTAGACTGGGGCGTGACGTCACTGTGAATTGAACCTTTGCCGCGAGAGGTCATCTATGTAACCACTCTGCAAATGGACCCTCCGTCGCTTAGGGCGGCAAAACCATGCGAATTAACAAATTTGGCTTAACGAAAAACAGTTCTAACAACAACAACAACAAAAAGGATATTTTCTGTGGCCCTTCGACGCTGTTATAAAAAAAATGTTATACATATTTTTGTACATCGAAAGAAATCATACAAGAAGTAAAGAGAACTGCAAAGAAGAAATGAATGACAGATAAAATTTTACAACTGGTGGTTGCAAGAAGAAAAATGAAGCATGACAAAAGAAGGATGAAGCACGACATATGACAGGCTAAATAAGGATAAAGTAACCAAATATAAAACAGCAAAAGAAGCATAGCTAAACCAGAAGTTCAGAGAGCTTGAAGTGCAGCACAAAAAAGACACAGAATCTATGTACAAGCAAATAAATAAGTTAACGGGCAGAAGATTTCTTGTCGAAGTCAAATCAAAGAACATTATTAATGGGTCAAGAGAACATAATGGACAGATAGACATATTACATCAAGGAGCTCACAGGTGATGAAAGATCAGAATCAAACATCCAAGACAAATATGAATGACCATCAATACTCGAGATAGAAGTAGAGGTTGTCATGAAGAAAGGCAAAGCGCCTGAATCAGATCATACAACAGTAGAGGAAAAGAAGGCTTTGGGAGAATTTGGATGAGATGTGATAACAAAACTATTACATGACATCTACAACAGTGGTCACATACCTGATTGTGATGATGTCCGAGATTTCACCGCTCGAAATATATATAGTGTTTATAAGTGTAAAAATAACATAGGAATAAAATAGCGAAGTTGTGGAGAACGTTATCTCCTACGCCGCAGGTCAGTGCTAAGATGTTATGCCTCGACCTTGGGACACTAAAGTAATATATTTTGACACAAAACCAAAGCCTAGTTATTCCGAGAAGATAGTAAGACAGAAACGGTGAAAGAATAAAAGGAAGCATAAGAGGGAGAGAGAAAATGCTACACTTCGACACGCGTTTGGTTCTGCTTGGTCGTCACGAGCCGAGCAGACGATAGTGCAAGCCGATACCGTAGCTTGTTTCAAAAATACGATAGAAAAACCCCTTTTTCTGTAACGCAGATGCGAATGTATATTACCACAATGATCGGATGCGAGACAGCCCAAAACCCGTACTCACACGTATCTCTAGCGTAAAAGTAGGGCTAATGTAGCGTACAGACAGCACTTTGTTGCTTTTGTGACGTATTACTACAAGCGTTGTCTCGTAATGAATGAGAACGGCAGTTTAAAGAAAAGAAAAAAAATTACGATTAACGTGGAATATTTTGAAAAAATACAGTATGGAACGGGGAAGGGAAGGAGCATAGTTGGTGGTACTACGAGTTAGTGTTTACAAATTTGAATTGGCAAGATAGAAAAATATGTTAGTTGAGGAAGTGAAGAATAAAAACGATAATATTGAATATAATGAATACAAGAATAAAAATTTAATCACTGTGTGACCGGTAACAACAGGATCACTAATTATTGGTCAGAATTATAAACTGTTAGGAACTAACCGAGATATTGACGAAGACAGATGGACGAACAGACTTGAATCTTTCTCAGTTTGCCCTGTGGTGGGGATAAGGGGGAAGTTAGTCCTAGATTTGAAAATTTAGTTCGAGTTTGAATATAAGGACGCTGAAAGCCAAACGGTACCTGATTGGCTGTAGCCTAATATACTAAGGGAAGAATAAAACTAATGGATAGTAGTATTCGGGGCCACTTGTGATAGAGATTTTCGACACTAAAGTTGTTTAAAAGCAAGATAAAAGTACTGTCTTGGCTTAGCTGTTCTGCACCCGCAAGAGATCTGGAGTTGACCATATTATCTCAATTCAAACTATTAGTGTTTAATATTTCTCTGATGCGGTAAGAAAGAAAACCTTTATATTATCATTATTATTATCATTATATATATATATATATATATATATATATATATATATATATATATATATATATATATATATATATATATATATATATATATATATATATATATTATTGAATTTGTATGAAAATTATGTGGGGAAAAGATTATCTAGAGTAAAGCCAACATCAAACTTAGTGTTGTTTCACAGAGTTGTTAAGAAATATAGTAATAGGTTGTAGAAAAGCCCGACAGGTTTTCTGACACTGTGGGAGAAAATAAAATTAAATAGTAATGGGGAAATTGTTGAACAGTATTGTGACATAAGACCAGGCAAACCACTGGCCGTCTTCTTCAGCAAGTCACCGTCTTTGTACATGACTTGATATTATTAACTTAAAATGTTTCCTTTGTCAAAGAAAGTGTCAAACTGTAGTTTGAAGTTTATTTGATCATGAATGAGGTAACAAACCAATTAAGAACATTAACTAATTGTGCAGTTACCATGCTGAATCTGAATGAATTAAAATGTTTAGTTAGGGAAAGAGAGAGTATATCAGAGGGTGATGTAGGCCGCATTTATATTGTTCCAGGGTTTCATCCACGATTAGAAGTGAGCCCACGTCAGCTGAGATCTGTATAATTCTGCATCTAAAGAAGTGAGGCAGTATCAACTGTGTGCCTCCTTGTTATTTCAAGATCAAAAGCCTGACTTGTTATTGGAAGCTGGTGGGGTGACTATACTTCATCCTGCACATCAGAAGCCACAAAGTTAAGCCAGTGTCTGCAGGCATTTGATATATCAACCCAAATATTGCTCTCATTTCCCAAGTGTTTAATAAATATTCAGATTGTGATGAACTTAGACGTTCTTCCTAACAGTACCCATTCATATGAGCTATAGTACAGTGACATTGTCCCAGATTGACACATGTAATTAAATTTGTGAACAATAATATCTACAGTTATAAATTGAATCATTTTGATGTAAATATTTTGATTGATTATTTTGAATTTCAATTTCAGTATACACAAAATTGTGATACTGGAACAATAAATTGTAAAAAATTAATTCACATTTAAACTTAACTCTGGGTGTTGTTAAATACTTTTCATAGAGTTCTTAGTTGTATTTGTTGTCATATTATTACAACACACCTTACATTACCCTAGACATTATACGTAGCTATCAGACATACTAGTCAAGAATAAGTCTGAATGAGATCATAAGGTGGTAGCAGAAAGGCACTCTGAAAACTCACCCTAATAATTGTTAGATTCAGGGGCCTTCACAGCTGACCTCATTCAGTACAATAGAAATACATAACAACAACAAGTCATAACATCTAAATCCACCATACTGATGATCTGCTAAATTCAATATTCAAATCTTTGCCAAAGAAACCTGGAGCCTTGGAATGTGAAGGGCAACGCACCATTAGTCTAATGAGTCATGTGACAATAATATTGCTAAGAGATACCATAAGAAGAGTGACAAATAGAATAAGACCAGAAATTAGTGATGAACAATGTGAATATGTAGAGGGCAAAGGCAAAAACAATGCAATATATATTTATATAAAAGTCTGTTCGTTTGTACTTTATATAAATCTGCATGCCTTAAAAATGTCTACTTAAAATGTTGCAGAGTTACTCTTTAAGAGATCTAGCGGGTCCCACTATCAAGTGATTTTTGTTAAAAAAAAAAAAAAAACCTTGTAGTTTTGACGAAAAAAAATATTTAAATATTCTCAATCTTTTCATATACGCGTAAAGTCGGTAACCAAGGGAAATAAATTAATTTACTCTTCCTAGCGAAATCCGAAGGAAATAAGTTAAATAATAAAACTATTAATTAATTTTGGTAATTAGCAACTTCGTTTTCTTTTATTTTACAACTTATACCTTAAGTGAAAATAAGAAAACATTAGTTTGGTGCACTATTTCTGATTCTTTTACTATGTAACTCTAATGGCATTAATTTTACAACACGGATTCTAATTGTAGAAGAACAGTATATTAAAACCAATGCATATCAATATAGTCACATCAGTCATTTCACTGAAACAAACCGAAAGGACTTTTCTATTTGGAATGCGCCCAAATATAACCGAAGGGCAATGTGCCTAGGTTGAACGGGTGGTGCGCTTCACCAAACGAGGAAATTTTTTTTTTTTTAAATATAGGCCGACACCTAAATAAAAGTAATCATCACGGTTAAGTGATAGCTCTTTAAGCTGATGCATTTTACAGACAATGCCTTCAGAGTGTGCAGTTCTAACTAAATATTGTAGTTTAAACGCAATTTTTGTGTGTAATATTCCCATTATATTCATAAGAAATAGTGGCCGTAATCAAGGGAAATAACTTCATGCGAGAAATCAAGGGAAATAATCAGAATGATAAAAAGATTTATTAGTTTAACAATCATGATTTTAATTGTTTGACAACGCAATTTAAAATTGTTAATTACACAATTTTATTTTAGTGAAAGTCTAAATAATGCTTATTTTATATATTTAAATTATCTTTACAATGTATATTAAGTGTAAGTAAGGTGACCATATTTTCAAAACCCTAATCCGGGACAAAATAGTAGATTTGACCTATTTCAATGCAAAAAATCGGGACAAAAGGGTAAAGAAAAAGTCAAAAGTCGGGACACGTCCCGGAAAAATCAAGTGGATGTCAATTAAAAATAATATACATTTTATATATACATAGGAATAACATTGAATAACATACATTTTACTGTATAAGTTTAACTACTTAAACTAATAAGAGAGAAAAACATCAATAATCCTTACTTAAGGTGAAGCTGAGTTACTGTACTTTTCAGATGAGTGGATTTTTATCAAAAGGTCCTTCTTTGCAAGCAGCATCTTAAAAAACTCGACACATGTTTCCTCACAGTTCACTTTGGTTGTCAACATAGCTTTCAAAGTTTCAACACCTAGCTGTGTTTTATCACTTGCCCATACGCTGTTCATCAAAGAAAACACTCTTTCTGTGGCAGCATTTGTTCCAGGTAGACAGAAAAAAAAACTCTGCCAACTTCAAAATATTTGAAAATGTCACATTATTGTTTTTGAAGTGGGAAACCATTTCAATCCAACATTGTGGTGGCAATGTTTTTTTGGCACTCCATTCACTAATTTTCTGAGAAGTAACAAACTGCTTCATATAGACATATTCGTCATAAATTTCAGTTTATGTAAAATGGGCTGAAGGTAATGTTTGAATCACTAGTGATGATGATATCTCAATATCTGCTCAAATTGGTATTCTGTTCAGCGTTACCCAGCTGTAGGATTCTAGGTCTTGAAAATTTTTTGCAACCCATTTATTCAAATAATTGAAAGCTGTTTCATAGAACGAAGAAACGCTAGAATGAAACTTTTTCACATCCTCCTTTGGAAGTCCTTCCATTTCCAGCTTTTCAAGGATTAGCTTAACTCTTGATGGCAAGAAACAGTCTTCCAGTTTGGACTTCAAAATAGTTTTCAACCTGTTGATGCTGTCAATGACTTCAAACACAGTGACCGTCTGTGCCTCTATTTTTTGCACTGCTTCGTGGAATGGAGAGGCCTAACTGTAAACAAAAACAAGCCATGCCTCAGATAGAGGATTTTCAAAGAATGTCTGTATAAAAACTGGGCATCTGTCTTGAGATTGAAAATATGATTTTAGAGGCAGGAACATCTGAAGAACCCTTTCAACAGCAGGCAGCAGGGCAAGCCACCTAGTCTGAGCACAACCTAAGATCATCTGGAAGTCTGTCTCCACAAACTGGCAAAACTCCTTGAGTCTTTCAACTCGTACTGTGTATGATTTGAAGAGTAGATAAATTTTAGCAATAATCAGCTCGACATCAACAGGCAGTACATCTGCAGCTGTTCAAACAGTGTTGTGGAAAATATGACCTGCACACCCAACTCCTATAAGACCATGTCCAAGGTTTTCTTGCAGTTTTTTTGAAAACATTGTTCTGTCCTTTCCTTTCAGCACCTCCAAAATTGGAATTTGTGTTGTCTGCGCATAATCCAACTACTTTCCTGTCTAAACCATTTTCAGTTATGCAGTCATTAAGAAAACTACTTACAATATCAGATGTTTCACCTGGCAATGACTTTAACTCTAATATTTTAATTTTCACTCCATTACTGTGATCAAAGTATCTGACAAGAAAAGGAAAAATCTTGAATTCTTTGTGGTTGGATGCATCTGTCAGTACAGAAATAAATGTAGACTTTTCTAGGTCACACCTTAACTCATTTAGAATATGGGGTGCCAAGACATTTCGAATAATGGCTTCTGTTTTCGTACGTGCACATGCAAATTTTGGCTCTAAAGTAACCTGAAGTAATTTTGATGTGCAATCCATAGACCTGAAAGTATGATTGTATAGCACTGTATGGTATGCAAAGGCGCCTTCTATAGCAGCTAATTGCTCTTCTTGGTCACCAATTTTATCAGCTCTGAAGAAAGTGGTTAACGACGAGCTTGATGCAGCTGTAACGACGGCTCTCTTATGTTTCTCACTGCTTATGTGGTTCTTAATATCACCACGTCCCCTATGGCTTATCGAAAACCCGGAGGCACATATATTGCATCGTACATTGAAGTTTGATGTACTCTTTTTAATAAACGGATATTCCTTTTGTAAATCTTCATTGAAACTGCATTTACGCTTTGGTACCATTTTCTTACAACAATAACAAAATATGAACAAATAGTTCACCGTTTAAATTAAATAAACGTATATCGTACGCAAAATCTTGGTACTTTACCACTACCTAAAATTTGAAATAACTGCGAATATCACATTGGAACTACAAAACTAATTCGCGGTCCTGACAACCTCTTGTGCTGTTTCGGCGCCAGTTCACTAATAATGAAGATTCCCTCAAGTCAGCAACGGAATAATAATTTTTTTTTAATCTGTGAGATTTATGCCAAATTGGCAAATTCGTCCAAAACCGGGACAAATTGGCGTCCCGGATTGTATCGAAAAAAAGTCGGGACAAATTATCAAAAATGGTCGAAAACCGGGACTGTCCCGGAAAAACCGGGACGTCTGGTCACCTTAGTGTAAGGCAGTTTCTTACAGTTTAGTTAATGACACTGAATAACCTTTGAATAATTATTAGCTAAAACAATCCAGACCATAGAACCATCATATCTGGCTCAGAAAAAAAATAAAAAATAAAATAACTTTGTCATCGGCAGTGAAATGTAATCAGAATGATTGCCTCATGCGACAAAGAACGAGGTTTCGTCCAGTGGATAACACAACACGGGAAATAAAGTGCAGTCGGAAAGAGATACTTCTTAGTGGATAGTTTTGTCTATTCAGGTTTTTTTTTTCTTCTCTCTTTTTTTTCCACTGTTATCAATTACCAAAAAAAAAAAGCTCCTGTTGGCTTTGAGTGACAACTGCAGCGTCATTAGCGAATAAGTCTTTTATTGTGACCCTTCTGATATTTGTTTTTGCCTTCAGCCTTACGATGTTAAACAGTCGGCCGTCTGACCTAGTGTAAAGGCAAATTCCTTCCGTTGCATCTCTGAATTCATGTTTAAAGAGTAAGGCAAAGAAGGCTTTTATATGCTTCCAGCACTTTGGACTGTTCCCTTTATGTCTTCATGGAATGACTTTATCATTTCCAGCAATTTAGCGTGGCTGCCTATTTTCAGGAGGATTTTGAAGAGTCCATCTCTACTAACTAGGTCAAATGCCTTTGTGAGGTCTATAAGGGCGATATATATATAAAGGCATTTTCTGCCCTCTTTATTATTTCTAAAGCTGGCGGAGAAAAAGATCATGTCTGTTGTTGATCTACCAGCTTGGAATCCACACTGTGACTGGATATATCAGTTAACTTGCGTAGTCGCATTATGATGAATGTAGCGGGGAAAAAAAATTATATATATATATATCACAGCTTAGGCGCAAACAGACACAACGCAACCACCGTCCTTTTCAGGGCGAACGAGGAAGAAGAAGAGATATATATATATATATATATATATATATATATATATATATATATATATATATATATATATATATATATATATATATATATATATATATATATATATATATATCCACTATTATTGGATAATATACTGTGAAATGGTGGTCCAATTTGTATCGCCTTTTACCCTTTTCACCTTTTTTATTTAATTTCTTCCCGTCTTTGCTCTTCCATCACTTTTTAACGTGATCTTTCTTAATTACAACTTTTACTAAAGTGTAACTTTAAACACACCGTTGATATTTCACCGATCTAAGGCGCCCCACTATGAAGTGGTGGTCGGCTTGAGTGCCTTGATGATATTATGAGCTACATCAGCGGGAACTTTTGCTCCTGATAGGTTCAACCATGCTGAGCAGGTCAAAATGGAAGGGACAGACATAGTGGGCACATCCCTTTCCTAGAGGTTAAAGGTGGTTGGAGAACTGGGCTGACAATTCTGCTGGGAAAAAAACCTATTTGTCACAGAAACTGAAACTGTTGAGGAAAGAAATAAAAGCCAGAGTCAGGAAGAACCCTCGCAAGAGGAACATATGACGCAGAGACCTGATGAAAGGTAGCCAATGGAAGTCAGGCTGCCGACACCACTTCTAACAACGAAGGCAAAAATTAGAATAGGCACCTGGAACATACGGACAATGCAGGAGGCCGGAAGCACATCACAGATAGCTGGAGAGATGCGACAATTTGGAATAAAACTCTTAGGACTAGCAGAGACGAGAATAAATGGAACTGATGAATTCATAACCTATACAGAGGAAAGTGTCATATATTCAGGACACGAAGGTGAAGACCACACACACACAGAATGGGTTGCTAAAATGATGTCCTGGGAAGCCAGAGAAGCACTAATAGAGTGAGAATCAATATCACCCAGGATAATAATGGCAAGATTCCAGGGAAAAGGAAGAAAAATCACCACAATTCGATGTTATGCCCCCTATAAACAATGCAGATGAAGATACGAAGCAAAATTTCTATGATAAACTCCAAGGAACATTGGACAAAACAGATAGGAGAGACATTAAGATAGTAATGGGAGCTTTAAATGCAAAAGTAGGAGTAGACAACAAAAACTGTGAACTAATCATGGGAAAGAATGGCATAGGAAATAGAAATGAAAATGTAGAACTCTTTGTAAACTTTTGTGATTTGAATGACCTGGTCATCGGAGGGACTATCTTCCCACACAAAGACATACACAAGACCACAATGAACTCCCCAGATGAGTATACGCAAAATCAGATAGACGACTTCACCATAGAATGAGAATGGAGATGCTGCCTACAAGATGTTAGTGTAAAGAGAGGTCCTGGCGTAAATCAAACAGTTTTAAAACAAGTCGATAAATTCAAATGCCTGGGCACGTTAATAACAATGGATGGAAGATACATCTCAGAAGTGAAGAGCAGTATAGCTCAGGCAAAAACAGTATTCTATAAAATGAAGAGGATTTTATGCATTAACTCTTTCTCAATGGAAGGAAGAAAGAGAGTACTTCAGGGTTATATAGACCCAATCCTGGCATACGGGAGTGAGTCATGGACATTTAGTAAACAAGTAGGAAAAGAACTGGAGGCAACAGCGATGTGGTTTTACAGAAGAACGTTAAAAATATCACGGAGAGCTAACAAGAGTAATGAGGATGTACTGAAAGAGGCCAATGCGCAAAGGAAGCTTATTCCACATGTTCAAAAAGAGCAATCCACTTACTTCGGGCATGTAATGAGAAGAAAGCCAGAGTATATCGTAACAGCAGGAATGATTGAAGGAAAATTATATAGAGGAAGACAGATAGAGGATACTCGACAGTTTGACATCGTGGCATGGAAAGAGGTCAACAACAGAATTGATACATAATACTGGAGACAGGAGGTTATGGAAAGTCGTGATCACCTACGTCACCAGGCGTGGTGCTTAAAGAAGAAGACATATTTTTGTAACTGTAAATTTTAGTATTTTTCAGGTGTCATTGGTTGAGACATTAGAGATTTTCAGGAAAAGTTAAAGCTGTTAAATATGAACACCATTGGCTGCCTCAGTAAATGATCTACTCATAAAACTGGTACTGACAGGTCAATTAAGAACAAGAGTACGTAAAGGAGTAGGGAAACTGCTGAAAAAGCATTTAAGTGTTGGTGGAGTCACCGCATTAAGCAGTATAATTCAGAACTATACACTCATATACAAACAAAACTGTGCAAAAGGCATTTAGAGGACGGTGGAGTCACTGCATTAAGCAATAGAATTCAGAACTATACATTCATATACAAACAAAACTGTGCAAAAGGCATTTAGAAGACGGTGGAGTCACCGCATTAAGCAATAGAATTCAGAACTATACATTCATATTCAAACAAAACTGTGGAAAAGGCATTTAGAGGACGGTGGAGTCACCGCATTAAGCAGTAGAATTCAGAACTATACATTCATATTCAAACAAAACTGTGGAAAAGGCATTTAGAGGACGGTGGAGTCACCGCATTAAGCAGTAGAATTCAGAACTATACATTCATATACTAAACAAAACTGTGGAAAAGGCATTTAGAGGACGGTGGAGTCACCGCATTAAGCAGTAGAATTCAGAACTATACATTCATATACTAAACAAAACTGTGGAAAAGGCATTTAGAGGACGGTGGAGTCACCGCATTAAGCAGTAGAATTCAGAACTATACATTCATATACTAAACAAAACTGTGGAAAAGGCATTTAGAGGACGGTGGAGTCACCGCATTAAGCAGTAGAATTCAGAACTATACATTCATATACTAAACAAAACTGTGGAAAGGCATTTAGAGGACGGTGGAGTCACCGCATTAAGCAGTAGAATTCAGAACTATACATTCATATACTAAACAAAAAACTGTGGAAAAGGCATTTAGAGGACGGTGGAGTCACCGCATTAAGCAGTAGAATTCAGAACTATACATTCATATACTAAACAAAACTGTGGAAAAGGCATTTAGAGGACGGTAGAGTCACCGCATTAAGCAGTAGAATTCAGAACTATACATTCATATACTAAACAAAACTGTGGAAAAGGCATTTAGAGGACGGTAGAGTCACCGCATTAAGCAGTAGAATTCAGAACTATACATTCATATACTAAACAAAACTGTGGAAAAGGCATTTAGAGGACGGTGGAGTCACCGCATTAAGCAGTAGAATTCAGAACTATACATTCATATACTAAACAAAACTGTGGAAAAGGCATTTAGAGGACGATGGAGTCACCGCATTAAGCAGTAGAATTCAGAACTATACATTCATATACTAAACAAAACTGTGGAAAAGGCATTTAGAGGACGGTGGAGTCACCGCATTAAGCAGTAGAATTCAGAACTATACATTCATATACTAAACAAAACTGTGGAAAAGGCATTTAGAGGACGGTGGAGTCACCGCATTAAGCAGTAGAATTCAGAACTATACATTCATATACTAAACAAAACTGTGGAAGCAGTAGAATTCAGAACTATACATTCATATACTAAACAAAACTGTGGAAAAGGCATTTAGAGGACGGTGGAGTCACCGCATTAAGCAGTAGAATTCAGAACTATACATTCATATACTAAACAAAACTGTGGAAAAGGCATTTAGAGGACGGTGGAGTCACCGCATTAAGCAGTAGAATTCAGAACTATACATTCATATACTAAACAAAACTGTGGAAAAGGCATTTAGAGGACGGTGGAGTCACCGCATTAAAGCAGTAGAATTCAGAACTATACATTCATATACTAAACAAAACTGTGGAAAAGGCATTTAGAGGACGGTGGAGTCACCGCATTAAGCAGTAGAATTCAGAACTATACATTCATATACTAAACAAAACTGTGGAAAAGGCATTTAGAGGACGGTGGAGCCACCGCATTAAGCAGTAGAATTCAGAACTATACATTCATATACTAAACAAAACTGTGGAAAAGGCATTTAGAGGACGGTGGAGTCACCGCATTAAGCAGTAGAATTCAGAACTATACATTCATATACTAAACAAAACTGAGGAAAAGGCATATAGAGCCACCGCATTAAGCAGTAAGAACTATGCAATATACTAAACAAAACTGTGGAAAAGGCATTTAGAGGACGGTGGAGTCACCGCATTAAGCAGTAGAATTCAGAACTATACATTCATATACTAAACAAAACTGTGGAAAAGGCATTTAGAGGACGGTGGAGTCACCGCATTAAGCAGTAGAATTCAGAACTATACATTCATATACTAAACAAAACTGTGGAAAAGGCATTTAGAGGACGGTGGAGTCACCGCATTAAGCAGTAGAATTCAGAACTATACATTCATATACTAAAAAAAAACTGTGGAAAAAAGGCATTTAGAGGACGGTGGAGTCACCGCATTAAGCAGTAGAATTCAGAACTATACATTCATATACTAAACAAAACTGTGGAAAAGGCATTTAGAGGACGGTGGAGCCACCGCATTAAGCAGTAGAATTCAGAACTATACATTCATATACTAAACAAAACTGTGGAAAAGGCATTTAGAGGACGGTGGAATCACCGCATTAAGCAGTTAAATTCAGAACTATACATTCATATTCAAACAAAACTGTCGAAAAGGCATTTAGAGGACGGTGGAGTCACCGCATTAAGCAGTAGAATTCAGAACTATACATTCATATTCAAACAAAACTGTGGAAAAGGCATTTAGAGGACGGTGGAATCACCGCATTAAGCAGTAGAATTCAGAACTATACATTCATATTCAAACAAAACTGTGCAAAAGGAATTTAGAGGACGGTGGAATCACCGCATTAAGCAGTAGAATTCAGAACTATACATTCATATTCAAACAAAACTGTCGAAAAGGCATTTAGAGGACGGTGGCGTCACCGCATTAAGCAGTTGAATTCAGAACTATACATTCATATTCAAACAAAACTGTGGAAAAGGCATTTAGAGGACGGTGGAGTCACCGCATTAAACAGTAGAATTCAGAACTATACATTTAAATTCTAACAAAACTGTGGAAAAGGCATTTAGAGGACGGTGGAATCACCGCATTAAGCAGTAGAATTCAGAACTATACATTCATATTCAAACAAAACTGTGCAAAAGGAATTTAGAGGACGGTGGAATCACCGCATTAAGCAGTAGAATTCAGAACTATACATTCATATTCAAACAAAACTGTCGAAAAGGCATTTAGAGGACGGTGGCGTCACCGCATTAAGCAGTTGAATTCAGAACTATACATTCATATTCAAACAAAACTGTGGAAAAGGCATTTAGAGGACGGTGGAGTCACCGCATTAAACAGTAGAATTCAGAACTATACATTTAAATTCTAACAAAACTGTGGAAAAGGCATTTAGAGGACGGTGGAATCACCGCATTAAGCAGTAGAATTCAGAACTATACATTCATATTCAAACAAAACTGTGGAAAAGGCATTTAGAGGACAGTGGAGTCACCGCATTAAGCATTAGAATTCAGAACTATACATTCATATTCAAACAAAACTGTGGAAAAGGCATTTAGAGGACGGTGGAGTCACCGCATTAAGCAGTAGAATTCAGATCTATACATTCATATTCAAACAAAACTGTGGAAAAGGCATTTAGAGGACGGTGGAGTCACCGCATTAAGCAATAGAATTCAGAACTATACATTCAAAATTAAACAAAACTGTCGAAAAGACATTTAGATGTCGGTGGAGTCACCGCATTGAGCAGTTGAATTCAGAACTATACGTTCATATACAAACAAAAATGTTACTTTCAGAATCACTTCAAGTTGGCAGTATGAATATAGAATGGATAAATTGTTGAGATGGCAACAAAAACAAAAAAATAAGGCGAATAAGAGGAAGCAACTTAACATCCCCGGCTTTAAGTAAGTGCACCTTGTAGGGTATCAAGCAGATAAAAGGTCTGAAAAATGCGTTTGGCGGAGGCGATTCAATCTAATGATCACACTACATCCTCCTATTGTAACAATCTTGGACATTATTGTTATGCTACAATGTTGTACTACATTAATACACACTTAACCCAGTGTGGCTCTGAATTTGAAGATACAAAGAAAGAATAGGCTAACTGAACCCTCACGCATGTCTGACAAGGTGACTAATATACAGTTGGGAATGGGGCTAGGAACCTCATCATGTATGATTGGTAAATAAATCACTTCTGCAAAAACATGTCACTGTTTCATGCAGGCTTCTTACGAGGGAACGATCTGTTATGGTTTACCAATGCTTCATTGGAAGCGAAAAGGAATATGATGATGATGATAACGATATTAAATGACATACTATACACATATTGGGCTTCTTTCAGTCCCTGAGACGGCAGAGATACAGCGAGCGCAGAAGGATGAACGATTTTGTATACACCAGATCCAGGAGGGGGAACTTTTTTGGACATATTTGTGCGCTTATAGAATACTTGAAAACTTTCGAAAATATAAAATGAAATCAGTAAAATTTTGTTTGTGTTGAGTGTTTATTTTTTGAAGATCATAGAAAAATGTAACTGCTCTTTCACAGTTTTTTTTACTAAGTGTTGATGCTTGTTGTGAATATATTAGATTAATTTTGGTGGTGATGATAGAAAGTGTACATCCTGCGTCAAGTATTGTTACCACCTCTGTTCTGGGTCCAACTGTAGTTACCAACTGCTGTGTTACCACAAGACCCGCTATTATCTTATTACCACTTTTGTTATATGGTTGAGGTGTTATCGGGCTTATAGTCCCTAGCCGATTTGTTTGCGAATAACGCGAATAAATGTGGGCCGTAATGGATAGGCCAAGTGTGATAATGTGAACTTCAACTGTGACAGTTGGGTCATAAGGTTGACCAACAAGTAAGTAGTGGAGACTATATCCATTGTAGTTTTCATGGACGAGAAATCTTTATTCATGGTTAAATAGGACGAACACATAGATAGACACAGTGGCATCAACGTAGTAGCATGGCAAGAACATTTCATACAACGATCATGTAGTGGGCATCAAACATCGTTAAGATAAAACATTGAGATGACCTTTGATTGATAACGCCGGTCATTACAACAACAAGGTCAACGTCTTGACCGATTCGAAGACTTCGTCGATTCGAAGATTATTTATATTACTTTAATTTCCAATCTCGCTCCTCATGCCAGAGGGACGCACTAGCCATTGATCACAACGAATTCAATGGAAGTTCTACCGTGACAAGCAGGGCTATAAGTCTCTGAGGCATGAGACATCGAAATGAGCCGTTATCTGGCAACAATTATAAATTTAGACGGATTCCCGCGAAGATTCGGCAGGAATAAACTTCATCGTCTTTCAGTACATAATTATGTTAACACGTATGTGTCTTCTCTTGACATTAGAGTAAGAACACCGAAAATGCGTCTATCACAGACGACGAAAATATTACAATGCCTTAAGAGTCTGATTTGTATGACAACACCTCGACGCAGCAAAACGCGTCATCTGCATTCAATGATAATGCAGAAAAGTACGAATACATATTTAAAATATACATTTATTTCAGATACCCTCACACGTGTGTCTATTAAGACTAGACAGGCATATGAGGATCTCACACACTTAACTCCCACACGAATAAGGACTTAACAAGTATACAGATAGACAGAATATTAATGTGATTTGGCCATCTTGTGAGAATGGAGATCGATAGATTACCACTACACGCCTACAACAGTAGAAGATGTGATTTCAGGGCCCGGGGAAGAAAAAGAAGCAAATAGAAAGACAACTTCACATAAATCCTGCACACACACAAATAGGTTCACAGCAGCTAGCGCGACACACTTGGCCAAGAACGCAAACTTTAGCTCCCTACACCGTTTAACGGCAACAGTGGAGAGAAAAAAACAAAGATGACAAGAAAAGTACATGTAAATAATATAAAAATTGTGCTTTAACACTGTTAATATTTAAGGGGATGACATTAACACTGTTAATAGTTAAAGTGACGACAGTAACACTGTTAATAGTTAAGGTGATGATAGTAACACTGTTAATAGTTAAGGTGATGACAGTAACACTGTTAATAGTTAAGGTGATGACAGTAACACTGTTAATAGTTACGGTGATGACAGTAACATACACAGTTAATAGTTAAGGTGATAACAGTAACACTGTTAATAGTTAAGGTGATGACAGTAACGCTGTTAATAGTTAAGATGATGAGAGTAACAGTGTTAATAGTTAAGGTGATGACAGTAACATTTTTAATAGTTAAGGTGATGACAGTAACTCTGTTAATAGTTAAGGTGATGACAGTTGTAGCAAAATATGCGAGAATAAACGCTCAATTCAGTACGATTTAGGCATAAAACGATAATAAATACATTAGCCCGCATGTGTCTGATGTTTGTCATCTTCGACGCCAGCCGCGCTGCTTTTTGCACAGTGTTAAGCCTATAGAACGATTTCACGGAAAAAGTCTGACACGCTTTAGTTTCGTTTTCGACAAACACTACTAATATTTAACTTTTGCCCAATCTGTTTTATACACTTTGTAGTCTAGCCTTACAATTAACTATTGGCGGAAGTATACCCCAATATAGCTATCTGAAGTAACACTTTCTGTCAACTTTGTAGCAAAACTAGTAGTAATCCTTACATTTTTTGGTAGTATTACACGATACAATGCTAACTAGTAACGCAAATTCTTTAACCCGCCCCGTCTACCCCGCGTCGCTAACACAGTCTGCAACGCATATATTCACACTGCAGAAAAGCCAGCAAGGCCAAACCACGCAGACAGTTTTAATTCCTCCTAATGGTAGCATTTCTGATGTAACTAAAACTGTAGTTATTTGAAAAATACATGCTCGCAAGATGAAAGAGAGGAAGATGGCGGACTTGTGTAAAATTTTAGTTGACGATGGACGATGAAATAAATTGGAAATTTTAAACCATTAGGAAGTTCCCCATAAGAATTATATGATAGTATGACGTAGAGTTAGCTTTGTAAGAATGTACTTTAAATAATATGATATTCCCAGTATTAGAGAAGTTATTGAAGAAATACTAATCTCTAAGAACACACGACCAGACACACTGGCGTTCCTGCTCATGTTTTTTGGTAACGTTAGGGGGACGCGAGCTGGAAAAAGAGGCAGGGAGGTACATTCAAATTCGCTTAGGGTGAACAGAGTATGAATGGGAAAGGGGAACGGTAGGAGAAATGTAATCCTAAACGTGATATCTTTTGTATTGGGCATGACTAAAGCAGACTGGCCAATCCACCACCAGTTATTCAAAATTATTTTGGGTTTTTCATTCAAACTGCATTTGAATTCAAGTAGTAGAACGTTACGATTGGCTAGGCTGGTAGATATTAGCAAAAGGCTTTGATTATTCATTGCCAGTTGAACTAATATTTTTATACAGATACGCTGAAAAACAGCTGTGTTAATTATAAACTTAAATAAAGAATCAAGTCACAGTCTGTACGATTCGGAGGAAGCTGAGGCCATTTCTTCACTAAATCAGCGTCATTTGTTTATATATTTCTTGATTATGGTAAGGATATTTTATGAAAATTTACTATGTTTGGTCCAACTACAAAAGTTAGATACTGCTTTTGGGGAAAAGTGAAGGACATGTCGGAAGCAGACATTGTTGAGTCCACACATTAAACGATATCTGACTGATGTATGTTGTTATGATTATGTTGACATATTATTGTATTAAAATAGATTAGTAAAGCCTCTGTGTTCAATGAACACTGTTTACATGCCTGAAGCAAATATAAGTGTAAAGAAAAGAAGAGAAGATCATATAACAGGAAATGTGGTTACTCCACATTATTGTATGGAGGAAAAGTATATGAACGTACAGTGGCGTATCTACTATAAGGACTTGAGGTGTGGTCACAACAAGGTGGGAGTCCTGTACGATTCGGGGCTAGTGCATTTGTAAGGCACGCGAGGCTGACCTCATACCTACATAGGAAATTAAGTGTTAGAATAAATGATCAGCGATAAAAGGCCAGGGTGTCCTTTTGTTGCAGAGGGTCTATGTTCCTGTTGCCGGCTGGTGACAGGAAACCTGCTGAGTGCTTATAAACGCCAACCAGTCTCCAACCAAACGTATATGCTGTTGAATGTCCAGTAGGAGCTTTGGCGATTGTTGAACTTGAAATTTCTGCAACTACCTATCGTATTATCGTACAACAAGGACTCTCAGGTGAAGAGTAAAACCTCTGGGGCATCTCTGACATTTTCTTGTGTTTCAAAATATTACACTGGAATATTATGGGGGTAGGATGAACTACAGCCCTCGTATACAGTGACTCTCCCGTTATATAAATACAGTGAATTAGCTTAATATTTCCTACAGGAAGAACAGTTATAAATACATAATAACTTTTAGTTATTGGGCAGATTGTCCCAACATTTTAAATTGTTCTTTTTCTGTAAACTATCTTGTCTTTGTTTTCAAAGACCTGTCCACAAGCTATGAATTGACAGAAAAAATAAATTGTAAATACTTTTTTTAAAGAAAAACTTAACTGATAGTTATTAATTTCTTTTTATAGAAACTTAAAGTGTTTGATTGTTGTGTACCATCATTCATTTCTCCCCTAGACACTAAGTACACCATACACTAGAGCCAGAAGATTGACCGTGTGAGACCTAGGGAGGTAGCGTTAGGTTCTCTGCACATAATTCATCATCATCATCTCTAGAGTCAGAGACCTACATGTGCTTGACCTCACACGGTTATAGCAGACACCTTTTCATTCTTTTAGGACCCCATCATAACTTCTCCAGCAAAATCAACTTTGCTACAACAGTAACACTGTTAATAGTTAAGGTGATGACAGTAACATACACTGTTAATAGTTAAGGTGATGACAGTAACACTGTTAATAGTTAAGGTGACGACAGTAACACCGTTAATAGTTAAGGTGATGACAGTAACACTGTTAATAGTTAAGGTGATGACAGTAACACTGTTAATAGTTAAGGTGATGACAGTAACACTGTTAACACTTAAGATAATGAGAGTAACAGAGTTAATAGTTAAGGTGATGACAGTAACACTTTTAATAGTTAAGGTGATGACAGTAACTCTGTTAATAGTTAAGGTGATGACAGTAACACTGTTAATAGTTAAGGTGATGACAGTAACATACATTGTTAATAGTTAAGGTGATGACAGTAACACTGTTAAAAGTTAAGGTGATGACAGTAACACTGTTAATAGTTAAGGTGATGACAGTAACACTGTTAATAGTTACGGTGATGACAGTAACACTGTTAATAGTTAAGGTGATGACAGTAACACTGTTAATAGTTAAGGTGATGACAGTAACATGCACTGTTAATAGTTAAGGTGATGACAGTAACACTGTTAATAGTTAAGGTGATGACAGTAACATACACGGTTAATAGTTAAGGTGATGACAGTAACACTGTTAATAGTTAAGATGATGACAGTAACATGCACTGTTAATAGTTAAGGTGATGACAGTAATACTGTTAATAGTTAAGGTGATGAGAGTAACAGTTTTAATAGTTAAGATGATGAGAGTAACACTGTTAATATTTAAGATGATATCAGAGTCATCTTTTTTTTTCTTTTTACTCTTTATTACTGTATTGTGCAAAAAAATGAATAAGAATTGAGAAGATTGCTTCTTCTTCGTTCGCTCTCAAATAACCATATACGAGGTAGCTTCAAAAAGTTCCCGGAATTTGTGTATTGTATAGAAATAAGTAACAATACAATTATTTACACTACATTTCCTTCAAAATAGTTTCTTTCGGCAACTACACACTTTTTCCAACGTCCATACAGCTGTTGGAAACATTCCTGGAACCCATTCTTTGACACCTCTCTCAGCTGCTTTGTCGCATTGATGATAACGTCCTCAGCATCCTTAAATCACTGCCCTTTCAGTATCGATTGTAGGCGAGGGAACAAAGAAAACAATCAGGCTGTGCCAGGTCGGGGGAATATGGAGGATGTTCCAGGGCAGTCACATTTTGCGTCGAGAGGTACTGCTTCACCATTAGGGATCGATGTGCTGGCGCATTGTCATGCAGCAGAACCCAACTGTTTGTTCCCCATTTTTCTGGGCGTTTCCTTCTGATTGCATCTCTTAGATGGCGGATGATATCAACGTACATTTTCTTATTAACCATTCGGCCTTCAGGAATGAATTCATGGTAGACAATACCCTGGGAATAAAAAGAAACTTCCAACATAACTTTTCCTTTGCTCTTGTCAAAACGAAATTTCTGTGTCCGGGGAGATGAGGGTGATTTCCATTCATAAGACTGACGTTTTGTCCGAGGATCGTACAAAAAACACCACGTGTCTCGTATCCTGTGATTATGTTGTTGAGAAAATTGCTATCTTGATCAGCCACAGTGATTAGGTCTCCTGCCAGTGTCAATCTCGTTTCTTTCTGTTCAGGAGATAACATTTTGGGAACCATGTGTTGACAAACACGGTGCATGTGCAGTTCATTGTGGAGAATACTGTGGCAACTTCCAACTGATATTCCAACTTCTGAGGCTATTTTCTCTACACTAAGTCTTCTGTCAACACGAACAACGCTCCGAACACGCTCAATGATTTCATTGTTTATCGAGGTAGGCGGTCGTCCGCTACGTGGATCATCATCGACACTAACACGACCTTCACGGAAACGCTTGTGCTACTCAAAAACTTGTGATTTCTTCATTGCGGTATCACCATACGCTTTATTAAGCAAGGTTACTTTCTCTAAGGGTGACTTCTCAAGCAAAACACAAAATTTGACATTTGTACGTTGTTCAATCAAGGATATTTTCAACTCCGACGATGCTACGTGCACACCACATAAACAAACTTCTGTAACTTCTGTTCGAGAGTACATGTGAAGGTTACATCAGCCACGTCGTTTACTCAAGGTCACTACCAGCTTATAAAACTATAATCTCCATGACACAATCTCTCATTCAAACATGAGTCGACTATTCCGGGAACTTTTTGAAGCTACCTCGTATATTTCGCTTATAAAGATGGCAGTCCGTCACAGAAAGTACGCAACTCTTGAATAATCTTAATTTGGTGTTTGTGCTGTACTGAAGATTTCCAAATGTTGTTTAGATTTGCAAAGGCTGTTCTGACTGTGTTCATTCTATTACTGATGTCTTTGCTAGTTCTGCCGTCTGGTGTTACTATGCTTCCTACATATGTAAATGTATCTGTTTTGTTCCAGCTATGGTTCCTTATTTTCATGGGCTAAGGATTCATTACATTGAGTGCCATGATTTCTGTCTTCTTCAGGTTCATGTTCAGTCCCACTTGTTGGCTATATTTATTCAGTCTGTCTGTTTTTTTCTTGGATGTGCTGATGTGAATTTGATAGAGTAGTGCAATTCTAGATGTTCCAATGTGGTGTACGTTGTCCATTTTATTCCTGTAGGGGTATCCTCTTTTGTCTGGCGCATCACCCAGTCTATAACAGTTAACAATGGAATGGTTGACATGGAAAACCCTGTCGTACATCTGTTTTCACTTCGAAAGTAAGGTTGCTATTCCCAACACTGCAAGTAAAGTTAGCAGAGACTTTTTATGGTTGAAACAATACACCTGGGAAGTCCGTAAGCCCATAGTATTTTCCATAAGCTGTACCTGTGTATGCTATCAAAAGCCTTTTCAAAATCGACAAAGTTTATATATACGAGGGACGGTCAAAAAGTAATGCCTCGTAATTTTTAATTTCATTGAATAGGCAAGAAAACAGATAAAATTCACATTGAAATGTAGCCCCAAGTCTGAACTTCAAACATTTATTTCTCAATGAAGTCTCCGTTATTTGTTACAGTTTTTGTCCATCTTCTCACAAGGGCATGTATCCCCGCACGGTAAAAATTTGTGTCCTTTTTCCTAAACCACTGGCGTACGGCGCGTTTAAGGGTCTCGGTGTCCTCAAAGTGATGTCCGCGAAGATCTTCTTTCAGTGGTCCAAACAGATAAAAGTCAGAAGGTGCAAGATCGGGACTGTAAGGAGGATGTGGTAATAATGTGCAGCCAAATTCTGCAATCGCATCAATGATGCGTTTAGCGGTGTGTGACGTGGCATTATCGTGCAACAGTAGTGCAGTTCTCTGATCTTTTAATGGGTAAAGTCGCCATAGACGACCTCTAAGCTTCTTCAAAGTTTCAATGTAACGGTCTGCATTCACCATGTTTCCCTGTTCCAAGAAGTCGAGAAGAATCACACCCTTCTCATCCCAAAACACGGAGGCCATAACTTTCCCTACAGATGGTGAACTTTTGAACTTCTTTCTTGTCGGCGATGTTGTCTGTCTGTCAACATTCTGGGTACCCACCGTGCACAAACTTTTGAATAACCCAGGTCTTTAATGATGTTCTGGACACTGCCTTTACTAATGGACAACATGGAAGAAAGTTTATCCAGTGTTACCCGATGGTCACCACGAATGATGCCATCAACTCGATGAATGTTGTGTGGAGTCACTGCAGTAGACAGACGGCCAGTCCGCTTTGCGTCAGCCATTGAGGATTGACCTAGTTCAGCTTCGTCAAAACGATGTACCCAACGTCGGACAGTGCTAACATCTACTGTTGAATCTCCATAAACATTCTTCAAACGTTCGTGGATGCGAACTGGGGTCTCGCCTTCAGCATTGAGGAATTCTATGACAAAACGTTGTTTTAACCGAACGTCTTTGGCAGCCATTTTTAAACTGTTACAGTGGTGCCACCTGTTAATGAAACAGGTTGGTAATGCTATACAGTGCAAAAGAGTGCTTGAGGAATCCTTCTAAATTTACAAATTGCACACCGATGCAGTATTTACATACATAAAAAATAGGAGGCATTACTTTTTGACCTTCCCTCGTAGTTGTCTTTGCCATTCTGATCACTGCTCAGTTATGTTCCTGAGGGTAAGAATATGATCTGAGCATCTTTTGTTCTTTCTGAATCATGCTTGTTCCATCCTTTGTTTATGGTCTACTGCTTTTGAGATTATGTGGATAATTATCCTGCCCAATATTTTGCTGGCAACAGAGAGGAGCGTAATTCTCCTCCAGCTGTTGCATTTTGCAAGGTCCCCTTTTTTATAGTAATTTGATAATTGTTTCTTTCTTCCATTCAAGTGGCGTTGTCTCAATTTGCCTGATTTGTGCAAAGAGTGACTCTAAGAGTTCAGCTGATAATTCAGAATCAATTTTAAATAGCTCTGCGCTTAAGTTGTCTTGACCAGGAGCTTTTCCATTCTTCAACCCTGAGATTGGTATGATGACTTCTTCATTTCTTGGAACATATGTATTGATATCCAGGTCATTTTCATGCGCCCTAATATAACCGACTAGGTTGAACGGGACCCGTCTCGCCAAAACGAGAAAAAATTTTATGTAAGAAAAAAAAAGGTCATTTTGAGCCTCGGGAATGTTCAGCTGCATCTCTAGTGGTGTCTTATTGAACGTTTCTATGAAATGCTCAGCCAATCTTGCTTCTTGTCCCTGTTCTGTGGTGATGGGATTTCGCTGCCTGTCTCTTACTAGTGTAATATTGTTTGCATCCTTTTCTCCACTGATGGTTTTTGTTATTTTGTATACTGTGCTTTGTTCATTCCTCAGTGCTGCCTCTTCTGCCTGTCTTGCAAGGCCTTCTAGGAAATTCCTTTTGTCGGCTCGGGTTTGACGTTTTACTTGTTCATCTGACTGTACTGTTTAGTGAATATTTCGTTTGACCTAGGGGACTTCTGATTTCTTTTGATTACGTTTCTCATTCCAATGGTTTTCAATGTTGTTGGTGTTATCCAATCTTGTATCTCCTTTTCCTGGAAACCCAAGCATGCTTCCCTACTTTCCCTAAATATCGTTGAAAGGACGCTGAATGTTTGGTCGACGTCATCGACCTCTGTGCCCTCTTGACTTTTGGCAGTTTGATAACGTCTTTTTTACATCTGCCACAAAAGCTTTCTTGGTA
This sequence comes from Oreohelix idahoensis, assembly GCA_024509875.1. Taxonomy (NCBI): domain Eukaryota; kingdom Metazoa; phylum Mollusca; class Gastropoda; order Stylommatophora; family Oreohelicidae; genus Oreohelix; species Oreohelix idahoensis. The sequence goes on along the minus strand of JAMPIV010021766.1, from coordinate 46,424 downwards.
AAGAGGTCCTTCAGCTTGTTGATGTCGTATCTTTATGGTTTTCTTAACTTAGGTCCAATAGTTCTAAGTTTCACCTTTATTACTAATACTACTAAGTGGCAATCACTTCCCAATTCTGCACCTCTTCTTACTTTCGCATTCTGTAACGAATGCCTCCATCTACCATTGATCATTAAGTGATCTATCTAGTTTCAGTGGAGGCCATTTGGTGATTCCCATGTTAGTTTGTGAATTTCTTTATGTGTGAAGAGAGTTCCTCCAATGACTAAGTTGTTAATGTTGCAGAAGCCTATCAGTTTGTCACCATTCTCGTTTGCAGCACCACTATCGCAATTTCTTCATTACCCTTTCATAGAATGTATTGTCTGATACAACTTTGGCATTACGGTCTCCCATTTCTATGATAATGTCATATCTAGGTATAGTTTCCATTTCCTTTGGTAATTTTAGATAGAACTCGTCCTTGGCCTCTTTGTCACTGTCATTTGTTGGCGCGTAGCATTGTATTATGGTGATGTTGGTAAATCTTCCTTTCAGTCTTGCTCTTATCAATCTATTGTTGATTGGTCTCCATTCAAGTAAAGACCTTTCTATTCCCTTTTTTAGGATAATGGCTATGCCTACACTGTGTTGACCATCCTTTCTTCCAGAGTAAAGTACTGTTTCTCCTGTTGCTGTTTTAATTCTACCTGTCCCAGTACATCTGCTCTCGCGTATCTCTAGAATGTATAACCTGTAGTTTCTCATTTCCATTGTGATCTGTTTCAGATTTCCTGCCTCATCCTGTCACGGTATTTACTCCCCTTGCTCTGCAGTGATGGTCCAACATTGGCCAAAACCTAGAGTATCTAATGAGGGTCTTCAAAGGTCTCTTCCTTCGCTCAAGATTACTCTTGGCAGAGTTGTAGATAGAAGAACAATTATGCTTCTATTTCGAGGGAGCTTTCATAAGATAATTCAAAAATCGAATAACAATGCTGAATTGGACTGAGCAACTGTTAACTTTGTATCTACCAGCCGCCTTTTATGTAGAATTATTATGTATTTTAGCTCGTTGAAGCCCCCAACTGATTTAACTCAGTAAAATAGTACTGAAATAGCTCTGTTACGGGTATTTAAAATGATTGAGACATACGGGTGCAGGGCATTCAAAATGACCAAATCAACTATAAATTGGTGTTTTTACAGATAACAAAATTTATAGGTCGATAATCGTTAACAATTATAAAATAAATAAAGGTGGGGTGAATTTAAGTAAAGTCTTTTAAAATGTCTTCACAGGTGATGGTCTGTTATGAAAAAATGTTTTCTAGTTTGAAAATAGAGTGTTCACTTGGCAGCTTTGAATGTGCATTTAGCTGCCAGCAAAATGTCAGTTGGTTTCTGCTCCAGCCGATGATTGCAGGTTATGGACTGGTTCACTCTCGTCACTGGTCACGTCTGGTGGCTGCAAAACGTCCCTAGTAGTATCGTGGGGTAATTGCAAAGATGGTCTAGCCTCTGTTAAGACCCGTCTGCTGTAGGTGTCTAGCTTTGACTGCAAAGCCACTTATACCACTCACTTGTTCCACAGATAGCATCAGCAGTTGGTACCACCGACTCAAAATCTCTTTTGGGAATACCGACTTCTGGCTCAGAGAAATAGTTAAGACAACCTGTTTAAGATGTCTCTTACACGTGGCCTGTGGTACTGCTTTGCAAATAGAATCCCACTATGACTTAGTGTTCAGGTTCCTAGGATTCCGGGCTTTTCGTATTCATGAAATTAGAGTTTTCCTGGGATACAAGTCGCCAAGATGCTCTAACACGTTGTCCGGTCCTTTAATGTGGAATCCTGATCCTATTCCTTACTCTGGATGTCTGGCTGTCTTCTTGGCGAGTTGATTTTCATAGTGCTGTAAACTCACACGGCGCTAAATTATAAGGCAATATTCGGCCCACATCCAAATTGCTACTATTTGACAAGGCTCCAATCAGAAATGTAGTATTTTTACATTTCAAGTGCCAAGCCAACAGAATGCGAGAGGCATATATTTCCCGTTCTCTCACGAAAAATTCTTACATAACAAACGCACAAATAAATGTGTTGTTTACAATTCCTATATATGGTATGCCAGCTTCCGTCTATTATCGATCAAGTTTACACTCACGACTTCAAAATTAAATCAGAGGCACATCTCCAATCCAACCTGCAAGTCTGGAAGGAAGAGCTGGAGAAGAGAGGGATGGTCATAAGCAGCTCTAAAACAAAATCCGTGGTGATATCATGAGAAGAAAGAAGACATCAGATTAAGCTGGGAGAATAGATTCTGGAACAGATCGACCACTTTAAATATCTCGGTGCTATTATAGACCGAAAGTGAGGCATCAAAGAAGAGTTGGCCACTCGAAAAGCAGCAGCTGTGAGACTTTTTCAGGCCATACATTGAGGATTCCTCAGCAAGAGAGAGGTTGGTAAGAAAACGAAGATGGCTGTATACCGTTCCACCTATGTCACAGTCTTAACATATGGGTGCGAGTCATGGGCAATGATTACAACCCACAAAAGCCAGATCCAAACCTCAGAAATGAGGTATCTGAGGAAGGTGGTTGAAATAACAAAAAGAGACATGGTCCGCAACCAGTCGATACGTCAAGGACTAAAATCCCACCCCCTACAGACCCAAGTAGAACAGTCCCAACTAAGATGGTTTGGCCATGTCTGCAGAATGAGAGACGATCGGCTACCACGGCAAGCATGGGAAACTAAGAGCCAGGGATCCAGACCCCCAGGACGACCCAGAGTTCGCTGGGAGGACAACATTAGACAACCTTTGAAGGACCGAGGACTAAAGTGGAACCAGGCCAGGAGGAAGACAGCCGATAGGATAGTCTAGCACTCTCTTTTCCAAACCTCTACACCTCACGGTAGAATTGGAACGACTAAGTAAGTAAGTAAGACTTCAAAATTTATCACATGTAATCTCTTTCAAGATGGATAATTATTCTTCCGAAAGTCTTGTCCGGAAATGATTTTCTCATATACCTGGTCGGTAATTTCCTATCTTTCGTACCTTTTTGCTCCGCAGTGAATATGTATAGTTAGGTGTTGTTTCGTAGCGCTTAGGGTTAGGATTAGGGTTAGAATTAGGGTTAGGATTATGGTTTGTGTTAGGGTTAGTGTTAACCATAATACTAACCCTAATCCTAATCCTAACCCTAACTGCTAAGAAACAACACCTAACTACATATATTCACTGCGGACCAAAAAGGTACGAAAGATAGGAAATTACCCCTGGTCTAATCAACATTGACAGCCTGGTCAGACAGGACTATTACCATTTGATAAGATAATCGACTGCGGTCAACCCAAAGTTGTTTACTTATTAATCGGCCGCAGGAAAATGTGTTACACATTAGTAAACCACACTTCTCTCTACCGATCCTAGGTGTCAATATGGGTTCAAACGAAAGGGATTGATTACTCTAATCAGCAAAAGTTGGTCGCTGAAGTCCTGGCATAAGAATTGAGAGAAGGGCGTGTAAACAATGAATCGAAAATACCAAATACTGTCAGAGGTGGGAAAAACTAAAGTGAAGAGCATAGAATGAATTCTAGGATGGCACAGGTAAATGTGACGTTCTATGTTATTCTGTCACACATTCATTGTCCTGACATTTTAAAATCCTATTCTAGTTTCATGTTTTGCGATCAGAACATCCGTTTTCATATTAGTGACTTCCTTTTGGCTTTCACCACTGGCAGTCATACGAGCTTCATACTCCAGATGTCCATCTATCAGCAACATTTGTTAATTTATTGCCATTTCCGTAACTTGATTTCTTTCTTACATAGACAGTGGTGTCGGCCCTGTGCTAAAATTCTAAACTTGGAGGACCAGGATGCCTGCTTTAGTCTGACCACTACCCACTCATACCTGTTCAGCTTAGTAGAACCTGCCAGGAGTAAAACTCCCGCTACTATTGTCTTGGGGTTTATCCACGACTGATAGATCAAAATTAATCAAATAAAACATAATGAGCATTATTGTGTAACCCTGACAGTTTATGTCTTAGGATTCTTTCAAGATGGACCGACGTAAGGATTCACACAATATGGATTGAAGGCATAAACCAGGCCAGGACGATCTACGGTTTAATTCGCATAATGAATGCAACATAACAAAATCTTTATTGAGCATTTCAGGCTTCACTTTCTGACATCACATGTCCGGTACCTTCTGTCATGACCCATGTCATTTGTACTGCACACATTTATACTGTCGGGCCCCGGATTAATTTAAATTGCAGATACAATGTCACTGCCTGTGATTTAAATATGTATCCCCTCTGATACATGGGAGGCCAACCTGTCTCGAAATTTCACAAAACGTGAACGATATAAATAATGTACACATGAAATGCACACCTTGTCCTTTCACTGGCCCGACTAACGTTTAATTTCCCTCAGACGTCACATTTTTACTCTGAGGTCATCCTTCACAACGTGTTTTACTTCTTCTATAAAGCCAGCGCAACGATAATTGATGGAACCCTCTGTCGGACAAAACACGAAATCTTAAATGACCGTGTACAACCTTAAACAGACATATCAGGAGACATAACATGTTGTTGAAAATCATAACAGGAAGAACAGTTGAATTTCGAGGAGCAAGAGGAACATAGCGCTATAAGCGGAAAGATAACGTGCAGGAAAGAATAAGAAAGATCCTATCAGAGTGTACCAAAGACAAGAGACGTAAGACCTTGGAGATCCATTGCTGCAGAGATGGCAAATGTTTGTTGTAATGAAGCAAGTAACAGAAGTGATATAGCAAAGTGACGAGCTGATAATGCTGTTACCTGAAAAAGTGAAAACAAAAGCCAGAATAGACAACCTCATCTCTAGCAAAATTGTAATCAAAAGTGGGGTTTACGTCTGTTTAATATATCTCTGAAATAGAAATATCGGGCTTGTGACGTATAATGGAAATATAGCCTACAGTATCTGACAGTCTTTCGTGACCTCGTTGGCGTTCTATGATTCGCTAGCAAAGCCATGCATTGACAGCTTGCGTTTACTCATTTTTAATCCACGCCTCTTTTCCTTGAGACGTAAACAAACAAAGTTGTTTACCAACTTCCGCGACCTGCCAGTCATAACAGGAAGCAAACCACGTGTGTTTACCTGAGTTTCTCACGCGAGCTGATCTGTCAATCATCGGGTATCAGACAGACCGCGCGTGAATAACACCGGACCTTTTGAAGTGAGACGCTCCGGCAGAAATATTTTCCCGAGGATCTTTTGATGTTCGTACACTCAGGGGGAGTTAACTCTGTGATCTCCAGAAGCGGGCTAAATCTCCGAGTAACCCGTTACACGGTTTTAAGTCTCTGTTGTCGAGTAGCAACGCCGAAAGAGCGACCGTGAAAACCTTTTATCTTGGGAACGTAGGTTTCTGATTTCTGCATGCACAATAGGGTGACAATTAACATCCTCTAGAGATCATAATACCATGATGATATATAAACTGGGGCTTCCCAAACCAGATATCAGTTGACGCTCATAATTTTTTTGGATAGTCTAAACACGTAGTCTAGAACCATTGTGGAAGATGTGTTAATAGCATTTCGTGGGGATTTCATTCAGATTTTCTGCAGACCTGATCAAGAGCGGCCAGAGGTCTATTTTGGTCCTTTTTTTCTTCATTTACTGATTGGATTAATATTGTCTTTCTTCTTGGCTTACGCGTCACCAAGTTCATTTGTGAACAGAATTGGCCAAAAAGACAATTGACATTTTAAATGGTAAATTTAACTGGACTTGTATATCTCAGAAATAATTAGTTAAATTGTATCAGCCCACTGGGTTGTGAAAAATAATAACACTTCTGACTTTTGACAGTCGTATCAGCGGATTTATCCAGAAAAGTTACGCTGTTTCAAAATCGGCACTCACTACAGAGCCAGCCGATAGGATTTACCATCATCATCATTTATCAATACTAACAGTTCTAGCAACCAGATGTTTCCCAATACTGGAAGTATTTTTCTCTCTGTTTACCGTGAACCACAAAATCTCGGGTTTTTCTACACCAACTATTCGAGGTGACATTTGTATATCGAGGAATAAACCACCAAAATTGGCGTCCACCTTATTAATTTATTGTCAAGGATGGACTGGGGCCAATATATATATATATATATATATATTTTTTTTTTCTTGTTACGGTAACTTGTACCAACCTGGTTTTTTTTTGCTTTTAAAATTTTTTACTTTACTGAGTAGCACTTAGTAGGAACTTTGTTTACCTTACTGTCTATTCTCTAAATGTGCTAACCTTTGACCTTTGGGTTATTTCCTTTTTTTTTTTTTTTGGTTCTTTTCTCCAGAGGGGGAGGGCACATTTATTCGGTTATTTTCCTATGTATGTAATTCTGATTTTATTTGATCTTTCTTTAGATATTCGATGTTGTCAAGTTTAATTATAATAAACAACAAAGAAAACTTAACTTGTGTGTTGATCAGACCCATACCCAATTAACCATAGTTTTCACGTCTGTGTGTCTTGTTGTCACATAGTTGTGTGTGTGTGTGTGTGTAGTTAAACTTATATTTCTAGGTATAAGGAGGGGCAAGATTGTCGTGTACTAATCTATTTATCACACCTTTATTTCTCACGTACTTATCACCATCCACTCTACTCAGGCGGGACCATAAATATCTTTCAAACCTATCTAAATTTACGACGGGGCTCAAACTTTAGTTCGTATGACAGCTGAATGTGTTGTATGTTAGGATACAGCGATTATATTTCAAAATCATATGAAGTAGGAAAAATGAGCACGTGAATATTTGATGGCACCTGCTGTATATAGCTAACGGAGTACATATTTCTTCCGCTTAATGAAATCTAAGCAGTAATCTCAAAATGATTAAATGAATTCAGAGAAAGAATTATGTGGTATAGTTATTTTGGAAATTTACCAGACTTTATGCAGTTCAACGGGCAAAATTTTCGCGATAGTTTGAAATTAATGCAATGTCCCATATATCAGCCAATGGCTGTTTGTGAAATTATCATGCCAGTTTCCTGTGCGTTTAAATATTATTGTAACTATCAAAAATAAATAAGTATATCATACGTCACATGTTGCTTATGCACGGCCACAGATGTCACCAAAAACCAAACAAACAAAACGAATAACACAACATTTAGTTGCTCGCTCTAGTTCTAGAGTCGTATAATGTCTTCAGCAATCACTAACATCATTGCCTCAACAACAAACGTTCGCTGTCTTCTTTACCGTCATAGTAACTTTTACCCATGATCAAACATTATGGACATTTCCGCTGCAGAATGATCCAACACTAGCCAAATGTTCATGACAATCTTCATTGAAATGTGTAAGTATTAGGCGTGAAGTACTTGCGCCCCGTCAAAGCAAGAGAAGCATCCACCATCATCATCATTTTACTTTGCGCCCCTCGCGCAGCATGAAGGCACAACTGCTGCTCATCCCCATGAAAGGGAGGCAGTACCAAGAAGTCACAGGGTTTTGCAGCAATGGTTTGTGAGGCGATTTGTTTCACATGCTGAGCTTGCCAGGTCCATGCACAACTATATATTAGTCGCCTTGTATGACATGACTGAGTGTGTGGTAATCCTATTTCTTCTTTGTCTGTTCAGGGACTCTCAGGAATTGCATGGGGACAGAGATGCGTTAACGATGTAATAAATCTTCACAACAACTGCCGTAAGCATGACTTGGGCACAACTGCCGTAAGCATGAACTGGACATACCTGCCGTAAGCATGAACTGGACACACATGCCGTAAGCATGAACTGGACACACATGCCGTAAGCATGAACTGCACACACCTGCCGTAAGCATGAAATGGACACAATTGCCGTAAGCATGAACAGGACACACTTGCCGTAAGCATGAACGGAACACAATTTCCGTAAGCATGAACTAGACACAATTGCCGTAAGTATGAACTGGACACAACTGCCGTAAGCATGAACTGGACACAATTACCGTAAGCATGAACTGGACAGAAATGCCGTAACCAAGACATGGACACAATTGCTTGTAAGCAAGACCTGGACACAGCTAAAGTAAGCAAGACTTGGACGCGGCTGCTGTAAACAAGACTTGGACACAGGTGCTATATGCAAGAACTAGACACAGCTCCCGTAAACAAGACTTGGACACAGCTGCCGAAAGCAAGACTTTGACACAGCTGCCGTAAGCAAGAACTAACACAGCTGCCGTAAGCATGAACTGGACACAGCGGCCGTAAGCAAGAACTAACACAGCTGCCTAAGCAAGACTTAGACAAGCTAGAACTGACACAACTACCGTAAGCAAGACTGAGACACAGCTGTCGTAAGCAAGACGTGGAACCAACTGTCGTACGCAAGAACTAGACACAACTGCCGTAAGACTTTGACACAATTGCCGTAAGTAATACTTGAACACAGCTGCCGTAAGCAAAACTTAAACACAGCTGCCATAAGCAAGAACTAGACACAGCTGCCTTAAACAAGACTTGGATAAGGCGCCGTAAGCAAGAACTAGACACAGCTGGAGTACCCCATGCATTGTAGGAAAATAATGTTATCACATGTAAGCTATACACCTTGAACTTCGTGTACGTGTTAATCATATCAGATTATAATTGAAACAGTCGTGTAAAACTATAGCTGTGAGACGAAGTTAGTCAGAAACTGACAGAATGAAAATGGAAGACAGCATTACAACTAGTAATAAGAATAATAACAACTGAAGCTCCTGCTGCGGTAGTTTATGTAACAATTTGTTTCACATGATGAGATTTCCAGCATCATGCACACCATCACGTTAGCCGCCTTGTACAACATGCATGAGGAAGCAGCAATCATATTCATTCTTCTCTCATTAGAAAACCCGACAGTTACACCGGGCTCACCCTGTATTATAAAGTGCTACATGTCACAAGTTTGACCAATTGAAACGACTGCAAATCTACATCTTCATCAACAAAAATGACACACGATATAAATAATAACTTTAAAATGACACTGTAGAAATATTACCATCATGACACTTTATTTTTGCTATGTCAGTGGTTGAGTACTGCCCAGTTTTGGTAGCGTGACTTTCAATCGTTCATTTCGTTCATTGTCAAGCGATAACTCCAGGAAAACGTAATTAATTTACCCGTCTTTCTGCTCCTGTATTGTCTGAAAATCACACCTTCAAAGTGATGAAATAATAAAACAAAGTTTTGATTTCTAATAAGAAAATGTTAAGACAATAAAAACAGTCGTATTGTGATAATGTCATACGGTGTTATTCATCATCATCCGTATGTTTTGCGCAACTTACGGAGCATGGAGCCACAGCTGTTTCTGTTCTATTTGATGTTTCTGCTCCATCTGCTGTTTCTGCTCCATCTGCTGTTTCTGCTCCATCTACTGTTTCTGCTCCATTTGCTGTTTCTGCTCCATCTGCTGTTTCTGCTCCATTTGGTGTTTCTGCTCCATTTGATGTTTCTGCTTCATCTGCTGTTTCTGGTCCATTTGATGTTTCTGCTCCATTTGCTGTTTCTGGTCCATTTGATGTTTCTGCTCCATCTGCTGTTTCTGCTCCATCTACTGTTTCTAATCCATTTGATGTTTCTGCTCCATTTGCTGTTTCTGCTCCATCTGCTGTTTCTGCTCCATTTGATGTTTCTGCTCCATTTGCTGTTTCTGCTCCATTTGCTGTTTCTGCTCCATTTGATGTTTCTGCTCCATTTGATGTTTCTGCTCCATTTGCTGTTTCTGCTCCATTTGATGTTTCTGCTCCATTTGATGTTTCTGCTCCATTTGCTGTTTCTGCTCCATTTGATGTTTCTGCTCCATTTGATGTTTCTGCTCCATTTGATGTTTCTGCTCCATCTGCTGTTTCTGCTCCATCTGCTGTTTCTGCTCCATCTACTGTTTCTGCTCCATTTGCTGTTTCTGGTCCATTTGCTGTTTCTGCTCCATTTGCTGTTTCTGCTCCATCTGCTGTTTCTGCTCCATTTACTGTTTCTGGTCTATTAGCTGTTTCTGCTGGTGATAGCCATCAGCTGCTTCATCCTTCCAGTTTGCTGGATTTATTCCAATGCATGTCTCTAATGCACACATCTTTGAATCTCAGCTGCGATCTTACTTACTTAGTCGTTCCCCTTCTACCGTGAGGTGTAGAGGTTTGGAAGAGAGAGCGCCAGACCATTCTATCAGCTGTCTTCTTCCTGGCCTGGTTCCATTCTAGTCCTCGGTCCTTCAAAGATTGTCTAATGTTGTCCTCCCAGAGGACTCTGGGTCGTCCTGGAGGTCTGGATCCCTGGCTCTTTGTTTCCCATGCTTGTCGTGGTAGCCGATCTTCTCCCATTCTGCAGACATGGCAAAACTATCTTAGTTACGCGATCTACCGGCTGTTTCTTTTTATTTTGCCATCTAACAGTTGTCCATAGCAAATATCTTTGATGAGAATGCGACCATCTTCCATGCGGTGGACATGGCCAAGCCAGCGTAGTTTGCGCTATCTACATGTGTATACATACCTTGAAGTCCAGCACGTGACGGTATCTCGGCATTCGTTACTTTGTCCTTTCACAAAATACCGAGGATGTGACGCAGACACCGTAGATGGAATGTATTGAGCCTTCTTTTTTGCTTAGCATAGGTTGTCCATGTCTCGCTGCCACATTGAAGCGTGCTGGTGACTCAGACATTATATACCGCAGCCTTGGTCTTTATCGTGTGTTTGGAGTTTCCCCAAACACGATTTGAGACGCGGGCAAAAATGACTGAAGTTTTGGCAATGCGGTTGTCAGTGTCTGTGTTCAGAGATAGTTTGGAAAGTACTACTACTCATACTGAATATTTTTAATGTGGGATAGGACTGAAGGTACCAAATGATAGCACTACAAGGCAGCCATTATTCTAGAATCCACAGCGTAAGAGATGGTGTGGAAAACAAAACAAGACATATGGAGATGAAAAGTAGACACATAAATGAAAGGGGTAAATAAAGCATGAAAGAAGCTCCAAAAGACGGCAAAAAGGCAATATGACTTTAGAAGAATAAGGGAAGGACAAAAGACAAGATGACTTCTGATGAATTTGGTGAAGACCTGCGGATCCTTGGGACGCTAAGGGTAACTGTTGTATCTGATTCCGAATTCTCTGTCTCTGGCTAAGAAACCCATGACCTTTAATTATTTTTAAAACTCAGCCGAAAATGACCCGATTATTATGAAATTTGGTACAAATGGTGAGAAAATGTTTACCTACATTTTGCCTATTTCAATTAATGCTCAAAATGTCCACCGCCAGCTGCAACACATGCGCGAAGTTGGGTGAGCCACTTTCTCACTGACGCGTCAATTGTGCGCTGTTCTAGCTCATCCTGTGCCTGCTTTATCCGTTCTATTAGCTCATCCACGTTGCCAATTTTCTTTCGGAAGACATTCTCTCTTGCAGAACGCCCCAAATCCCATAGTCCACGGGGTTAAGATCTGGACAATTTGGTGGCCAAAAAGTCGGTTCGGTGAATTCAGGGGTCTCCTGAGTGAGCAGCGCAACTGTATCCCTAGCACGATGAGCAGGTGCGCCGTCTTGGTGGAAGATGAAGAATTCTGTCATTTCCCTCATGTCAGGAAGAAGGCACTTCATCAACAGTTCGTTGTGGTTGTAATCGCCATCTATCTTGATACCAGGTTGAACAAAATGAATTTTACTGCGGCCCAGTGATGAGACACCAACAGAAACCATTACTGATTTGCTGAACATTGGTTTTGCTCGCAGCAGCCGATTAGCAAATATGTTTCTTTTTCTGGTGACAACCGGGGCATACACCCAATCGTTCTGACTATTGGTAGGCCGAGCAACAGTAAACGTTTTTCATCCGTGAAAAATATGACTCACTTTATGCTCTGGGAAGGGAAGCAAAAGATGTTGGTACCGGGAAAGCCGTGACTCTTTGTTGCGTTCAGTCAACTCTGTCGCTTCTTTTTTCATGATTCTGCCCACGGATCTTTGAGAAGCGCCTATCTGACGAGCAATTTGACGTTGAGAAAGATGTGTTTGCGGACGTCCTTCTTGACTTTGCACAAGCTCGTGAACAGCATTGATGTTGTCATCGGTGAGCGCAGTGAGTGTTCGACCAGTGCCTTTACGACGGTTTGGTCTATCTTTTGCAAACGATATGTCAGTCCGCCTAAAGTCCATCATTTGTTAGGAAACTCCTTAAGAAGTCGTTTCCCACCAGAATTTTTGTTTTGTCGAAGAAATTTGATTGCCGTTTTTTCTTCTTCAGAGAACGCCATTTTGCAGCAGAGGAATTACAGTTGTATGCAGCGCCACCTGCAAGGCGTAAAATTCCTTGCGTAAAATTTGAAATTGGAAATTTGAGACTCGTAATTCTAAAAGGGATATTGTTATCATGATTGTCTCCAAATTTCATAATAATCGGGTCATTTTCGGCCGAGTTTTTAAAAAACATTTAAAGGTCATGGATTTCTTTGCCTCACGGTATATATATATATATATATATATATATATATATATATATATATATATATATATATATATATATATATATATATATATATATATATAAATGTATACAGATATACAAATATATATATACACACACACATATATACACACACATATATACACATATACACACACACACACACACACACTCTCTCATATATATATATATATATATATATATATATATATATATATATATATATATATATATATATATATATATATATATATATATATATATATATATATATATATATATATATATATAATAATAATAATAGCCCCTTCAGTCATAACTGACTATGGGAATGCGCCCCTGAGGTGACAGCCCTCAGCTGCTTATTTTCCTGGTGCTCCTTTCGACGTTTTCTCCTCACCTCTGCTTATTGTGTGAGCCTCTCTTCGCCCAATCTGAGGTGGCGCCGTAAATAGCATCGCCACTTAGTGCGATCGGCAGCTTCATCCTCCCATGTTGCTGGATCCATGCCCAGTGCCCTCATATCTCTCTTGCACACATCTTTGAACCTCAGCTGTGGTCGCCCAACTGTTCTCTTGCCATCTGCTAATTGTCCGTAGAAGATATCTTTTGGGATGCGACCATCTTCCATGCGGTGAACATGGTCAAGCCAGCGAAGTCTGCGCTGTCTAAGAAGCGTATACATACTTTGAAGGCCAGCACGTGACAACACCTCGACATTTGTCACTTTATCTTTCCACGAGATGCCGAGGATGGGGCGTAGACACCGCAAATGGAAGGTATTGAGCCTTCTTTCTTGCTTAGCATAGGTCGTCCAGGTCTCGCTGCCATATAGGAGTGTGCTGGTGACGCAGGCATTATATACCGCAGCTTTGGTCTTCATTGTGAGTTTAGAGTTTCCCCAAACACGCGATGTGAGGCGGGCAAAGGTAGCTGCAGCTTTGCCAATGCAGCTGTCGATTTCTGTATCTAGTGAGAGTATGTCGTTGATGGTAGACCCTAGGTATGTGAAGTGGTGCACCACTGCCAATTCATAGTTATCGATAGTGATAACTGGTGCAGCACCCACATCCTGACTCAGCACATTCGTTTTCTTTAGACTTATTGTGAGGCCAAAGTCCTTGCATGCTTTAGTGAAGCGATTCATCAAGCTCTGAAGCTCCTGTTGGCTTTGAGTGACGACTGCAGCATCATCAGCGAACAACAAGTCTCTTATAGTGACCCTTCTGATTTTTGTTTTTGCCTTCAGCCTTGAAAGATTAAACAGACGGCCATCTGACCTAATGTGAAGGCATATTCCTTCAGTTGCATCTCTGAATGCATGTTTCAAGAGTAAGGCAAAGAAGATTCCGAAGAGGGTCGGAGCCAGAACACAGCCTTGTTTAACGCCACTTCGTATATCAAAGGGCTGTGACGTGCTTCCAGCATATTGGACTGTTCCCTTCATGCCGTCATGGAATGACTTTATCATTTCCAGCATTTTAGAAGGGCAGCCTATTTTCAGGAGAATTTTAAAGAGTCCATCCCTACTAACCAGGTCAAATGCTTTTGTGAGGTCTATAAAGGCGATATATAATGGTCTTTTCTGCTCTCTTGATTTTTCCTGAAGCTGGCGGAGAGAGAAGATCATGTCTGTTGTTGATCTGCCAGCTCGGAATCCACACTGTGACTCTGGATATATGCGCTCCGCTAACTTGTGTAGTCGCATTAAGATGACTTTGGCAAAAACCTTACCAACAATACTAAGAAGAGAGATGCCTCTGTAGTTATTGCAATCACTTCTGTCTCCTTTATTTTTATACATTGTTACAATCTTGGCATCTCGCATGTCTTGAGGAATAGTTGTCTCTTCCCAGCACTGGCACAGCATCCTATGCAGGGGATGTAATAGCGTGCTCTTACAGCATTTGATTAAATCAGGAGGAATCCCATCACTGCCTGGTGCTTTGCCAGAGGCCAAGCTATCAATGGCCTTGCTGAGTTCCTCTAATGTTGGTTCGGCATCCAGCTCCTCCATAGTTGGCAGACTGTTGACACCATCAAGGGCTGCAGGCGTAACGGTATTGTCTCTAGCATAAAGCTCAGAGTAGTGCTCGACCTACCTCTCCATCTGCTTACCCTTATTGGTTAGCTTCTCTCCGCTGATGGTTTTTAGCGGTGTCGTCTTACTTTTATGGGGGCCAAGTGCTTTCTTTATACCGTCATACATTTGTCTAATGTTGCATGTTTGCGCTGCGATCTGGATGCTCTCACTGAGCTGGAGCCAGTAGTCATTTGCACAGCGTCGAGCAGTTTGTTGAACTTTGCTTCTCGTAGCCCTCAGGATCTGTAGGGTTCTGGCACTCGGTGAACGTTTGTATTCATTCATAGCACTGCGCTTAGCTTCAATGACAGGTGCCATCACATCTGATGAAGCATCAAACCAGTCATTTGACTTTGCTGTTTTCTTACCAAAGGTGGCAAGTGCAGTACTTTGAATGGTGTTCCGTAGATGCTCCCAGTTCTCTGTAATAGTATCACCATGCTGAGGGCTACTGAGCACTTTCTCGAAGGTCGCAGTGAATTGAGCGATCATGAAAGGGTCTGACATCTTGCTGGTATCAATGCGTGGTTTCCCTTCATGTCTGACACGATAGAGTTTTCTTGGTTGTGCTCTGATTTTGCAGCAAACCAAGGAGTGATCTGTATCACAGTCTGCACTATGGTACGAGCGCGTGGAGAGCACAGACCCGAGGAGTGGCCTTCTGACGAGAATCAGGTCAAGTTGGTGCCAGTGCTTGGATCGTGGGTGTCTCCATGACACCTTATGCTGGGGTTTTGTCTGAAAGTAGGTGTTGGTCACGCAGAGGTCATGGTGGACGCACAACTCTAAGAGCCGTTGTCCATTTTCATTCATCTTGCCAATACCAAACCTGCCCAGACATGAAGGCCATGAAACATTATCGGCACCCACTCTAGCGTTAAAGTCACCAAGGAGAACAAGCTGTTCTTGCCTAGGTATGCTTTTGATAATTGCTGTTAGATTCTCGTAGAACTCATCTTTAGCTTCTGAGGCAGAGTACAGAGTAGGAGCATACACACTGACAAGGGTGATGGGACCTGTGCTAGTTTGCAGGCGGAGCGTTAACAGGCGTTCTGATCCATTCTCGCCTGGTTCAACCATTTTAGTTAGCGATTTTTTGACCGCAAAACCTACTCCGTGTTCTCTAGCTTTATTAAGATCTTTCCCTTGCCAATAAAATGTGTAGTCCTTCTCGCTCACCGTTCCAGAGCCCGCCAGGCGCGTTTCCTGAAGTGCAGCTATATCCACCTGAAGTCGTTTAAGCTCATCATTAATTATGGCTGTCTTCCTTACATCGTTTACATCCTGTAGGTTTTCGGATAGTCCAGTCAACATAGTCCGGACGTTCCAGCATCCCAATCTGAGAGTTTGCTTATTTCTATTTTTTTCTATAATTGCTTGGTGCAAAATTTTCTGTCCACAGTTCGGGTTTGACCCTAATCCCCATGCACCCAATGGGGAAAGCAGACAGTGGCGGGACAACACCTTATTGACTGGGGGCTGCCCAGCTTGAAGCGGGCGGTAGCTGTCCAGTGAGATCCTAGAACCTCTCCCACTGTCGGAAGTAGCCCCTGGCGCCATGCCCTACGCCAATTGGACAAAATGCTTATAACCGGTAACTGCTACTTCCCGTGTTTTGCCGACACCTATAGGGTGAAGCTGGAGTGTCCTCTCCAGGGCGCGAACTTGGGCACAGTTATATGGAGATCAAGCTGTTGTCCATGCAGCATGTTCCCCCTCTCCACACAGCCGGTAGATCCAAAGGAACGGCAGTAGCCGATACAGTTTGGTACCAGCCATGTCGCAGGAGTTGCCAGAATAATATCGAATCGACATTAGACTGCCTTAGGGACTCCGAATCCGGATTTATCCTCAGGGTTTACTCCCGAAGCCAATTCCATAAATGGATATTCCCGCAAGGCAGCGGTGGTTTGAATTCAGAGTTCCTTCTCTTAGATAAGCTACCAACCAAGGATCACGAGCCCTATCTGCCCGAATCTGCTGGTTTTAAGGCGCCAGTCGCTCGCCGTTGCCCCTTCTCCCGTCAGTGGAAACAGTTCCGCCGGGCTCAAATTGAGCCCCACGTGAAGGCCGGGAGCTGGACTTGGTTGTCAGAGGCTGTTTGAGGCGCGTGCCATAGAAGTATTTTATCTGCAGTGAGAACTTATCCTCACTACAACTCCCGGCAATAACAACCTTTGGAACTATATATATATATACCCGGCAGAATCACTACCAATAACAAATGTCAATATTTCTTATACTAATAATAGCAGACCAACCGGATTTTGATTTTCTGTTAGGCAAACTCATTAAGTTTCAGTAGCAACTCACCAAGTTTCAGTAGATCTCCACCAGTGGCGTATCCTGGTAATGCGAGCTAGGCGTGCTGCTACTTAAAATGAATATGTACGCCTACTATTTAACTTCTTCCCCTCTTAATTTAAAAACCAACTATATTCAATTACGCAACGATAGTTATTAGAGGTATATGTCAATTATCTCCGAAATACTAATTAACTTACAACTTGAAACTCTCTGTCACTGTAATAATCTGCATTCCCGGCAACTAACAAAAATTAATCACAAAAAACACTGGACGGACACAGCCGATTTTTACAACTCGAGAGCTGCAAGACCACCGCACGCCTGTTCGTATTGTATTGACGTATCTGGCCATGACCCCGATCCACACAAACCAGTCTTCAAACGTAAAACCGAAAGCTGCAGCACGCATAGTGACGGAATTACCAGAGAAACTTCGGGCGATTGCTACCAACCAAAAAAACTGCACTATAAAACGCGTCTGGGAAACTGAAACTAGATATACTCGTAGATTCTATGCGGGAAAATCCGTTATCCTGATGCGTGCGGTCCGAAAGCAGAACATTATAAGAAAAATATTTTATAGAATAATACATTAAATTTTTATTTTCCTTCGGGCATAGGTGTGCGCAGCACGCACAGCACACATAGAGAATACGCCACTGATCTCCACATGAGCGCCTTTAGTGGCTCGAAGAATGTCAAGACGGTATTCTATCTCTCTCCACGTGTTTTGCAGCATCTGAGTTGTGACGTATGCACAAGCGTCAATTATTCGCTGCCGAAGATTATCCAGTCCCTGCACCGGAGTTTGATAGACACAGCTTTTTACGTATCCCCATAGAAAGAAATTTAAGGGGGTCAAATCTGGTGACCGTGGTGGCCAATCAATGGGAGGAACTGCAAAATTTTGCAGCATGTTTAGGTATGTTGCTCCTCTGACTGTGGCTTCGGCGAAGAAAAATGGCCCGATCACATAATTCGAGGTTAAGGCACACCACACGTTAAGTTTATGGCTGTCTCGCTTCATTTCCCCATATCCTACAATTATGCCGGTGAACTTTGCCACAAGTGTGAAAGGTCGCTTCATCGGAGAATACCACACGGTTGAGAAATTCATTGTCATCATCGAGGTGACATAGCATTGCATTTGCGAACTCTGCCCGTCTGGGTTTATAATATGGCTGTAACTTCTGCACTAGCTGGATCTTGTAGGCTCTAAGCCGCAATCTTTTGTGCACAATGTCGTGAACAGTAGATTTTGGAATACCAAATTCTCCACTTGCCCGTCGAATGGATTTCCGCGGGCTACGTTGAAAAGCTTCGCTAACTGCTTCAACTCTATCTGGAGACAACGCTTCATTGCCGCTTCCCTTCTTTCTCAACAAATAACCTGTTTCCAACAGTTGCTTGTGCCATTTCACTATGGTATGTCGCTTTGGAGGTTTCTGTCCATATTCCTGCCTGAATCTCCTTTGCACAACAATGGGAAACTTTAATTCCGCATGCCAATAACAGCATTGCACTTTCTGCTGCACCGTGAACTCCGCCATTTTCACTACACGCGCCATCACATTCCGCGGCTGCGCATTACGTATGCGTTATCTGCACATTATCGGACAATTTATCAATTATCTCACTGCTCCTAAAAATGTGATGGTTTCTATACGAGGTAACCATAAAAATAATTCTAATTTACATGGATGAGGAAATATTGACATTTGTTATTGGTAGTGATTCTGCCGGACACGCTGTATCTATCTATATATATATATATATATATATATATATATATATATATATATATATATATATATATAGATATATATATATATATATATATATATATATATATATATATATATATATATATATATATATATATATATATATATATATATATATATATATATATATATATATATATATATATATATATATATCTTCTTCTTCTTCTTCTTCTTCCGTCCTTAGCCAAAGACCGACCAAGCAGTCAGAGGCCATCACGCCTTGTGGCGTCTTAAGGGCAACAGCAGATTGATTTTTTCTGTTGTAGTTTCCCATCACGCCTAGCGGCGTCTTTAGGGCAACAACAAATAGATCCATCTGCCGTTGTTTCCGTAATCGGTGTGACAAGCCAACGGGTGATCAGCCCATTGGGATATATATATATATTAATAATAAATTCTTTAAGCACCAAACACGGCGCATAAGGCAGAAACCAGTGCTCTCCAGGTTGTACGTTGTGACGCCACTCCTCTTAGCTCTTGCACATTGTTTAATCCCAACGTTCTTCCTTCTCTTATTATTGTTCTTCTGAGTGTTTCTTTTGGTCTTCCCTTTTTCCTCTTACCCTAAGGAACCCAAATGAGTGCCTGCAATGGTATTCTGTTGTTTTGCATTCGTAGGACATGACCGATATATGACCATCGTCTTTTCCTTATATAGTTGGAGACATATTTCTGCCTAGAGTCTTCTCTTATTTGTCGATTAGTCTTGAATTCTTTCCAACTGATGTTCATGAGTTTTCTAAGACATTTGTTCTCGAATGTATTCAGCTTGATCTCCAATGATTTTGTTATTTTCCAACTCTCACAGCCGTATGTTAACACTGAGATAACATTTGAATTAAACAGACGAAGCTTGGTATGTATATTCAATGATCGTAATTTCCAAATGTTAGATAATCTATTGAAGGCGCTAGCTGCCAAAGCAATTCTAGTATGAATTTCTCTTGTTGTGTCACCATCCTGAGTCATTTTCATCATCATCATCATGTGACGTATTCTTTACAGAACGTTGTCTCCATTACAGCTGCTCTGAACGCATCACGATTCTGGGCAAGTCGACCTGCATCATGAGTCATTTTACTGCCTAAATAATTGAAACTTTCAACTTTCTGTAGTTTTTCCCCGTTCAGGATGATATTAAAGGTCTCGTTAGAAAAGTTCATAACTTTAGTTTTAGAGGCATTTATTTGGAGACCTATTTTAACCGAAAGATGACAAAAATTATTTACTGCTTCTTGGGATTGTCTGGGTGTTGAACTTAAGAATGCTAAATCATCTGCGAAATCCAGGTCCCCCAGGAATTTTCCATTTGTCCATTTTATACCTAATTGTTCATTGTGGGTATAGTTTCTCATAACCCAATCAATAGCTATTACAAAAAGTAGTGGTGACATAATACAGCCTTGTTTCACCCCTGTTTCTACTGTAAACCATTCTGTATTCCCTTTATTTGTTCTAACACAACATCTTGCATTGTCATATAGCGCTTTGATTATATTCACATATTTTGTTGGAAAACCATAGATTGTAAGTATCTTCAACAATGATGGGCGGTGTAGACTATCAAAGGCTTTTTGAAAATCGACGAAGGTGATAATAAGTGGTGATTGCATTTCCACTGATTCTTCTATAATTGTTCTTAGTGTGAATATTTGATCAATACATGATCGTTTCGGCCTGAAACCCGCTTGTTCTTCTCTGATCTTTTCGTCAGCATGCAATTTAAGTCTTTCTAACATCATGCAACATAATAATTTTCCAGGTACTGATAATTGAGATATACCACGCCAGTTATTACAGTTTGATAGATCACCTTTCTTCGGTAACTTTACAATAATACTGTCTTTCCATTGTTGTGGTGGCTGTTCTTCTCTCCATACTTCATTTATAATATATAAAATTCTCAAGAGGTTGTTGTCATTAACTGCTTTAATCATTTCGCCTGAAATTTAGTCAACTCCAGCAGCTTTAAAATTTTTAAATCTTTTAACGGTATGTTTGATCTCGTTCAGCGTGAATTCATCGCAAGTTATTGGCAAGGTGGTTGTGGGTGTTTCATTATTAAAACCAGGTGTTACTGATGGTGGTGGTCTGTTTAGCACCTCTATGAAGTGCTCAGCCCATCTCTTCATTTGTTCTTTTTCTGTTGGTATTGGATTCCCTAATTTATCTTTAATAGGTGTTTCCATGGCTGGTGACATAGTTGTTTGCTGTTCTCAGTTGTTCCCATTTAGTATCGATTGTCTTGGTGGTGACATCGTTGTCAATTTTGCCTAAAGCATCGAAATAGTTGTTCATTTTGACATTATATTCCTCTTTTACATCGTTTGATTGCAGTCTGTGTACATCTATTCTTCTATTTTTATTCGGTTGGTATAACTTCTTCAGTTTAATTCTCAGTTTAGCTATGCAGAGGTTATGATCGCTTCCGATCTCTGCACCTCTGTATGCTCTGACATCTTGAACTGATGAGCGAAATTTTGCGCTTATGCAGAAGTGATCTATCTGGTTCTTAGTTCTGCCATCAGGTGAATTCCATGTTATCTTGTGGATATTCTTATGTGGAAAGATGGTGTCCGCCACAACGAGGTTTGATATTTCACAAAGTTCTAGAAGTCTTTCAACATTTTGACTCATACAGCCTATGCCATGAGTACCGAGATATCTTTGTACTCCATCGTTGTTGTCACCTACTTTGGCGTTAAAATCGCCCATGACTACTATTATGTCATGCTTGGGTATTGTGTTGATGGTACTTAGAAGTGCTTCATAGAAGTCATCTTTTGTGGTATCAAGAGCGTCGTTAGTTGGTGCATAGCATTGTACAGTTGAGAGCTTGAAAAATCTTGTCTGAAATCTAGCTATATATATATATATATTTTCTCAGCGTATCCATTATGCTTTCGGGTTTGAATCAGATTGTGTCTGGCCACAGAAAGTATTCTCTATGCAAAGAATTTAGTTATGTTACTTGCTATGTTCTCTGAATTGTTTCCTTTGATGTAATGATCATTGGTATATATGCGCTTTCATCATGATCCTCCTTGTCTGGATTTAAAATTTGTATTAATCCTTCTGCTTCTTCGTACACTCTCAGACGTCTACTTGAATGTTTTCAAAGAAATCAGTGGTCAGCTCGAGGCTATTTCCATCTGCGAAGAGCTTTTACACGAATGGTACTAGTGTCGGCCATATACGCTTTCTCTGTTACGCATATGTTGGGCAACTTTGAAGCAGATGTTCAGCAGTCATTTTATCAGTGCCACAGTTACACTGCTCGGTAGTTCCTATCTTTAGCTTGTTGAATAGATAATATCTCAATCTGTTTTGGCCAGTGCAGTGTATGAAGATTACCACTTATTCTCTTCTGTTGAGCTGGTAGTATGCATCATTTTGTGTGTAACCTGGATGCTCTATATCCCATTTGTTTATGTACTAATCCAGCTAGTTTCAGTATTTAGGTATCTTTCATGAGCTACATATGTATTTTGTCTGAAGAACATTTGGCATTTTATTTAAGCATTGCAGACTTACGAATATCATGTCATTTTATTTCTCATTTATCACATTTTCTACGCCTTCTTTTTGTGATGTCGTCTTTATGGACGTACTTGCAATAACCCGTCAATAATGACGGAAGTAAATCAAATGATAGACCTGTCCATGCACTCTGAACACATATGGTAAACGTCCAACGAAGCGATCGATTTGGGCACCCGTGAATGCAAAGCCCAAGACTAAATTATAGGAACGGATATTTTCGTTAAAATGTCGATGTTGTGGATGCGCTGGGTTGCTCAAAAGATCCTTGAGATACGGAGGAAAAGGACGTCTCTGCTCTCCTTCTTGCTCCAACAGCACTGTACCTTTATGGCAGCAATATTTGAGTGTACCATCGGTTGATCTTTCCTCTTGAAAATAGTGAGAGTGACAGAACTGACATCCCTGATCCATTGGGCAGCAGTTGTGTACAACAACTGCATTCTCATCAAAGGCATCATGATTTGGAATTGTTGGACTTCGTGCAGCTCTTGATCGTCTCACTTGTTGTGCAGCTGCTGCTCTACGTTCGGTTGCTTTTTCTGAAGTCTCCTTTGCTCGTTGTGACGCTCTCAACTGACGAATGCGAAAAGCTTCTGCAGCGCGTTGAGATTCATGCTCTTCTGCAGACTAATTTGCTCGTTGTGATGCTCTCAACTGACGAACGCGAAAAGCTTCTGCAGCGCGTTGAGATTCATGCTCTTCTTCAGACTGATTTGCTCGTTGTGACTGACGCTGTGCTTGTCTTTGTGCCGCTTCATGTTGTCGTCGTATTGCTGCTTCTTCTAGAGTCTCGCTTGCTCGTTGTGATTGACGCGATCGTCTCTTCCTCTTAGCATCTGCAGCTCTTTTTGCAGCCATGTTATCATTTTGATCCATAATAATAAGTCTGCAATACTTTAAATTAAAATTTTGTCTTGAAGAAACAATCAAAAACTTACATTTTAAGGTTATTTTTAACAAAATGGTGAGTTAAATCCGTTTCCGGAATGAAACTGGGTTCTACACCGACTTTTTTTCGTTGAGTGTTACTATTTTCGGGAGAGTGCATATAAAGGAAACAATACAATTAGTGTCTAACTTTAAACCACAGTTGCATCACTTAGATGTGACCGACGTACAAACGGCGATAATTATGGATTTTGATGATGCTTCTATATTTTGTTTTGTATATCCTTATTTAGATTATTCGTTAGTCTCTTTTTTGTCTTTTTTCCATGGTGAAAACTGCTAAGGACACACGCACAAACTTTCTCTCTCCCCCTCTCTCTCTTTCTATCTCTCTCTCTATCTATCTCTCTATCTCTCTCTCTATCTCTCTCTTTCTATCTCTCTCTCTCTCTCTCTTTATCTCTCTTTCTATATATCTATCTCTTTCCTCCTTATCTCTTTCTATCTCTCTCTTTCTATCTCTCTGTCTCTCTCTATCTCTCTCTTTCTCTCTCTCCATATATACACAGGTCCCATGTAGTTCCTGGGGATTTCTGAAGAGACTAAGAAAGAGTAGGACTACTACACCCTCATGCATGTCGTACAAGGCTACTAATATGAAAGTTGTACATGGGGCTAGCAACCTCATCACATAAAAAAATTCCATCGCTACAACAGCATATGAAGGCATGGTGAAGGTTACCTGACAACGGGGACCAGCTGCCACAGTGGCTAATGCCCCGTAACGAGCGCAATGGAAAATTATGATGATGATGATTATATATAATATATGATGCTGTGATTATCCATGACAAGACTAACCTTTAGAATGTAATTGGCTGACATGTGGCAGAATTACGGTCACAGATGTAGCCGTTCTCGCATTCTACAGTTGCAGGTGCCCCACGCAGAAGTGCTAACTGACAGTTATCTCCAGGTCCTGCAATCAGACACGGGAGTTCGGATTAAAGTTAAAATTAAAGACATATAGTGATCACCTGTCAACATTTACCATCATCTCATTACAGACTCCCTAGGAGCTATACGGCGTAGTTATAGTCACCTTAAAATTATAATCGTCAACTCACATATCAGGTCAGTCCTATTGTACTGTTCTGAAACATGGAGAACTATGTAAACAATAACCAGGAAGCTACATTTTGCCATAAATGAGTACTTGCATAGAATAGAAGGATAGGAGTGGAACAACAAGATACCAACGTAGAACTGATGACAAGAACTGATGACAATAACTGATGACAAGAACTGATGACAAGAACGTGACCAGTGACAGTGGAACAAGAATTGAGACGACGATGCTGTTCATAGATATGATAAATACTCAGTAAACCTGTTGATAGCATTACAAGGCAGTCCTTGTTCTGGCATTCATAGGGTAAGAGAGATAGAGGGAGACAGAAGAATACATAGAGAAGAGAACTGGAGACACAAAAAGAAGGAATAAGGAGACATGGAAGTACATTGAACTGATGGCACCAGACAGGAAGATTTGGCATAAGTTTGCTCAAGGTCTGATGATGGTGGTGAAGATGATGATGATAAAGATGATTCAACTGCTGGCCGATGTCATGCAAGAATGATTAGAAAAAGAGAATGTAATTATTCCGAAATTAAAATATTGCTTCACTTTGCTTAGGGGCAGCATAAAATTATAAGGTACTGAAAACAGATAACGAATGCTGCAGACTAGAAAATCGTTGTACTTGCTCGCACGATACGTTTACCACAGTCCCGACAAAACATGACATAAAGTAGCAACAGGCTTTGTTGTGTTACATAAAATTGTCCAATACTCGTACATTTTCAGTATTCACTATTGCGCATAATATATGAAAAGTAAAGTACGACAAACTTTCGTTTTGTTCTGATAGTTTAAGATGGTCGTCATATGGACCAGGGATTACATTTATGTGTGTGCTGTCGTAATTTTTTATGAGATAGGTCTAAGAAATGTATGGTCCCGTCCGAGCAGAGGTGATAGTGATAACTCTGTGAGAATAAGGGGTAAGAAATAGATTGCGGTTTCACGAGGGTGATAGGGTAAGAGGAAGGACAGTCTCTGAATCGAGTAGTTGCTCCAATCCAGCCTATCTTACGACATTAATTTAAATGCAGGCGCACTTTCTCTATGCTAAACAATTTTTGCAAATTACTCTACACTCATGTACACACACCAGTTTGGTGACACAAATGCACAAACATGAATACAAACTACGTATAACATATAATGGGACAATGGGGTTGAACAACATGGTAAGTAAAGGTTTATTATGTTTATTTATCACTAAACAAAAGGCACAACATCAATCATATTACATTTATAAAGCATAGTTACAGACAAGGTGGGAAAAAATAGTATCTCAATAGGCCCTCCCCTCTATTGTAAACGGAAAAAACAACCCAAAGAAAATTACTATTAGAGGTAATTAACCCACAGAGAGATTCGAGTTTAACAATGGGATATGTAAGGGGAATAGAAACAGGTTCTTAAGTTTTAATCTATCCGTGACTAAGCAGATTAGGGAGGGAAAGAAAACATTACAGAAAAAGAAATTAAGTATACTGATGTTAGCAAGAAAAATAAAATTAAGGTTATCTAATTTCGTTCATTCATTGCACGCATACAGTGGCCCACTTTCATCTGCACTTACCAATCGTTGAATCGGGCATTACATGGGAAAAAAAACTATAGCAAGTACTAAAAACAATCAGAGTCTCTTGCTTTGTCTATTTCAGCCCCAGACTGACGGGGTTTGCTGTCGGTTATTTTTCCGTAGTCGCTGAAATTGAGGCGTTATTTTTTGTCTTCCAATGTATTCCTCTCTTCACTGTAGTTAGTGTTTGGAATAATGGTTCTATAGGGTGGTACTGTCCTCAGACTTGGATATATATATATATATATATATATATATATATATATATATATATATATATATATATGTATATATATATATATATATATATATATATATATATATATATATATATATATATTGGTCCGGTGGGGTCTCGCCGCTGGTGGCTAAGACACTCTATGGCGTGATGAAAAAAAAGAACTTTAGGAAAATAATACTCCTCGGCTGTTCAATGAAGTGATGGCCGAGTATGACCAGTGAGTTTTCTTTAGGTGGTTAATCCAGTAGGAAAACATTTACTGTCATGTGTAAAAATAGTGATATAAATTCTGCCACAGCAGATCAGTAAAACACGTAAGAACCAAAGTCAGTAAGACCATATAAAACGCTAGGACGCAAGGTATGGCCAGCTCACATGTAGAAAATAGATAAACATGAAATCATAATATAAATCATATCCTGACACGCGTTAATTTTTAGGTAAGACTATTTTAACCACTCCGGTATTTAATTATATATATTTTTTTTTAAACCCCGCGAGTGTCTAGTTTATCTTAAAGGTTTTAGAACACGAGATATCTACACTAATAGTTTAGAAAATTACACACGTATGAATAGAATTAAATTGCGTTACATCAATTATCAATCGCCTAGCGGCTATTAATTAATTTTACGTATCTCTTACTTGGGAAATCGCGAGTGATTAAATGTTACGTTTATAGCCGGTAAAATTAGCTATATGTTTATTTAATACGTTTAAATTAGCACACACATCCCAGTGAAATATAATAAAACTTTGACACATTAAAATACTTTAATAACTATATATTTACCGCAAAACAAGAAATGAAATAAATCTCCACGTATTTCTATAAGACATCCAGATAAATAAGACTCCAAAAATGCGCGCTAGTCCATTCAAGAATCCTGATAGCAAACTGACAACTGAGTTTGGTGGGCCTGACTATATATATGAAATGAGAAAGAAATCGTTAGCTAGTGTGATTTTTCACGTATCTGTCCGTTTATTGGGGAAACTGCGGTCAATTTTCTGAATGAAGGGATTTTTTCGCACTTTCCCCGACCAGAGAGACTTTTGCTCGTGAGCAGTCGTCTTTTGATCTCGGTTCATCGGAGATTTCTTTCCCATGTACGGGTCCTTGTCTGCTCAGTTACTTGGTGCTAATCTACAACAAAAGGTTTTCAGATCCTCGGCGAACATGCCGGACGTGAGTAATCTGACAGCCGGGCATACGTCCTAGCCCGCCCCCTTATGAAGAAATGACAGTTTATGAATCACAATATCTGCTTGTATATCGCGTGAAAAACCCAGGTAGGCGTGGCTAACCAGAAACAAGACAGATTAGCGAAAGGCATGACTGTTTGCGCGATAACTGTGTGCGTTGTTAAAGAAGATTATTATGTGATTTTACATGTTGGCCTCACTTCGATCTGTTAGCAGTTTAATCTACGCGGTAACATTTCTATCTGGAGTCAACATGATATGTTTTGCACTATTATTAATTATAAATGAACGCGATACTAGGTTGATGTCTCTAGGTAATGATGACGTAATGATGTGCCGCGCTAATTGATTCAAACGGTCGATCTTGACCTTCCGATATATGATTCCGTCAAAACAAGACGTGATATAGTTCGCTCCCATATGAATTG
This sequence comes from Oreohelix idahoensis, assembly GCA_024509875.1. NCBI lineage: Eukaryota > Metazoa > Mollusca > Gastropoda > Stylommatophora > Oreohelicidae > Oreohelix > Oreohelix idahoensis. Next base: position 18,693 of record JAMPIV010021766.1, on the reverse strand, counting down.
AAGTTTATGATATTCTCCTACGTGGCTTTGGTTTACGGAGGTCACCACAAGTAATTCATTGATGTTGAACGCAAGTATACAATTTCAAGAATAATTTATCAGAGGAGTCTCTGTTTTTTCGGGAGCTATCAAACATAATTTTTATCTCCATACTTTTGGTTATCGGGGATATCTTCTGCGCATGTCAAAAGCTGGGAGTTCGTTCTGTGTGTTCCGCCCAGTTCGGCAGTTTAGAAATGGTTTAAGAAGCGAGCAGACGCGACCTGCGTCTTGTGATTCTCTGAGGGAAATACAGTGTCTTTGTGAGTTAGTTAGCTAACTAGACTATTTCCCAGTATTATTCACGCCTGCCTGGAGGCATATGTTCATGGTTGATTTTTCCGAAATAAGGTAATTCCTCTTGTATCGAACTTTATGCTATCATCTAGAGGTTCGTCATTTTGTCGCCTATTTGCTCGCCTGTGTGATGCAAAATGGAGAGGTACTTTGACTAGGATTAAGTCACCGGTATCTTTATACCTGAACTAGTTAAATATATATGGGTCGCTCTAGACCAACAAGACTATTGTCTGTGTTCCAGGATTCGTTATATCAGAGATCACGTCCAAGTCAGATGGTTAGACTTAGGAACATTATAAAGGTCGAGCTGACCTGTAGCCCATGTATGCTATTCACGTGCAGACAGTGAACGGACTTATTGTATACAACTGATCTGCTAGCATCAGAATGGGAGCATTTATTATTGTTTATGAACATTGAAGATCTGTAGCTGACACTGTTGCAGAAGTTATAGAAATTATTATTATTTATACAGCTTCACGAACTAGAACTCTATGATTTATGAATTTCTGAATCTATTGAACTGTGATGTCTTATGACGCATATATACAACAGCTGTCATTGCTGACTACAGAAATTGTTTTCAATGTGCCATATCATCTTGCTGAACTCGTTAACTATGTTGATGTCATAAGTATCATGACTGTTTTGTGGCGTGCAATAAATGGAAGAAACTTATACAACGAAGTTACCCTTTCTATGACTCTACACGTCGTGTTGCCTGTGTGATAACCCTGTGAACTGTTCCACTACCACATACACAGCAACATCCTAAATCAGAGAAGACACCTACATCTTACACTTTAATACCAGGTGTCGATAAGGGTGGCAAGTTACCACTTCAGCTCAAATCCACCCTTATCAGGATGCCAACACCTTCAGTATATAGGCTGTAGCAAAATATGCGAGAATAAACGCTCAATTCAGTACGATTTAGGCATAAAACGATAATAAATACATTAGCCCGCATGTGTCTGACGGTTGGCATCTTCGAAGCCAGCACCGCTGCTTTTTGCACAGTGCTAAGCCTATAGATCGATTTCACGGAAAAAGTCTGACGCGCTTTAGTTTCGTTTTCGAGAAACACTACTAATAGTTAATTTTTGCCCAATCTGCTGATTACACTTTGTAGTCTAGCCTTACAATTAACTATTGGCGGAAGAGTGCAGCAATATAGCTATCTGAAGTAACACTTTTTGTCAACTTTGTAGCAAAATCAGTAGTAATCCTTACATTTTTTGGTAATATTACACGATACAATGCTAACTAGTAACGCAAATTCTTAAACCCGCCCCGTCTACCCCGCTTCGATAACACAGTCTGCAACGCATATATTCACACTGCGAAAAAGCCAGCCAAGGCATAACCACGCAGACAGTTTTATTTCCTCCTTGTGGTAGCATTTCTGATGTAACTAAAACAAGTAGTTATTGGAAAAAAACACATGCTCGCAAGATGAAGGAGGGGAAAGATGGCGGACTTGTGTAAAATTTTATTTGACGATGGACGATGAAATAAATTGGAAATTTTAAACCATTAGGAAGTTCCCCATAAGAATTATATGGTAGTATGACGTAAAGTTAGCTGAGTAAGAATGTACTTTAAAATATATGATATTTCCAGTGTTAGAGAAGTTATTGAAGAAATACTAATCTGTAAGAACACACGACCAGACACACTGGCGTTCCTGCTCATGTTTTTGGTAACGTTAGAGGGACGCGAGCTGAATAAAGAGGCAGGGAGGTACATTCAAATTAGCTTGAGGTGAACAGAGTATGAATGGGAAAGGGAAACGGTAGGAGAAATGTAATCCTAAACGTAATATCTTTTGTATTTGGCATGACTAGAGCAGACTAGCCAATCGACCACCAGTTATTCAAAATTATTTGGGGTTTTTCATTCAAACTGCATTTGAATTCAAGTAGTAGAACGTTACGATTGGCTAGTGCTGGTAGATATTAGTAAAGGCTTTGATTATTTATGGCCAGTTGAACTAAAATTTGTATACAGATACGCTGAAAAACAGCTGTGTTAATTTTAAACTTAAATAAAGAATAAATTCACAGTCTGTGCAGTTTGGAGGAAGCTGGGGCCATTTCTTCACAAAATCAGCGTCATTTGTTTATATATATTTCTTGATTGTGGTAAGGATATTTTATGAAATTTAATATGTTTGGTCCAACTACAAAGTTAGATAATGCTATTGGGGAAAAAGTGAAGGACATGTCGGAAGCAGACATTGTTAAGTCCACACATTAAGCGGTATCTGACTGATGTATGTTGTTATAATTATGTTGACATATTATTGTATTAAAATAGTTTAGCAAGCCTCTGTGTTCAATGAACACTGTTTAACATGCCTGAAGCAAATATAAGTGTAAAGAAAAGAAGAGAAGATCATATCACAGGAAATGTGGTTACTCCACATTATTGTATGGAGGAAAAGTATGTGAACGTACAGTGGCGTATCTACTATAAGGACTTGAGGTGTGGTCACAACCAGGTGGGAGTCCTGTACAATTCGGGGCGAGTGCATTTGTAAGGCACGCGAGGCTGACCCCATACCACGTAGGGAATTAAGTGTTAGAATAAATGATCAGAGATAAAAGGCCAGTGTGTCCTTTTGTTGCAGAGGGTCTATGTTCCTGTTGCCGGCTGGTGACAGGAAACCTGCTGAGTGCTTATAAACGCCAACCAGTCTCCAACCAGACTTATATGCTGTTGAATATCCAGTAGGAGCTTTGGCGATTGTTGAACTTGAAACTTCTGCAACTACCCATCGTATTATCTTACAACAAGGACTCTCGGGTGAAGAGTAAAACCTCTGGGGCATCTCTGACATTTTCTTGTGTTTCAAAATATTACACAGGAGTTTTATGGGGGTATGAGGAACTACAGCCCTCATATATAGTGACTCTCCCGGTAGATAACTAAAGTGAACTCTGTAATATTTCATCCAGGAAGGACATTTATAAATTAGATAACTAAAGTGAACTAATTTAATATTCCATACAGGAAGAACATTTATAATACATAATAACTTTTAGTTATTGGGCAGATTGTTCCAACAGTTTTAATTGTTCCTTTTCTGTAAACTATCTTGTCCTTATTTTCAAAGACCTGTCCACAAGCTATGAATGGACAGGCAAAATAAATTGTAAATATTCGTTCAAAGAAAAACTTAACTGCTAGTTATTAACTTCTTTTATAGAAACTTAAAGTGTTTGATTGTTGTGTACCATCATTCATTTCTCCCCTAGACACTAGGTACACCATACACCATACACTAGAGCCAGAAGATTGACCGTGTGAGACCTAGAGAGGTAGCGTTAGGTTCTCTGTACATAATTCATCATCATCATCTATAGAGTCAGAGACCTACATTTGCTTGACCTCACACGGTTATAGCAGACACCTTTTCATTCTTTGTAGGATACCATCATAACCTCCCCAGCAAAATCAACTTTGCTTCATAGGCCAGAGTATGTGACGATACTTAAAGGACATTAGGAGACGCATTGTTATGCATAAGATGCCATGTACACTGAATTGTGGAACTGTTTGAACCAAAATAAATATGTTATAATTGTGGACCCAAACCAGGCGTTTAGAGCTAATAAATATTCATCATCTTCTTGATCACCCAAACCATTCGACAACATAGCACGATCGCTTATTCGCACATAATTCATCAGTTCTCCCAACTACAAATAACAATAGATAAATAATGCAATATGCGTGCTAATGAAAGAAACACGTGGGAAACACGTTGAGCAATCTAGATTGACAAAGAATGAGGGGTGCAGGTGAGATTAAAATGCATTCGATCCTACGGTGCTCAATTTTCATCTGTCACAATTACTCATCTTCCTAATGGGATGGAGATAGCTTCTGTGAGGTTTGGTTCATCAGCTGGTTAAATGTTCTGTCTTGAGAATCAATGGGTTGTCCCTGAGATTTTCACCATCCCCATACTTCAGGTTTAGTAAGAGAGATTAGTTAATGTAGGGTTTCAGAGTTTGGCATGACTTGCTTCCTCTTTACTGGCTCCGAGTACTTACTTCAACTGAAATGATAACAGCCTGCCCGCAAGAACACTACATAGGATCACTGCTTAGGATCACTAAATATGATCACTGCATCGGGATAAGCCGTAATTCGGGATATACGTGGAGTTTTTCCTTGGGCGTCCATTAATACGAGGATGTTTATGGAGTTGGCAACCTCGTCATATAAAAATCATGTTACAGAAACTACAACAGCAATAGCACATGACTTCTTTGATGCAAGCTTTATGCAAAGGTTGCACTACGTTGATGGTTGCATGCCCTATTAGCAGCTAAAATATAGCACTAAGAAGATGAAGATTAAGGTGATAAAAAAACATAGAAGATAACTTCAAAGGATAGCACTAGATAGGAAAACTGGGCATATATTAATTTCAGACCTGTTCTCCTCGACAAGCTTACAGGTAATGAACTAATTGTTTAGTGCCATAGTCTCTGCAATAACGTATAAGTGATTTCTGTTTCCTGTGAAGTTGACTTTTTAAAGATTCAATTGAATAATTACCTTATTATTTAGTCTGACATGAATATATAGAAATAGGATTATTGTCATCGAGTTCATATGAGCTCCCATTCTCCACACGATATAGTTTACTTGAAAAACTACCTCAGAGAAAAATGTTGTGAACCAACAGATAAATCCTTTACAGTAAATGTTTTTCTCAGACGACCCAAAACAAGACAAGGATGATGGCTTGAAGTAAAGAAAGCAGTTCGTTGCCCAAATCACCTTTACGATATAGTAGTCAATGAAAACTGACTATGGAAATGGTACCCACAACAAATAGCTACAGAAAATGCATCTGTAAGAACATGTGAATGCTTGGTGTAAGCTTCATGCCAGGAAGACAAGATGCAGTGTGGCGCCATGCCAGGAAGACAAGATGCAGTGTGGCGCCATGCCAGGTAGACAAGATGCAGTGTGGCGCCATGCCAGGAAGACAAGATGCAGTGTGGCGCCATGCCAGGAAGACAAGATGCAGTGTGGCACCATGTCACATAAGGAGTGGAAAGAGTGACCATGATGATAATGACTAAATTAACTCATTCGTATTCTGGTACCGACGTTAACTCTTTCTGTTCCACGCAGTTTTTAGGTCGTACTCAGGCAGTAAACTGGATAGCCGATATTTTCCAGACAATGAAACATTATGTATATTTGACATATTGTCTCATAAGATGTATATAAATCATTTTAAATTTGCTGAAAATTATTTTAACATGCTGTAAGTCTTATATGTAAAAGTAAGTTTGTTTATTTTGTTAACCGTACGTACACACAAGAAAATATGACTATAATCAAACGGGAGATTGGAAGAATATTCTATCATATCGTGGCGTGACATTCGGTTATTGAGGTACACAGAGTTAGTTCTGATTATCGTTTTTAAATAGTTGAATTTTGTTCCAATGATGTGACTGAATGCAAACAACTGACTGTTACCAAATAAAGATATACGTCATCATCGTCAGCCTCTCCTGTTTCGATCATTATGGAGTATGAAGCTACCACTGCACACGGCCCACTTGAGCAAGCCTACGCCACATCCCAAACTCCTGCAGCTCTGGTTCCTGTAGAACTAACCCCTTCAGTCATACCTGACAATGGGAACACGCCTCTGAAGTGATGCACTCAGTTGTTTTTTTTTTTCCTTTGTTGTTCCTTATGGCGTGTTCTTTTCTCTTCTGCTTGTCGCGAGAGCTTCTTTTCTCGTCTGCTTGTTGTGAGAGCTTCTTTTCTCGTCTGCTTGTTGTGAGAGCTTCTTTTCTCGTCTGCTTGTCGTGAGAGCTTCTTTTCTCGTCTGCTTGTTGTGAGAGCTTCTTTTCTCGTCTGCTTCTCGTGAGAGCTTCTTTTCTCGTCTGCTTGTTGTGAGAGCTTCTTTTCTCGTCTGCTTGTTGTGAGAGCTTCTTTTCTGTCAATCTGAGGTGGTTTTGTAGGGAGTATCGCCACTTGGTGCGATTGGCAGTTTCATACTTCCCGGTTGCTGGATTTATGTCCAGTGCCTTTGTTACGCTGGGATAAATTAGAGGATCATGCATGGATACGCGAATGATAGCAGGTGTTCTTTCAGGACATTAGGGTCTGTATACATAACAAAAGCCGGTAGGTGAACAGGTCCACGGGAAACACGGTTGACATTTAATAAATAAAGTCACTTCACAATAACGTCCATCAAAACATCAAAAGTACATGGCAATGGATAAGCGTAGTAGATTATCCCTCGTCCGTCAATAAGTTTCAAACGTTAGGCATCTTTAAGTGGTAATAATATAATAATAATACACTCCTCTCATCTCCACTCAATCCTGGCCGTTGTACTAAAGGTTCGGACAATCCACGAAAACTAAAGTAATGCGGCAGACACAATCAGGGCAAACAAAAATGTTAGTTGCCTCATAATCTCAAAGTTACTTGTTATGGTATGAACTTCTAGATAAGTTCATGAACCATCTTGCACATAACGTGGCGGCCTCCGAAAATCAACAATGCCGCAATGTATATTTATACATCATTCTCCATTATCCCGGAGCTCGAAAAATTACATCTCTCTCGGACGCAAACACAAAGACGGAAGGCCAATTAATTAACACACTGAACCCCACGACATGTGACAAAAACCGTCACTAGTTGACCGTCGCTCACCACGGGTGAACGCTTCGCTCACCACTGGTGAACGCTTCGTGCAAACAGTAGTTTGACTGCTGGCGAACACAATTCCTTACATAAAAATGGAAACGTGCTAGCGTGTAGTAACATGCCACACTATTTTATCTGCATCCCAAATCTATCCTTAACACCCTTCATGTCTCTTTTGCACACATCTTTGAACTTCAGCTGCGAACGCCCAGCTGTTCTTTGCCAGTTGTCAGTAGAAAATATCTTTGGATTGCGACTATCTTCCATGCGGCGGTCATGACCAAGCCAGCGTTACGAGTTATAAAGAGGGGAGGATCCGTTACACGCCCATTGGGCATATTGAGAATATGGTGTTAGGCCCATTATTTCTTGACCATCGGCACACTAGGGGTGAAGTGATCAGCATCATGCCGGACTCCTTAACCTTCCCAGAGTTGCTCTGGTGCCCAATTCATGAGGCTGGGTCGACCCCGGAGCCGTTTACGGTCCCAAAAAATCCCACCTCAACTGAGGATCGAACCATGACCGCAGAGCTTGGAAGCAAGTGCATTGATTACTGCGCTACCGCGCTCCGTCACGAGTTATAATAGGCATTATTCTTGCATTAAAGAGAGTTCTTGTTAGCATTACAACGGAGTCTCTGTGCTGGAATTTCCAGCTTAAGAGAGGCAGAGGTAGACCAAAAAATTCTAGCAAAAGAGAACTGGAGAGGGGAATGAAAATGTTAAGGAAGTCATGGAAAGACCTTGAGCTGATGGCATTGTTTGTTAAAGGCCTATGCTCCTTGGGAAAATGAAGGGTGATGAATGAATGAATGAATGAAGTAATTAATTAATGGATGAATGAATGAATGAATGAATGAATGAATGAATGAATGAATGAATGATTGAATGAACGAATGAACGAATGAATGAATGATTAAATGAATTAATTAATTAATGTATGAATTAATTTTAACGAATGAATAAATGAGAGCTTACCTAGTATGGTTACACAAAGGTCACAGCAACCACACGCGCCACCGTTTGGTACGATCTTTCCACCACAGGTTTCAGCGGTGACCGCTGCACATCTGACAATGTCACAAGTATTCTGCTGACATCTTATTCTACCTTGGGCTGTGCTGGCTAAGGCCAGGAATGTCATTAACAAAGCAACTGACTTCATTTCTGGAAAGCTGCAATTTTTGACCAAAAAAAAAGCACTGTAATTTAATACGATCCTTCAATTCTCTCCAAGCAGCAGTTCATGTAAGTTAGTTTCTTCTTGATGCAAGTGTCCGATTGGCTAAGCAGTTAGAGCGCGTACCTCCCTTCGGTAAAGTTACAAGGTTCCGGGATGGAAATCAGGTAGTGTCGTGTTCCAGTATACTTACTTACTTAGTCGTTCCCCTTCTACCGTGAGGTGTAGAGGTTTGGAAGAGAGAGCGCCAGACCATTCTATCAGCTGTCTTCTTCCTGGCCTGGTTCCATTCTAGTCCTCGGTCCTTCAAAGATTGTCTAATGTTGTCCTCCCAGCGGGCTCTGGGTCGTCCTGGAGGTACTGTTCTATTTGGGTCTGCAGCGGATGGGATTTTAGGCCTTGACGGATCGTCTGGTTGCGGACCATGTCTCTTCTTGTTACTTCAACCACTTTCCTCAGATACCTCATTTCTGAGGTTTGGATCTGGCTTTTGTGGGTTGTAGTCATTGCCCACGACTCGCATCCATATGTCAAGACTGGGACATAGGTGGAGCGGTATACAGCCATCTTCGTTTTGTTCCAGTATACCCAGGTGTAAATAGGTATCTGACTCTGCTCTTGAGTTAGTGAAGGCAAAAACAGCCAGGAAAGGAACTGGTCTACCCTCCTCATAAAGCTGAAAGTCTCTAACACTTCACTCTCCTATGGCAGTATCTGCTGCGCCACTAACTTTTTAACTTCTTTCTTATCGGTTTTTGTTGTTCTCCATGTTTAACAGCCATACAACAGGACTTCTTTAGCATTTGAGTTGAAGATTCTGATTTCTGCGTTGGACTTGACTTTTTTAAATTGTCATTTATTTCTCAAAGCAATAATAGTTTGTCTTGGGTTTTATATTCTTAGTTTCATACCCCTGTCTGTTCTTTGCCAATTTTGCTGCCAAGATAATAATAATAGCCCCTGCAGTCATAACTGACTTTGGAAATGCCCCCCTTAGGTGAAAGCCCTCAGCTGCTTATTTTCCTGGTGTTCCTTTCGACTTTTTCTCCTCTCTTCTGCTTGCTGTGAGAGCTCTTTTCGCCCAATCTGAGGTGGCGCCGTAGATAGCACCGACACTTGGTGCAATCGGCAGCTTCATCTTCCCAGGTTGCTGGATTTATTTCCAATGCCCTCGTGTCTCTCTTGCACACATCTTTGAATCTCAGTTGCGGCCTCCCAACTGTTCTTTTGCCATTTGCCAGTTCTCCGTAGAAGATATCTTTCGGGATGCGGCCATCTTCCAGGCGGTGGACATGGTCAAGCCAGAGTAGTCTGCGTTGTCTAAGCAGTGTATACATGCTTTAAGGCCAGCACGTGATAACACCTCGACATTTGTCACTTTGTCTTTCCTCGAAATACCATCACAAAATGCTGCCAAGAAATATATGTACGATATTTGTTACAGTTGTTTTTTAATTTCATTTTACCTTGGCTTGACGTTTCAACAGGATGAGTTAACCAGCCCCACCCCAAGGGAGTTTCCTTTAACGACATTGTTTGGTTCGTTACTGTCTTATTATTCTTTGCCACCCATTCGGTCTACAGTAGCACACGGGCAATGAAATATAATCATTTAGCATACAAACCATGGAATGCTTTTTTTTTTGTGTGTTTGCGGGTTTTGCCTTCTTGTGGCGAGGCACATACCTTTCAACCTAGATTTAAGCCATTTGGTGATATCGGAGCGCAATTTACCACTCAAAAATAAGTGAACTCCGTTACCCGAAGCGCTGTGATGATAAACTCTAAGCCCTGAATAGTACTACTGGCATCTATCAGCTAGCATTAAGTAGCCCTGAAAAGGACAGTCCTTAAGAGAGCTGTTAGCCCGATCGACGTTGATAGATACTAAGTCCTGAAAAGGACTAACATTACCTATCTGCTAGCATAGTAAAGCCCTGAAAAGTACTACTAGCATCTATCAGCTAGCATGAAGTAGCCCTGAAAAGGGCTACCAGCTACGACAACGCTGTCCGTACCTCCTCAGTGTTTAAGGAACACCGAATGTAGTGGACTTTAAGTGCAACCACTTAAGGATTAGAAAAACCATGGAATGCTATATAGTATGAAGGATGAGTTACTTGGTTTTAGTTGTTTGAATTGTGTCACGTGATACACTTGAAACTACCTCTAGTAATGGATGGATAGATACGTTGTTAGTGGCAACAATTAAGGGCTTGTCGTCAGATTATCTGAGCGGTTAGAGCGCTTTCCTCTTGCGACGGGTTTCGGGATTGAAAAGTGGTAACGTCACGCACCAGTCTACTTAGCTTAAATGTGCACCTCACTCTGCTCTTGAGTTAGGGAAGGTAAAGGCAGCGAGGAGGCGAACTGGTCACCTCTCCTCATAAAGCTTGACTTAGTATATGGAAGTCTCACACACTTCACTCCTCTAAGGAAGCATCTGTTTTGAGATTAACTTTACCGCTACATTTATCACTTAGCTTTATCCATATTGAAATTGTCTGCGTAATTTATCACTTGACCTTTGACTTGTCATTACATTTCTTTGAGGAATACGGAAACAGGTTTGACTCTGGACTACGGTAATTGTTTTCTCCCCGTTCTGTCTTTGTGTGTTTTGGTGTCATTTTTATTATCAGCCGTTCTATTAAAGTTTTAGCACTGTTTAATATGCTTTATTTATCTTGATACCTCGGATAATGACAAATTTTACGGAGGATAAAAAAATTAAATGATGTATGAATATGCCCTAGTCTCGCTAGTTTATCTCCCTTTATCTGCCGTAGTGGGCCACGAATGACCCGACAAGTTTAGTAAAATGAAGCGCTTTTTGAAGGTAGCAACCTTCGCTCAAGATTACTCTTGGCAGTAATGCGAATAGGTCCGCTGGGAGGACAACATTAAGCAGTCTCCGAAGGACTAGATTGGAACCAGGTCAGAAGGAAGACAGCCGATATGATAGTTTGGTGCTCCCTCCTCCAAAACTTTACACCTCACGGTAGAAGAGGGATTACTAACTAAGTAATGCAAATAGGCCAATGATGTTTCAATTTTAGGGAGTCTCACGTGGGTTTTAGGATGGCAAATACAACTACGTTTACTAAATTTGTTGTAAACTTTGAATTACCAGTCCGTTTTTATGAAATATATATTTTTGACTCGTAATTATTAAACCCCCAGCCGAAGGTAATTTCACAAAGTATTATTAATATATTAGCTCTGTATAAATGTATTTTAGAAACGAGTAATGCTTGCACAATGCAACGGGCTGATCACCCGTTTGCAAGTCACTTTGATTACGGAAACAACAGCAAATGGGCTGATTTGTAGTTGCCCTAAAGACGCCACTAGGCGTGATGGGAAACAACGGCAGAGAAAACCTGTCTGCTGTTGCCCTAAGACGCCACTAGGCGTAATGGCCACTGAATGCTTTGACGGTTGGTGGCTAAGGACGGAAGAAGAAGAAGAAGAATGCTTGCACAAAAATCAACTTCAGTCAACCAAGTTGTTAACTCTAACGAAGGATTTATATTTACGCACACACACACACATATATGTGTGTGTGTGTGTGTGTGTGTGTGTGTGTGCGCGCGCGCGTGTGTGTGTGTGTGCAAAAATGTAAGAGACAAAGATAGTTCCCTAGGGTGTAGAGTGTTAGAGACTTCACCCTACTATATCCAGCATAGAGAGTAAAAAGAATGAAAAGGCATCAAATTGCCAAATAATAAGCGATCGGAGAGAAAAATGAAGAAGTGTGAAATATAATCTAGCGAACTCAGAGACACAGAACAGACAGCTTCACAACTTCAAACGAGCAACTCCCAAACAGCCAGACAGAGAAGGATCGGACCTAGAATTTCATATTTATAAGTGACAGATCGAAGTATTTGGGAAACTTAAAACCTTAACAAATAAGCCCGCCTTTATAAATACAAGACTGTAAACTTAAGGGGCCAGGACTTTAAATACAGAGTCTGGACACCTAAAGGAATTGGATCACCCGTCAAAGAGGAATTACTATACTTTCCCAGACCAAGTGATTCAAGAACATATGCACCGAAATTGTTCGTGTCCATCCGAAACCTGTGCGAGGAGATTGTGTATAACCCAAAATCTTGGGGTAAGTTGTAAACATTTATTTTACAAATGTGATTAACGTGTGTTCTTGCTACGTGGTTATATATGAGGCTGGCAACCTCAACATACGAAAATAGTATATTCATAAACCACCTCAGCAAGCGCTGGTGATTGTTTCTGGCTAGTCGTGCGGAAAACCCCACAGCAGAGGTGATCCCCGGACTCCGACTGGAGCAGTGATGAGTGATGATTACACCACACGTGCCTCAAGTGTAGCATATCATTTTGTGAGATATATTTAACTTGTTACTGTTAGTTCAGGCACAAATCATTATTCGCGCTGTCCAGACGCATTTTCCCAGTTAATACCCAGAGGAATAGTGGTGATTTCTATTCATCTTTCCTGAGTTACACTGTGTAAACTCAAGAATTTAATTCTTCTGAGAGATTAACATTGGTTAGTGGACAGCGAGAGGATGCTCCTGTTAAGCTTCCAACTCAGTATACTTAGCAGAGGCATTTATTTGTCTATTTTTCCAAAGGTTCGTGGTACAAGACTACTTGTGGTTACAAGTTATCAGACGGCTCGAAGTACTGAAGTTGCTACGCCACTCATGTGAGAGAAGTACACTCATCACCAAGAAGTGACAGAGACCACGGCGACTGGACTCACCTAAAGTTAAGTTGTCTTGTAAAATAGGCGAAAGCAACGGACTTTGTGATAAATCCTCACCTACGTCTCAGTGACGAAAACTTGTATTTACAGCAAAATTTCATCAATCTTTACATATTTATTTTACCTGTTAAAGAGTAATTCACTATTAAAATTGTTGCATGTTACAGTGACGAAAACTTGTATTTACAGCAAAATTTCTTCAATCTTTACATATTTATTTTAACTGTTAAAGAGTAATTCATTATTAAAACTGTTGCATGTTGTTCTAAAACTAAACAATCATAGTCGTTCCAGTTTTTTATATGTATGAAAGCAAACGTATGAGCCAGAATATTTAATATATATCTATATATATCTATATCTATACCTAGAAATATATTTACCTATAAACAGAGCTATACCCTTATAAGAGGAATTCGCTGAATTAACTCAGCTGGGGGCTTGAACGGGCTAAAAACCATTGCATAAATCCTTCACAAAAGGCGACGGACAGATATAAGTTAACCATTGCTCAGCGCTATGCCGCATGGTTCTTGACTTCTGAATTATCTTGTGAATTCTTCTTTCGGATAGAAGCGTCATTGCACTTCTATCTTCATCTCTGCCAAGAGTAATCTTGTGCGAAGGTGAACACCTTTGACGATCTAGTTTAGATACTCTTGAGTTTTGGCCATTGTTGGACTACCACTACTGCAAAGCAGGGGAGGCAATCCGTGACAATATATATATATATATATATATATATATATATATATATATATATATATATATATATATATATATATATATATATATATATATATATATATATTGGGATAAGAAAAGGAGTGCGACAGGGATGCCTCTTGTCTTCATTTCTTTTCTTACTAGCAATAGACTGGGTTATGAGAACATCGACAACATACAACAGAAATGGAATCCAGTGGACTCTGACTAAGCAGTTGGATGATCTGGATTTTGCTGATGACTTAGCTCTTCTGTCCCATAACCATAATCAGATGCAGGACAAATTGAAAACACTCGATGAGAGGTCACAGCAATTGGGTCTGAAAATACACAGGGAAAAGACAAAGATAATGAGAATAAATGCAGGTAATGATAACAGGGTTGAACTTGAAGAAACACCAATACAAGATGTAGAATCGTACAATATCTTGGCAGCAATATAGACAAAGTTGGAGGGACAGACAGTGATATCAAAATAAGAATACAAAAGGCAAGAGGAGCTTTCATTGCATTGGGAAATATATAGAGATCAAGAGAAATCGGATCCAACACGAAAATAAGAATCTTCAACTCAAATGTGAAGTCAGTCCTATTGTATGGCTCTGAGACATGGAGAACAACAAAGACAACAACCAAAAAGCTACAGACTTTCATAAATGGGTGCTTGCGTAGAACAGAGGGATTAAAATGGTATGACAAGGTTACCAACGTGGAACTGAGGACAAGAACTAGACAAGTGCCAGTAGAACAAGAGATGAGAAGAAGACGATGGCGATGGATTGGACACCCACTGAGGAGACCTGTTGATAGCATTACAAGGCAGTCCTTGTTCTGGAACCCCCAGGGCAAGAGAGGCAGAGGTAGACCAAGGAACACATGGAGAAGAGAGCTGGAAACGGAGGTGAAAGTGATGAGGAAAACGTGGAAAGAACTTGAGAAGATGGCACGTGACAGGAGGACTTGGCATGTGTTTGTTGAAGGCCTATGCTCCTTTGGGAGCGGAGGGTTATGATGATGATATATATATATATATATATATATATATATATATATATATATATATATATATATATATATAGAGAGAGAGAGAGAGAGAGAGAGAGAGAGAGAGAGAGAGAGAGAGAGAGAGAGAGAGAGATGGTTTAAAATTAGAATCGATGCTTTAACAAAATTTACAGCTCAGGGATATTATATCTTCATTTAGAAAATTTGGATTTTGTGAATAACAGGTGTGGAGTTTTTAAAGTCTTGTCTCTGGGCTCTTTAGTGTTCACTTAGCTTTGCCACTGCTGGCAACGTCGCTGAAGTCTGGTGTAGTTAATGCTGGTTCTCATTAAGTCTTGACTGTTCCTTCTCAAATTGGCTTGTTGGATCACGTTCGTCGCGGTGCGAAAGTATGTGGTAAATGTCACGGCTTAGAGTATATTCTAGATCCGTCTTTTATAGTTGGCGTCCAGAGTTTTGTACTAGAACTAGTACCAGGAACTCAGAGAAATATGAAGTCGAACCTCCCTTACGTTTTATGTCTCCTGATGTAAGCATCAGGCGACCTTTACATTCCTCCACCATTTCATCTTCCTCTGAATTTTACTCGACGCCCACGAGCATAAAATTTCAGACCCTCAAGTCAAATGAATGTGGGTCAGGAGAGCGGAAGAAGACAAATGCATCACTGTCTATATATATATATATATATATATATATATATATATATATATATATATATATATATATATATATATATATATATATATATATATATATACACACATACCTGTCAACCTCCTGAGACAAAAACCTGTACGCCAGACCCAAAAAATCCTTACAAATACTCAAAAATCCTTACGCAAAAAATATATTAATAAATTATACACAATACAGTTTTAAAACGAGAAATGACCAATACAAATCTATTAGCATTTGAATTATTGTGATAAAAAACATGCTAATAGTCTCATGCTGTTCTTTACATATAAAAAACTTAGTGATCATCAGGTACACTATTCTTTCGATGTACAGTGTTTTGTATTATAATCAACACATGCACTTTTAGCACTTTACAGATTTGCATTTGTGGGCTTAAAGTCTGCACAGCATGTATCAATGTTAATCTTACACTGTAAAATAGAAGTGAGTGTGTCTCTGCATTCATGGACCTCCTGCAGTCTGTGTGGATTTTTTTCATCATTGAAAATGATCTTTCGCAGTCAGCATTGCTGTGAGGGAGTGTCAGCAGTCGCTGAATGATGACTTGGTTGTTGATCCTAACTTGGATGCATCTACAATGCCAAGAAAGAGTTTAACCCATTCGACCTGAAACTTACCATAACCTGCAAGCTTTTGGTAGCCTAGACCAGTGATAACAGATTGCCACTTTATTAAAAAATAAAGCAGCGAATCTCGAGCGCTGGAATAAAGTAGGCCTACTGAACGCAAACAAACTTTTTT
Organism: Oreohelix idahoensis; assembly: GCA_024509875.1. NCBI lineage: Eukaryota > Metazoa > Mollusca > Gastropoda > Stylommatophora > Oreohelicidae > Oreohelix > Oreohelix idahoensis. Next base: position 2,537 of record JAMPIV010021766.1, on the reverse strand, counting down.
TTCTAGTTATGTAGGGCCTAAACTGAATATTATGACAATTTATCGGAAATATATTGAAGGGCTAGACATAACTGGAAAGATTAAGACAGCGATTAAATTGCAACAAAGCAAAACAACAGCAATATTTAACCAAGTTATAAGTACTTAGCTTTTTTAAACAAAATGGCGTCGAAGTGTGGAGGCAAGCAAGCGTGGTCATTGATAACAGGTAACTTTAAAAATAAATCATGTCACGCTGAAAACCGAAAGTGTTTGAGTCCGAATTCAAAGTTTTTGCCAAATTGTTGGGTATAAAAGGATTTGATTGGTTGCTGGGAGAGACCTTAGTTTAAAAACGGACACCGAGATTCCCGGAATTAAAAAATTGGTTTAAAAAAAAATTCTGGGCTAGAAAATATTTTCTGATTTAACATTTTAAAAAACTTGGGTTGGAAAATATTTTTATAATTTAAAAAAAAATTTTTTTTTTTTGGGGGGGGGGGGGGGGGGGGGGAGAAAAATCCGTACAGCGAGTCTGTACGGCCGTACACTGCTAAAAGTATCAAAAATCCGTACAATGTACGAAAAATTCGTACAGGTTGACAGGTATATATATATATATATATATATATATATATATATATATATATATATATATATATATATATATATATATATATATATATATATATATATATGTGTGTGTGTGTGCGTGTGTGTGTGTGTGTCTCTGTGTGTGTGTTACTCCTTCTGTTCCCTCTGGAGCATCGGCGACTTCTGTTATTGGTTCCTTGTAGGGAGACCCGCACGAAGCAGACCCCAGATCCTACAGTTGTGATTTATGTAGCAATCTGGTGTACATGGTGAGGCTGCTAGCCCTATTTACAATTTTACAGAAATAAACATTTCATACATGTAAAATTCAAATGTAAAATAAGAAAAGTACTTGTTACAATTTACCACTTCAATCATGATTGGCCAGTAGTGGTTATTGCAGCTGCCAAGATGCAGTCTTTCACCAGCGAGCTAAGGGCACTTGTTAATGTATTCTCCTAAATTTTAACACATGAGAAAGATTTCCTCGGACTGTGATTCTGGTAATTTTGTTAGTAGTTTTACGCTGGTAAGGTCGCAATTATTGGCATCGCCATATTTGGTAGTGTAACTGATATTAGTGTATGACATTTTGTTATATGTCTTGCCCTAATTTTACAATCGTGTTGTCCCTTTTTATTTAGGACAAGAGACCTTGCCGGAAAAAAATACGTAATGTGTTCCAGTGTCAGGCATAAGGAAGGTCGATTTGTGCAAGTCATGCCTGCAAAATTACTTACTTAGTCGTTCCCCTTATACCGTGAGGTGTAGAGGTCTGGAAGAGAGAGCGCCAGACTATCCTATCGGCTGTCTTCCTCCTGGCCTGGTTCCATTCTAGTCCTCGGTCCTTCAAAGATTGTCTAATGTTGTCCTCCCAGCGGACTCTGGGTTGTCCTGGGGGTCTGGATCCCTGGCTCTTTGTTTTCCATGTTTGTCGTGGTAGCCGATCTTCTCCCATTCTGCAAACATGGCCAAACCATCTTAGTTGGGACTGTTCTACTTGGGTCTGCAGGGGGTGGGATTTTAGGCCTTGACGTATTGTCTGGTTGCTGACTATGTCTCTTCTTGTTACTTCAACCACCTTCCTCAGATATCTCATTTCTGAAGTTTGGATCTGGCTTTTGTGGGTTGTAGTCATTGCCCATGACTCGCATTCATATGTCAAGACTGGAACATAGGTGGAGCGGTATACAGCCATCTTCGTTGTCTTACCAACCTCTCTCTTGTGAGGAATCCTCGATTTATGGCCTGAAAAAGTCTCCCCACTGCTGCTTTTCGAAAGGCCTGCAAAATTAGACAATGTTATCTTTTAAAAACCCTGTTCACTGCAAATCCGACACATCTTGACGGAAGCAACTGATTCGCGTATCTATCAATTGCCTGCGCCTTGAGTCAACAAGAAGCTGGCGAACAAACAGATCACAGTTTAGTTTCATCTTTATTGTCCCAAGCCTTCGCTAAGCAGGGACTTTATTGTTTACGCCTGGCTGAGCAGATACAATATGGGATGGTTTAGGGGAGTTTATTTCCTACGAAAAAAATATTATCGGTAATTATTGACATACAGGAGTATAGCATAAGGATAAACTGAAAGAAAAGACGCATGAATAAGGCATTCTGCGCCACCTGGTACTCATAAACCACTCATTACTTAATGGCAATACTTAAAGGAATCTAAGGCCCTATTAAACATAATAACGGCAATGACTGCAAACAATGTACAAATTAAAAAATATATAACCAACGATAGTTAGCTCTTGTTTTAAAAGAGATTAAGATTTCTAGGACACGTCGGACCAATGAAACCTTACTGACAAGCGACAAAGACAAATTCATAGTACAAGAGCTGCCAGGGAAATGACTAACAAATAGAACAAAAATATCTAAAGAAGCTGAGGATTGTAAACTGGAAGGAGAGAGAGAGAGAGAGAGAGAGAGAGAGAGAGAGAGAGGAGGAGTGTTGA